>JAPMOR010002685.1:27736-38370 GCA_026543865.1 Argiope aurantia | reverse complement strand
CACACACACACACACACATATATATATATATATATATATATATATTATTACTTATTTACTTCATCGTCCGTAGGTGATCTTTTACGATTTGTTGGTCGATGTAGAAATAACCTGTCCTTTAGTGGAATAATAATGACGGCGTTTATTTAACACGAAGACGCTAACACAGAGACAAATATATACAGCCGAGACGAACACAGGACAGCATACAGCAGCACACTACAGCAAACAGTAGCTTACAAGTCGTTAACTGTGGTAATAACATCCACAGCATACAAAGCGGCCAGACAGAATTCAGCAGGAGAGGGAATCTACGTAGAATCACTCAACGGTCAGGTAGGTCTCTCCAATCGGCTGAAATTCTCCACTGACTCCCAGCTTTAGCTGTATCCTGCTGCCGGCAAACTACTACACGTTCAGCTACACCTCAGAAGACTCGATGATGATTCCACAATAAACACAAGGATTCGGTACACGGCACTCGCTTGAGCTCCACACAACGCTGACATTTCTCCGAACTATCCGCCGTTGCTTCACTATCTTCTCGAAAACTCGTTACTTGTTTACGACTCCAACTCCGATTCCGGTTCCAATTCCAATTCATTTCCGCTTGAAACTTCCGGCCTTTTATAGTTCTGGGAAGGCGGCGAGCTGAGAAGGTTTTCAAACCAATCAGTTCCTATTGGATGGATCGATAAAATTATCAAAGTTTCCAGCAATATCTATTTTGTCGTTGATATAATTCTGATATAATTTCTACTCCATTTAAATTATACCTTCTAATACGATAAAAATTGAATATACATAGTGATTTTTAATTTATAACTCTGATTCATAAAGATATATATTGAATATATTCTTATTTTTACATTTCTGCAAAAGATAATGCTCCTGAATTCCCATTATAACGCTAATAACAGCCACACTATATGATAATTGGACATTTCGAGCAATTTAAGTTTATTATGGTTATTAATTTCATACAGTCTTAAAATTAAATAAAATTTTCAGCTTTTTAAACGAAAAACTGAACTGATTTTCTCAAATATCACTAATTATAATAAACTAGAAAGTAAATCACTTGAATAAAAATCTTTAAGTATTATAATTATAAAATATATACAAAACAGTTTTTAATAAAATAAGTTATATTCAATTGAATTGAATTAGTCAAATTAAAAATAATCACACTATTTATATTTCAGATATACAATTAAATATGAAAGATAAAATTTTTAATTTGTAGCACTTAAAAGAAATCTAGTCGAGACCGAGATTTTCAGCCTTGTTTTGAGATATTATTTATGAACAGATGACTTTAAACTTAATTGTGCATTATTTGTGTATCAAGATATTTTATTATTCATTTATTTTTAAGGTAGGAAAAAAGGATTTAAAAAATAGAATTTTTCTGTTCATTAGGGCATTAAAGCAAAAAAAGAAAATTCGTAAACATCATACATTTTTAATTATTTTTCTAGATTTCTCTAACTAAGTGATGCGTAAAATAAATTAAATTCGTTGATATTTCCTAATTTACTATCTTCAGAGAATACTATTAAGAGTTTGATTAAAACCTTACTTTTAGAAATAATACAGTATATTTGTCCAAAGCTTGAATATCATTACATTTCTTTTTAATTTTTAATTTATGAAACCCTCCAGCAACAGAAGCCGTAAGCATCTTCTTTTATAGATTTTAATTTGGGAATTATCAAATAAAATTATGTATAAAATTTTAATGTATTTCTATTCATTTGTTAAAAAAAGGGTTTCTGGCTTTTACATAATAACCAAAGAAATAAATATTTTTCCCTCAGAAGTTTATTTTTTCTGCAACATTTACTTTATTATTTTTTATAGTTTGTTTTAAAAATAATATAAAAGAAGAAACAGTAATTAAATCTAACTCATAAAAATGTATCAAAAATTGAAAAGCAGTTATTTGAATATATTTCAATAAACTAAATTGCCTTTTTAAGAGGGTAGCAAAAAACTTAAATGAAAGGTATGGTCCTTTATTTCACAAAACTATCAAACACTTGTAAAGGTACAAAAGATTTTTTTAAAAAAATCATATCTTTATTGAATGAAAAGATTCGCTATTTTGTGTTGCTTCATTTCAATAATAGAAACTAAGCGTATATTAAAAATAATAACAAACTTTCGATAAAATACTCATTTAATCTTTTGCATTAAATTTTTATTAGATTCGATCAGTTTGATAATTAATGACTCAGTTAAATTGTAGTTGCACCCTTATATCATAAATCAGATGAAATTAGAACATTTTATAATTTCTCAAATAATTGTTTTTTGATTTAAAAATAATCGATGAAATTGATTACAAGCAGATTAGAATCATGGAATGAATCTAAGACATTTATATTATAAAAATCTTTTTGATTAAATTGATTAAAATTACAAAAGAATAATTTTTTTATTGAAATCTATCGGAAAAAAAATTATTTACTTTGTACTTATGAAAGTAACAAATAAATCAGACTTAAATAACTTTAGAGCTATACTTCTATGGGCCCTATCATCATTTAGTTATAAAATTCATAAGCAAATCACAGTTCTATTATGAATTTAAATCAAAAAATTTGTAGAACTCAAAATGGCAGTATTGAACAGATCATCTCTGAGGAAATGCTTAAATAAAAAATTTATTTCCCTAACATAACATAATGTGAAAAATATTAATGAAAGAAAAACATTGAACATTACAAAGAAGCAATCAAAAATGGCAGTGGATTTTATTCCAAGTAGGCGGTATGAAATGAAGAGAGAAAAATATATATGTTAATAAAAACCAATAAATTTGTGTCAGAAAACATTCCCCACTAAACTGAATCTACATTTTAAATTAAACTTACATTTTACTGGCGAATAAATTTTCAAACATTTGATTTAAATTGATTTGCTTAAGTTTTTGTTTAAGTCAATAAGTTTTAATTTTCAAAAACATCACAAATTCGAAAGAATTATTTACTTGCAATTACAAATAAAATTGACTACATTTCAAAAAAGAATAAAAATTAAACAGAAAAGATGTTTGAATGTAAATATTCTTTGTTTAGATATGTTGATTTTCTAATTAAAGAACATGTTTTTTTAAACGTTTGCTTGTGTTTTTTCTAAAAATAAAGGATTTCTCCCGATTTCGAAAGGTAATTAATGAGATATTTTTTGTGACACTCATCCATCTTGGCAATTAAGTATTAATGAGATAAAATGCGTGTACACTTACAAGAGTATTATCAATTTACATGTCATTAGAACTAAAATAATGAATCGTTTTTGGGATTGATATTTCAAATTCTTTTATCCGATGTTTAATTTTAATTGAAATTTGAGCATTATCGGCTTTTTAAGTATTTAAGAAGTAAATTTTAAAAAAGTAAATATTATTGCAAATTCGCTAAGATATGGACGGTGATTGAGGTGCAAGAGTTTTGCTTTTAGCAGTATTTGTGATTTTAGGAAGTTAAATAATTTGTTTTTCTTTTAATTGTTCATAGCTACTAGAGACGGAATAATTTATAGACTTTAGCACCTGATTTCTTCCAAATAACTAAATTAATACAAATTAGTTGTATATTATTTTCAAAATGTCAGAAAATTTTTAATTTTTTTTTCTTCTTTCTTGTTAAATGATTCCATATTTGGTATCAACAGGTTGCCGCACAATTAACTGGTGCCGGTATATCACATTTAGTAACGCAATAGAGCCTGATGGGTCTATAAAGAGTCAACACTCGAACATTTTTTTTTTCGAAATCTACTATAGCAAACTCAGCATCCGTGGGCATGTGTGTAAATAGAAAAAAAAAATCTTTAAAACAATCGCCTTCACCAAAATAATGTAATTCTCTCTGATGAATATTTAGCCTGATATTCGTTGGAATATTCGTCTAAAGTATGAATACTTACAATGTTTTTGCTTATTTATTCAGTCGGTTGGGTGATTGTTTAAAAATATCTTTACTTCTCTACGTCTCTTCTCTGAAATGTTTTCTACCGTTAGTGTGGCGTAGAATTTTTGAGAATTAGGTGCCAGCTCAGGTATAGTTCTCGTCGTTTGATCGCTGTTCATAATTACGAGATCCTTTCCAAAATAGCCCTAGTGTTGCTTTGAAACGGGAAGTGAATATAACTAAACTAAAACATTAAAAACTTCTTTGAAATGTTTTTTGAGGGAGGGGGTGGGGGGTTAATCAATGCAATTTTTTCAATCATTATTTTTTTCGGCATCTTATAAAAATTCTTGATTCACCATGTGGTTACACTTGTAGAAGCTATGCGTAGAAGTGATGAAATATGTAACAAACGTTTACCTTAACTGTTGTAAATTATTTTATTTAAAACATGTAGTCATGTGAACTTAACAATCAGTTACTTCAATGTTTAAAAGGTTTTAGGAAAATTTTTCAGGAAGGGTTTTTCTGCCTTTGAAGAACATTCACATGTCAGGACATCAAAATATGTAACTAATTGGACAAATCACTCAATACAAACTTGGAATAAAAAATCACTCAGATGAGAAAGTTAGAGGTTTGTTTCGGGTTCACTTTTTTTGTTGTTGTTGAATGTTTAATAAAACAGGCTGAAAAATATGCCATACCGTATAATTCCATTTCATGTATGTCAGAAAATACAGTCCCCTGGAACCAATTAAGTCTTTAAAATATAGGGATCATATCAATTATTTCGAGTATCAACATAAACTGAACTTCTCCTATGAGCTGCACAAGTTATACATTAAATTAATTTAAGATAATTGCTGAAATATTAGTTAAAATTTTGTATAATTTCCTGTTAAACATTAACTGATGCATTTCAATTTAATGCATATTTAACATTTATTGATAGCGTTTCTATGTAATTTCTAATAAATAAATCAACTATTATACAGGATGTCTCAAAAACCTTGACCGAGGCTTTTATTCCTTAAATATTGATCATAGACATATACTGTAAATTACAAAGTTTAATAAAAGAAGGTGAAAAATGTTACGAAATCGACTAAATTTTTCAGGGGATTAAACTTTAAAAAAATACAAAATCTAAATTTTTATACGGACCCGTACAAAAAAATTCCCAGTGAGTAAAATATGTTTCATCATATGTCATCATCATGTACAAAATTTCAGAATTTCATAATGAAAACTCTCAAAGATATGTTAAAAGAAAGTTGGGGGTCAATCACAAATTAAAATGCAAATGTGTACAGCTTCAGTGCAGATGACGCGACAAAGGAATGCATCATAAGGAAATAAAATATACTCCATGGCTTTAGTCAAAACAAATTTTAAAATCTATGCTTCCTGAAAAATACTTTAAAATTTTATATCATGAGTAACTGAAAATAATTTAAAAATAGCACAGTCAATGAACTTATAAAAAAACTTAGAAATGTTTGCATATGAAAATATATGCCTCTGATTGGTGCATCCCATATTTTCAACAGACGCGTCATTATATAAATTTGCTATTTGTGTTCTGTCATTGATCAATAGCATAGCTTACGTAAGAATAACTCGCACATAAATATTTCACACTTCTGCTATATTTTGAGAGTGCAATTAGCCTCTACAAACATTATGTCACAATACAGCAATAAAGAACCTTTTGATATCCTAATGCTTTACAGTTTATGCAATCGCAATTTTAGCTAAACTGCACGGGAATTTCGGTGTAAATATCCCAATTCCCGAAATCCTTCTGGAAGATTTATTTCCCGATCAGTGCAGCAGCAGAAAGGAAGAGGAAGCATATATCCTGTAGGTGGACCAGGTAGGCCCATACTTGACTCAAATAAAGAATAAATTGATATTTTCGCTTACTTTTGCAGTCATTCTCACAGTAGTGTTCATGTTCCTGCTTCAGAAATGAACCTATCACGCGCAGAAGTGTAGAGAATACTGATACGGAATAGATGGCATCCTTTTAGCACTCATGGTGTGCAGGGGCAGGAGCCTACATATTATCAACGTCGTCTAGATTTTTGTAATCGGGCTCTTAATCAGGAAGATGCAAATCCATATTTCCTGAAACGCATAATTAAGACAGACGAAGGCTGTTTTAAACAAGATGTTTACATGAATCCTCAAAATGAGAACTTTTGGTCAGACGCAAATCCATTTGTGGTACGTGCTATTCATCAGTAGAGGCAATTTTCTGTGAATGCATGGTATGGTATTTTCAAAAACTGCTTGCTTGAACCCATACTGTATGATGGTACGTTAACGGGAGACACATATGTTAATGAGATTCTGAATGGGGTTACTCCTGTTTTTATGAAGAAACTTCCTCTAACAATACTTCCACATGTTTGGTTCTAACATGATGTATCTTCAGATCACCATAATACAGTTGTGAAAAACTGGTTAAATAATGAGTTTCCAGATAAGTGTATTGGCTTACATGGTCCAGTTGAATTTCCCCCTAGATCACCTGATTTAAAGCCTATGGATTTTTAGTGGAGTCTACATCGGTTTATTTGTCACTTGCCTTAAATAAAGCAGAATTGCAACAATGCATTTTGGAGTGTTGTCGTGACTCTTTACAGCTCTTTATTGGCATGGATGGAAAACATTTCGAAAAAGTTATGTAATCTTTCCTTTAAGTTATTATTTCTACCAATTTTTAATACTTTTGAACCAATAAATAGCAAAATTATTATTTATTTATTCAATCATTACTTTCTTTGTTATTTTGTGTATGACCCCTAAAACAGAATATCCGAAACGATTTTTCCTCTTTGTGAATTCATATGCAGGCATCGAAAAGTAGTTTAAGTCAGCATTTATGTAGTTTCATATCTTTGGGAGTTTTCGTGATAAAAATTCTGAATTTTGTACATGACCTCATTAGAGGATGGAGCACATTTTACTCACTAGATTTTTTTTTGAACGGGGTCCGTATAAAAATTTTTTAATTTTGTATTTTTTTAAGTTTAATTCCCTGAACATTTTAATCGATTTCATAACATTTTGCACCTTTTTTTTACGCAACTTTGTAATTTACAGTATATGTCTATGATCAATATTTAAAGAATAAAAGCCTCAGTCAAGGTTTTGAGACACCGTGTATAAATTTAAAGGTATAAGTTATGAGGTGAAATCTCTCTAATGGATTCATTTTGAGTATTTAACGAGATGCAATTGCTTCCTGTAAGTCAATTTAGCTATAGTAGCTAGTCCTAATCTCCTCCAACATCAGTTGCACTTTATCTCCATTAGATTAGAAGTTTGGTTTAGCTTAGTTATATTAACGGCTCGTTTTAAAGCAACACTAGGGCTATTTTGGGACGGACCTCGTAATTTTGAACTTCGGTCAGATGATGAAGACTACACCTGAGCTAGCAGCGTGAAGCGGGAGGGCATTTGGCCAGAACGGTTTTAGAGTGCACCAGACCCGCTTACAAGATGGCTCTTCGGTGGAACCAGGTCACGAACATGAAACCCTCCGGTTCCGAGGCCAGGACCTTAAAACCAAGCCACCGAGGTCCCCATGACATTAGAAATTCAGTCTCTAAAGAAAAACAAACTTATCTTTGATTGAATTTACTTTAAATTCACATTGAACTTCTTTTTGCAAAAATTTCTTTATGTGGAATGAAATGTAATAATTTTTAGCTTTTGGCTATTAAATAATCTTCATTCTGGCATCAGCTTTCAGAATTTATTCAGAAGTGTATGCGAATATTTTTATAATGGATCATGACATAAATGTCATCACATGTTTGTCTTTACATGTTTTTTTAAATACATAATTTAGTCAGGAAAGAAACAACTTAAACTTCAAAGATGGTGATTTTAGAAAATGTGTATAAATTATGTAAGAATAGTTCCAGCAAAATTGGAAATAAATCTCATGAAAGTGAAATGTATAAAAATTTTAAGTGAATACATATTTTTGAAATTTATTCATAAGAAATTTGAATGGAACTGTGTGATTTTCAGTAAATAAATGCAAATTAAATACAAGATGTTGGTGCAAGAATATAAATAACTTCTATGGGTATGAATATGTAATCATTTTTTTTAAATGTTAAATAAAAGTTTTTGAAAATTGATTCATCAAATTTCAAAGAAGTTTCAATTACCAACATATTTCTACGTTTTAATTATTATTGACTTTTTAAATGCATGGTAGATTGAAAATAATTCCCATAAAAGTAATAGGAATTTAATTGTTTGATATATTGTTCAATATTTTATGACGGTATTAAAAATGAGAACTGAGAATTATTTATTTTTTGTGTGCAAACCATTTATTTAATTCTCAAATGCGATTCGCTCACTGAAATCCAAGTGCATTCTTGATGTTCAATCTGTCTTGGGGCGAGTAAATTAGAAAAGTTTCAGGTATAATGCGATATGAACACAACAAGACTGTTCTAATAGCACAAGACGCACTGCAATATCGTTAGATTAAAACAACAGAGTTAGTTTAGGTAAGAAAATTATAATTTAATGGCACAACCTTTTATTTTCTATGGGAACTAATCACCATCTTTGTTACTCCCTGATTGATTGAAATCACTGAATCTTTTCAACTTAATTCAGGTTAATCGATTTTTTCTGGACCACAGTAAGAAGAAACAGCATCTGATTGATCATTCACAACAAAAAAAGGAAAATTTAGGAGGATAAATATTTGGATACAATTACACCCAGTTAAAATTTTTGTATGCGATTGAAATTGGGACATATGCCAAGAAAATTATTTTATATTCAGTTGTAGTAAATCCAATATTATTAACTTAATTATCTGAAATGTAAGCTTTTTTGTTATTCCAGATAATTATAGAGCACGGAACTTACAAAAATACCTATTGCATTTTTCAATATGATGCAGCTGCTTGTAATTATTTTCATCCAATTAGTAGATAATTCTGCGTTTAATTTCTCGTTTATGAATTATGAAAAAATTAATATCATAATCAAAAAGTTTGAACTCGAATTTTTTGCGAATGACCACATTTCACAATTCCTAGAGTTCAAAAATTATATGTTGGCATTATGCATTTCTTTGAACCGAATAATTCTTCTAACTTTGAGATAGGTAGATGAAATTTCATACATGGACTTTAGACTAATGCTGTAGACTTCTTTCCAATTTTAATTGAAATCAATTTAGAGAAAGTATTGATGTACTGCTGCTCAAGTAAAAGTGAATTCGCTAAGTACAAAATATAAAGAATTTTAAAGATTTTAGTACAAAGATTATCTAAAATGTAGATTTATATCAAATTTTAAAATAATTTTTTTAAAAAGGTTCACATTCTGTCAATCTGTAATTTCACTTGCATCAAGTGCAATATCTCACAAATGCAATTAATAAAATCAATGATATTCGTTAAGTGATCTTGCGAAACAGGAGTTCTAAGTCAAATTTTGGTTTTAATTGATTGATAAAAGCTCTCTGCAAATCCATATTCACGAAATTTATACTGTAAAATTTCTACATTTATGCCAAAGATTTATATTTCGTTACAATTGTTCCCTAATGTGATGCAAAATATTCACAATCTAACCCGACGTCTAGGATTTTATATGGGAAAACATAGGGGAGAATGAAATAACTGCGAAAATGGGATAGTGGCGTCTCCCATATAAAAGAATGAAAAATGATGCAATGAAAGAAATATAAATTAGAATGTGCTAGAAATATTTTATATTAGAAAATAATTATTATACATCAATTAACAATTATAATCAATTATAAACTTTGATATTAATGATTGTACTTTAATTTCATAAGGCTTTATATGACCTAAAAACTTATCAAACAAAATAAACAACACTATTCACATGCTTTCAATGTAAATGTATGTGAGTCATATATGACCAAAGTGACCTTTTCTTCCAGATTTATTAATTAGGCGGTATTTTTAAAAAAATATTTTAAAAACTACAGAATAAATAATGCCATATAATTATGTAAGTGATTATGTAATAATTTATATTTCCAGTAAACAACGTAACTAGATCGAAAAATACTTTAAAGTTACAAAGTTAAAATTATAATTTTCATAAGAAAATTGGAGCGTTATAGATAAGAAAATAGAAACTTTACCTTTATTTAGAACGCATGGTTCAAACTATTACAGAAATTGCCAATTAATTGCATTATGGCTTCACATTTCAGTGAAATAGCAATAATACATACAAGTGAAGTGAAACATATTTCATATGTTATTTGTGAAAACAGATAAATATGTTATAATCTAACCGTTGACCAATGACGGAAAAAAAATCTATTGTAGCATTATTTTTAGTTGAATTTAGCAAAAACTCTAATATTCAAAATGTTTAAAGTGGAAAAATTGAAGAATTTTTAATTTAAGTAATCTTTATTTCTTAAAAGAGTTTTCTCTAAAATACTGCTTTAAAAAAAACTGAAAAATAAAGATTCATGATTGAAGTTATCTAGAATTTTCGAGTGATTTCAATAAATGTAAGGGTATAATTTTTTGTTTTAAATATATAACATGAATATAAACAGAGCAAATAGAAATTTAACGAAAAAAGAAACAATTTATGCAAAAACTGAAAAAAAAAATTTATAAAAAGCATTTTCTTCCTTAAGAGAATTATATACACACACACACATACACTCAT
>JAPMOR010002685.1:0-27336 GCA_026543865.1 Argiope aurantia | reverse complement strand
GATTTGATAAAAATGATATTGCTATTTGTTTTAATGATTTAAAATTCTTTAATTAAATTAGATTAATTTACCAAAATTAAAGCACTTACATTCACAAGAAATAATATTTTTTTCTCCTTTCACAAACAAAAAAAAATATTATGTAAAATGCTTCAAGAGCTATAATTATTAAGAGATCCAAAGAAAAAAGAATTAATCACAATCTTATAAAAAAAACATTTTTTTAAAATATATTTTTAACCAACGTCCACGAAAAGAATTAAGAATAATAAACTTTACTTCTTTACCATTTTTCTTTTATAAAAAAGTAAAGTAAACTTGAGATGGGTACATGCAATTTTCCATTTTTTTAAAATTCAGATTAAAGTATGAACTCGAATTGGACTTTAAAAAAATCACGCACAACAACAACTACGAAGAAAAGTTTTTCTTTGGAACAAAACAATTTAAGAAAATTTTAAAAACATTTATGCTTTGTTTGTTTAATATATTTCCTTGGCTTCACTTCGTAAGAAATCTTAAAAATATAATCACTTTCTACCCAATTTTTTTGAAAGAAAAAAAGGGACGTAAATGGTTCGATGTATAATCTGCTGAATATATTAACAGAACTGGAAGCCGTAGACAGATCCCTAGGCGAACTAAAATTCCTAAAAATGAAATTTTTCTATCTTTGTTTTAAATTTTTTACACGTTCCGATTTGAAAATCTATTTTCATAATTGAATAAATATCATCAGAAGTACTTTCAGCGAACATGAACAAAAAATCCATCTTTGTCAAATTTAGGAGAAAAAAATATTAGGAATTCTTCTAAGTCCAAATTTTTTTGTCAACCAGACTGTGTGCCTGGTTAAATTGTATTTACTTATAGGTAAAATACATTAGACAGACTCCTAACAGAACTTTTACATTATGTAACAGAAAACAGAGACTAATTATTAAAATAAAATTATTTACTTTTTTTGATTAAAAAAAAGTCGGCAAACTTTAAACGCAACTGATAATTTATCCTATTTCAATTCTACTAATGACATTATCTAATTAAAGTTGGCTAATATTTTTAAAAATTAATTCTCGGGTCAGGAAGTCTCCATTTCTTATTTTTTAAATAAAAGCAATTGTTTTAGAATATAGCATTCCATAAATGATATAAATTTCACATTGCCTCTGTCATCTGAGATTTTAATATCAAAGATTCCACTAAAATAATTCAAATGTTCCTATGTGCACATAGCATTAATTTGAAATCCAGTGTTTGATTATGTTGAGTTTATTAGTATTCACCACATTTTTTTAAATGTAGAATAGAATGAATTTAATTTTATTTATAATGATAGAGCTATGGTTGCATAGCATGTCTTTTTCACTAAATGCAGTACTGTATATGGAATATCAGCTCTAAAAGAATGTTTTATACATCAAATGTTTTTATCTAAATTATTTTTAAGAAAATTTATAATAAGATTTACGAGTAGCGATAACGAACATTGGAAATCCATTCATTATTCTATTTCAGGTAGGATAGCATATAGTTTACTTAGACAGAAAAAAAATGAATAAAAGGAATTCTTAAGTTGTATTAATGAATAAACCAACAATTAAAAGACAAAAAGTTCACATAAAATATATTTTGACATTTAGATTTCATATAGTATTTGATACAATTTTTATATTTGGAGCACAAATCAAGAATAGTAATATAGTGGTATTTAATTTACTCCTCTTTAAAAAGCATTCTTCATTTATTAAACACTAGCCGCCTTTGGCGACCAGCCGGTTTTCCAGTATTACCTCTCGCTACAATTTTCAATTAAATATTTTAAGTAACTTGTCTCTTAATAAATTCTCAAAAAAAACATTTTTAATCTTCAAATTTTGATAGTCATACCAAACTTATACCGTTGTTTAGATCGTTTCGTTCAATTTACTATATATATTTTGCTAATGTGTTGTCATTTCCGGAAAAACTACAACTTTAATTTAAAGTGGAAATGATGAAATTGCAATTAATATAAATATATTTTTTTAATAAAACCAAGCGTTTTATTTTATTTATCATCTTTATTGTAATTTATTTATTATTATTAATATTGAATATGGGTATTGCAAACAGAATCGCTCGGTATATAAGTCTTCTGTGAACTGCAAAATATTTTTCATAATTTATGTAATATCTCAAAGAATAATTCAACAAAAATTTCTCAGATTCAGCATAAAATTCAGTTTTTAGTTTTGAATGTTAAAAATTTAGAAAAACTCAACATTTTCATAATCTTAGGCCAATTAATCTTGAGAAACCTGCGCGTTGATTGGCGTATTTTCTTTGAAACGATCGATGGAAAATCTAAAATTATCCTTTTTTTTATTGAATAATGATATTCAAATTTTCATAAATCAGTCAATTTAAGTTATTGATTTAGTTGATTGGAAATTAACTCTTTTTATTTAAAATATTAGTGTTTGAAGAACATTTTGTTAATCTTGATTTCCACAGCAGAAGCTTTATGTAAAATCAAAAATTCGTTATTTATTAGAGCATTTATTGAATCAAGTTATATAAAATATAATCATTTTCCATTTAGACCATTTTAGCAGATCTGTGTTTAACTAAAGGTTTACAAATTAGCTGTGTGGCCCTGATTTGAATGGATATCCTGTTCATATTAAACAAAATTTACCTTAAAATATAACTGATTTATTGGATTAATAATATAGAGAGTGTAAAAGATCATAAAATAATTTTTTTGAATTTATTTTTTATAAAATATAATATTTCATATTTGTTCCATTTCCTACAAACACGTGCCGAAAATTATATTTTTGCAGATTTCATTTCCAAAAAGATTTTATTTATTTTTAATTGGAGCTTTAATCAATGTGATGGCAACACTTTCAAAAAAGCTAATTTTTTCCCATTAATGCGAAACGTGCTCGTGCAGCTTAAATTTTATTTTCATTTTTTACGAAAAAAATTGTTGAAAAATATGGTGAAAATATTTATTTAAAAATTCATTAAAAATAGAAATTTAATTTTAAGATTAAAACATTGGTATTATTTAAAAGATAAATATTTGATCTTTAACTTCATGTAAAAATCTTTTTTTTTGCGGTAATATTTTCGGAAATTATAGCAGAAACACGCCAAATTTCGCTTTATTTTTAAATAAATAAAATTATAATTAAAAATTCGAAAAAATAACCCCCAGGTGCACATTCCCGACCTCCAAGGTATACACCTACCAAATTTGGCAGCTGTAGGTTGAATGGTCTGGCCAGTAGAGCGCCAACACCCACATACACATTGTGCTTTATTATAAGTATAGATGTATTAGCCAATTGTTATATTTTTGACTTTTTTAACAAAGCGAACATATAACCACCATATGCAAAAAACATCAAATGTATATAGGAGATTAAAAGTAAATATAACATTACGATTCCATAGAAAAAAAAATAAAGAAAATTTATTACCTTAAATCTAAAGATATTTTAATTATATTACATTTGAAAATATTAAAATTAGCTTAATCTTCTTAATATTGTCAAATAAATAAGGAATACAAACATAAACAATAAAACAAAATTAAAAGAAGGCTTTTAAGAGAAGGAGAATTTGAACTATTTAACCTATGGATTTTCCTTGCTAGTTTCGGCACAAAATGTTTTCTGTTTGTTTGAATAAGTAAAAATTGTGAAAAAAGAGAAGGAAAAAAAAACATTGCTAAAAGTACTATTATCAATAAGACTTATCATTATTCAAAACTAAACGCATTTGGTGTTTATCTGATTCGAAAACATGAATGGTTACTAAAATTTCAATTAAAAATTGTTTCATAATTTATTAATAATGGCTTCCTCAACAAAATAATTATAATATCCAGTTTTGATATATATGAATTCCTGATATTTAAAAGTCTTGCACCACTCTATTGTTTGTAGTGTCTAATTTCCAGTTTATATCCTTATCCATCCAATTATATCACATGAAAAACATCATTAATAATAGGCGCACTTTAAAACTTTTTCTCGTTTGCTTGATTTTAAAGTTAAATCTTAAGTGTAATTAAAAGAAAATTTCAGAAATTTCATTAAACGAATGCCATATTTTGAAAATATTTCAAAACAGATAAACAAGTAGAATCTTTATACTTTTATCATTGAAAATGGGAAAATAAACTAAAATGAAATATTAGTAACAACCATGAAAACGATTTGAGTTTCACTTCAATAATGACTTTTTTTATTTATACTGTTACGTGGTAAAAAAATAGTATTGTTGAAATTGCATTTAAAAATTTTAATATGACGTAAACATAATCAGTAAAAACTTGTTTCATTTACACTTGTGACGGACATTTTAGCATTGCGCCATGTAAATTTTAAAAAATAAAAAATACGTCAATTTTTTAACAACCTTTTCTAATTATTTATCGTTTTCGAAGCTACCGATTACAGATCTTGTCTTTCAGATACTTCCAATTACAAGTTTCTGTGGGCTAAAGTTAGTCTCCTATTGCCTTAAATGCCTTGAACCAGAATTTGGACTTTATTTCCCACCACCCAGAAAGACAAGGAAAATGCCTGTGGAACCTGATACTAAACCTGACATCAGCACAGCCACAATACAGGAATCCTTCTTTATTTAAATTTGACGTGGGTCAAGACCCGAACAAATGGTTGAAGGAATACGACAGAGTGTCAAAATTCAACAGATGGGATGACATGACTTGTCTCGCAAATGTGTTCTTTTTACTGGGCGGCACAGCGAAGCAATGGTACGAAAATAATGAGGAAAAATTGACTTCCTGGGATGTTTTTAAATTAATGTTAAAAGAAGCATTTGTAGAAACACATCACTATGTAAAGAAGGCAGAAGATGAGCTCCAGTATAGAGCTCAAAAATCTGGTGAAAGCACGCAATCATACATCCAAAGCATGTTGGGATTATGCCATCAAATCAAACCAGGTATGTCAGAAGAAGAGAAAGTAAGTGTCTCATCTGATGAAAGGAGTCGCCGAAGATGTTTACCAGGCACTTCTGACGAAAGAAATAACCACCACAGAGGACATTATAAAATGGTGTAAATGGAAAAATCGAAGAAATGCAGCAAAAGAGGATCTGTGGTAAGAAATTTGAAAAACTCCCAAATGTGGTACCAATGGCTGCAATTTACCAGCAACTGGATCTAGTATTACTGGTACGTCAAATAGTATGAGAGGAGGTCCAGCGCCTTATATCTCCTGTAGTTGATCCGAACTCCAAGACAAAGGCATTGAAGCCATTGTTCGAGAGGAAGTGGAAAATGCTTTGGCTCCATTGTCACAGACAACACCAGAGTGGACAAAGGTCAAACCAAAACGCCAACCTACCTATGCTGACGTTGCCAGACGACCTACGCCGGTAGCACAGCAACCACAGAGAAAGACAGATGTCTGGCGCACCCCTGATAGAAGACCCGTCTGTTTCCGTTGTGACTGCCCTGGCCATGTAGTTCGATACTGCCGAGATCTTAAAGCTATTTTGGAGGCATATCGGGCTAATAAAAGAGATTTCAACCGCCCGCCGTCGAATTTGGGACGCTATGCCGACTAATACAGTCGAGCATCAGTACGAAGTTTGTCGCCCAGCCCATCACGAGGACGATCGCCGACACGTCGCTATAGATCTCCGTCGCCATATAGAAGATCCAGTCAATCTCCTAGCCGGAGAAATGAGGAAAACTAAGCGGTGCGATCTTCCTTGGGGATGAGGCTGCTAGTGACAAAACTCCTACGATACCGCGACATTGTGCCGCACAGATGACCGGAAAAAACATAGAAATAATCGTTGACAATGAGCCAGTACCTGCCCTTGTGGATTCTGGAGCCTCATTTTCTGTAATCCCAGAGAAGTATCGTCGCCTACTGAAGAAAGTTATGTTTCTAACAACTTACAATGTTCTTTTAAAGGTCGGCTATGGAAATTATGTGAGACCAGTGGGAAAATGTACACTTCGTCTCGAAATCAATGGCCGACCGCAAGCTTTTGAATTTATTGTTTTATCGCAATGCAGTCACGATATCCTCCTTGGTTGGGACTTTTTGGGCGCTTCTCAAGCTGTTATAGATTGCGGCCATTCGGAGCTCTTGTTTCAAGACGTTATTCGAGAATCTTAAACTCCAAACTCCAGCCGTTTATTCACGTTGGAAGATTTTACAGTACCTGCTCGTTCTATCAAAAAGATCACCGTCTTAGGCTGTAAGAACCTTCGAGCTATTGATGTAATAGTAGAGGGAAATAGGATGCTCCTCTTGAACAAGGAAGTTTCTATTCCGTCTACTATAGTTACGCTCCTTAATGGTGAAGCCGAACTGTGGCTTTACAAAGGACAAGAGGAACCCAAGATCATCCCTAAAGGGATGTCCATCGGTATGCCAAACCCTTACGAGAAGACTTCATAAATACTATAGACGAATGATGACTTTATTCCACGACCACTTCAAAGACAAATTTGGGTGTCATCGACTATACCACGATGATAGCTCCGGATTTGAGAATCGACCAAAAAGAAAGAATGTTGCACCTACTCCAGAGTTTTCCAGATATTTTCGATCAAGAAAGGACTTTCAAGAAAGGAAGTCAACTCAATGTTAAACACCGAATAAACACAAGCGACCACTTACCTATCAGACAGAGAGCTTAAAGAGTGTCCCCATTTAAGCGCCGCATTATCAGTGAGGTGGTAACCAAAATGTTGAAAAGAGACATCATTCAACCATCAGAAAGTCCATGGTTTCCAATCGTCTTGGTCAAGAAAAACGATTTAAGTTGGCGTTTTCGTGTTGATTATCGCCGACTCAACAAAATTACCAAGAAATACTTGTATCCATTGCCGCGTATTGACGACACCTTGGATTGCCTGAAGGGGGCAAAATATTTTTCGTCTATGGATCTCTAATCCGGTTACTTGCAAATAGATGTTGACGAAGCCGATCGTGAGAAAAAAGCTTTTATAACACCTGAGGGATTATACGAGTTTAAAGTGATACCATGTGGCTTATGCAACGCTCCTGCAACTTTTGAAAGGAAGAGGGATAATCTTCTGCGACATTTAAAATGGACAATGTGCCTTTGCTATTTAGATTTAAAATGGACAATGTGCCTTTGCTATTCTCAGAAACATTCGATGAACATCTTCAGAGGTTGAATACCGTCCTTCAGTGTATACAGAACTCAGACCTTATTCTTAATCCAAAAAAAAAATGTCGCTTTGGAGCAAAAGAGATAAATATCTTCTGATACCTATTATTCAGGGATGGCGTACGACCAGACCCAGAAAAACTAAAGGCAGTGAGCGACTTTCCCGTGCCTAGGAATATCCATGACATCAGAAGCTTTCTAGGACTTTGCTCTTACTATCGCCGATTTATAAAGGACTTTTGCCATAAAGCCGAACCTCTACAGTTGTTACTGAAGGGGGACACAAAATTCTATTGGGGACTTGAACAGTTGGAAGCTTTTAATAACTTGAAGAAAGATCTTACCTCCGATCCTGTCTTAGGCTTTTATGACGAAAATGCACCAACGGAACTTCACACTGACGCTAGTGGATACGGAATCGGCGCAGTATCAGTTCAAATACAAGATGGGAAGGAAAAAGTAATATCTTATGCCTAGTGTACTCTGACGAAGGCTAAAAGAAACTATTCCACAACTGAAAGGGAATGCCCTGCGGCCATATGGGCTATAACTAAGTTTCGGCCATTTCTCTTTGGAAAGGCTTTCAAGATCATCACTGACTATCATTCCCTGTGTTGGCTGACAGGACTGAAGGATCCCTCTGGAAGACTCGCTAGATGGGCGCTGCGACTCCAAGAATACGACTTATCAGTGGTGTACAAAAGTGGAAGGAAACACAAAGATTCTGATAGTCTTTCCAGAACCCCATTGAAAGTCGATACTTCATGGTCATGGCCATTGGAGCCACTTTATTCACTAATCTCTCATTAAAACAGATGAAAGATCCAGAATTGGCAAAAATAATAAAAGACCAACAAAGTACCAAAACAAGTAGGCTGGGAAACTATGAATTAGTCGACGGAGTCCTCTACAAGAAGAATCTTGATCCGTCCGAATGGAAATTCCTACCAGTGATCCCGAAGCATTTACGGTTCAGTATTCTAGAATCTCTCCATGACGACCCTACCGCTGGACATCTAGGATTCACCAGGACGTATGACAGAATAAGAAAGCGATTTCAGGGTCTGGTTTGTACAGAAATGTTCACAGATATGTGATGCACTGCCCAGAACTTCAAAGGAGAAAATCTATCCCTCAGAAGCCACCAGGTTGTCTCGTGCCTATTCCACCCGCTGTTGTTCCTTTCCATCGCATGGGAATCGACTTTCTAGGACGATTTCCAAAATCTGACGATGACAATAAATGGGTTGTCGTATGCACCGATTATTTGATACGGTACGCAGTCACCAGAGCTTTACCGACGGCAGAAGCTACACAAATAGCCAAATTCCTACTAGAGGACATAATCCTGAAACATGGAGCTCCACGAATTATCATTACAGACCGTGATCAAGTATTCCTATCCAGGCTGCTGTCCGATATTAATAGACTGTGCAATATCACTCATCGAATGACTACAGCCTATCCTCCGCCAACAAATGGCCTCACAGAGCGATTCAACAAAATTATAGCAGATATGCTTTCTATGTATGTTGATGTCGAACAAAAGAACTGGGAACAGATATTGCCATTCGTCACATTCGCCTACAACACTTCAAAGCAAGACACGACAGGCCCTTGCCTTTTACGCCCTTCTACCTACTACACGGGCGAGAAGCTGAAACGCCGTTGGATACGATGCTTCCTCTCTGCCCCAACGAGCTCAGCCAAGAAGACGATTATATTAGTCATCTGATAAATAAGGCAGAAGAATCGAGGCAATTAGTTCGTGCACGAACTCTAAAAGCTCAGCAGAAAGATCGCCGGTATTATGACTCCAAACATCGTATAGAGGCATACGAACCAGGGGATTTAGTGTGGAATTTTATTCCAGTTCGTAAAAAAGGGCTTTCTGAGAAGCTCCTCAAGAGGTACTTCGGCCCTTATGAAGTTTTGAGGCGGTTGTCCGACGTCATTTATGAAGTAGCCAATTTCGATCCTAATTCTAGAAGGCGGAAACCGAAGGAAGTTGCCCACGTTTTTCGTATGAAGCCATACCATGACCCAGAAGAACAGAATGACCAACATTCTTATAAAATAATGGAGGTTCGGGAAAGAGACATTTCTCAAGAGACTACTCACAGTGAAAACACAACAACTTATACTGGCCCTGTGACTCGATCGGGAGCTAGAGCCACACAATGAAATGTCATAACATTGAGACGCTGTTTTTCTAAGGAGAGAGCGATGCCGCATTGAAGTAAGATAATCGAATCTTCATGGCCGAATGGTCATGGCCCTGTTCTCGTGATCAAGATACCTGAGTTCGAATCCCGCTAGAGACGATGCGATTAATAGTATATTTAAATATTTACTTCCTTGATTTTATGTTTTCCTTTATTTCATGTTCCAGAAGATACTGGGAATTTCTTTAGTTTATCAGACAAGTGTTCTGGACTTTTCTTACTGTCTCCAGAAGAGTATTCTGGAACTTTCTCTGCTTGTATAAAAGCAGAAGATTTGTAAGTTACTGTGTTCTGAGTTCAGTTAATAAATTGGTTTAGCTCTCCCTCTTGTGTGTGTCATTGAGTTCTATACTATAGTTCTACTTGACATTCTTTGGTAGATTTCTTCCCTAATAAATTTTAAAAAAATGGTTACATTGAAAATTAAATTTTTTAACTGTTACACGTTTTATAAAGGAAAAAAAATGTCAGATGAAAAAGCATTTTTCTTTTTCTTTTATTTATTATGATGAGAAAATGCTAGGTTCAATAATTTAATAAAATATTCTGAGAATGAAAAGTTAATACATACCGAAAGATTAAAATAAAAGATTTTATAGAAAAAATATTCTTCTTTTTATTTAAGAAACATCTAAAGAGTTTCAGTTAATTTGGCTTACATGATAAATAAAATCAATTATTTCAGAAAGGAATAGAACCTCTCTGAAATCTATCTATAGAATAGTTGATATCTACTCAAAGATTGGAAGAAATGAATTTAAAACAGTATTCTTCACTTAATAAAAAAATGGAAATAAAATAGAATATTTTTATTCCTTTTGATTACCTGAAAACCAAAATATTAATTTCATAAAATAATCAAGAATTTAGTAACAAACAACGTTTGATAAAAATTAAATTCGTTGTAATAGACATTTAAGGAGACGATGGACTTCAAAATTAAGCAAGAAAAATTGAGAGTGATTTTTTTTATTTCTTATGAACAAATATACGGCTCTATTCATGTAAAATTGCATTATAAAATGTACCTTTCAAAAAATGAATATTTAGAGATCTTTAATGAAAGTTACAATCCAACTAGAATTATATATCTTTGAAATGCTCTGGATGACTTAATGTTTAAGAAAATTGCATAATATGGATAAAGAAGATGTCAGGAAATTTAAAAGATGATTGGGTATAGATTTTATGTTTTGAGACCAATTACTCACATTTTGTACAGAAAACATAATTAATTTGGCACATCAGGCATGTAAGTATAAAAATGATTATTAACTGGTGAATGATTACTAAATGGTCCAATGGTATTCGTTTTGTTCAATTCATGAAAAACAGACATTTGTATTCGGGAATTAAACAATCACCATAGAAATATATGTTTGGGATTGAACAAAGAGAACAACCCCACCTTTGCCATCAGATATTTTTAAAAAAATATTGAAGACGAGAATGGACTTCAGAAAATTTTCATGGACCTCAATACAGTAGAGCAAGAAACTAAATAAGCATAATCAGGATATATATATATATATACATATATAATTGCATGTGAAGAACATTATTTTTTAATGGTGGCTGCTTTCATTTAAATAGCGACGATGTATATAAAGACTTACAAAAAATTTTATAATGAAGGGTTAAATATAACTTTTCGTGAACCGATTTTTGAAGTAAAGACTACTTAGGAGAAAAAAAATTAATAATTTAAAACAGCTATGTGTTGACAAGTCCATGTGCAAATAATAATAATAATAATAATAATTTCGTCTGAAATAATGTACCCTCCAAAGGAGGTAGTATATTAAAATATCACTCTTCTCACTGTGATTTATTCAACTTCTTAATACATACAGCTGAGAAATGAAAATTATAGCAACTTTTTTTGTGTATATATAATTGGATTTTTATTAGTCTTTCATTGTAATTCTTTACATAACAATTATTATAATTTCTCAAAACTTAATTTCTATTTAAGTTTCTCTGTTAATGAACTGCAGTTTACCTTATATATCTTTATGACATTGTCTACTGCACTATTTAACGCATGTTTCCGAGAAATGACGCTAGTTAGAAAAAAGGCTGAAAAACTGCAGACCTCGCAAACTAAATTATAGCAGGATTTAACATTAATACAAGTAATACTAATTAGGCTGTAGAAAAGAAATTATTTCACCTATAGTGAAGCCTTTTTTTTGGAATGAATCTGAAGGTTCGAAAAAAAGAGAAAAGTATGATGGAAAAATTATTTCTCCTTTTCCTAGAAAATATCTACATTATCAAGGGGAATTTATTCTAGTATAGGGCTTCAATCATTTTTATTTTCACGGCGTCGTTTAGTCTACATACAGCTTATTCATTCTGTTGTTGATGTTTCCCTCAATTCATTTTGAATCATATTATGTGGAATCATTTCTCCTACTGTATTAGAAATCTGAAAGAGACAATCATTAATAAAGCAAATTTTCTGAAAAATAAGAATGCACGTTAAAATTAAAATGACGAAATTACCCTTAAACTATGAAAATAATCAATATTTTAATAAAACATAGTATAAAAGAAATCAATAGAAACTTAATAAACAACATAGATATTTTAAATATTTTCTCTCTTAATAAAAAAAGTAACTCTCCTTCATAATCAAAACTTTCAGTTTTCATAAATTTCTAATTTCTAATAGCGTTATTTTTATTTGTTAAGTTTTTCTATATAAAAATATATAAATTTCTAAAACAAATTTTACTTTCTAGAAAGGAATTAATTGATGAAAGTTCTTACATTCTGCTATTGAAAAAGTTACTGAAAGTTGTAATTGTGAATGTCAATGCAATCACTATTGATTTATATAAACATTCATTTGCTTTAAAATTTTAGGTAGATTAAGTTTTCCAAACTGCTTTATAATTTTGTATTATTTGATTATAATATTGTGTCTATATATAATTGTGTCTTGTATTATATATAATTGTGTCTTGAACGCACTAGTTAAATTGTACATTGTTGTTACATTTTTATGATTTTTCGTTCACATACCTAAATTATAGATTTTTCTGCAATTTTTCAAAATCACTGTTTTTTCACATATTTGTTAATTTCATAAGATCGTAAAATTTGTTTTTGGATTAGTAGCATTTTTTTTAAATCTGATTAAAGTTATTTTATAACTTTGTAATGAATTGACATAGGGAAGAATTTTATTCAGATTTTCAAGGCATTGGGAAACAAAATGAGATTTTGACCAAACATTTTAACAATTTTAAATATCGAATCAGATATAAACAATACGCATAATGATAAAATCATAAAGTGAGAAGGGGAGATAATTTTGATTATTTTCTGCAATTAATAAAATATTAAGTTAGAGATTGGTTTCGAATCAATAGCAATATTTATAATAATCTTTTTCCATAAAATATTAATTTTTGTTTATGTTTTACATTTATATCCGAACTCAAACAATTCAATATTTCCCTTCTAATTTCGAAATGTCCTTTTTTATATTCTGCTCTTTAACAATTCTTTTTGTGCTAATTCTATCCAGCAATCAACTTAATTTATGTGAAATTCAACAAAAACATTACTAGTATTTTATAAGATCATTGTTAGCATTTAATCACAATCATATTAAAATGATTAACTAAACAAACAATATTTAATGATTGAAAACTACTTGTTATGCCTCTTCACATTTTCATGGATGTTTGTAAATCAGTAATAAGTCATTATAATTACTTCGTCTGCTTTTTTAAGTTACCATATTTTTATCAAGGGCCACATTAAATTTGAACTGATTTATTTCCTAAATTTGAGAGATTAGCACACACAAAAAAAGAGAACCTAGAGATTCCAAAAATGGATTTACACTTTCAACGCTACCGACAAGAGATCTCGTCTTTCAGATACTTCCAATTACAGGTTTCTGTGAATTAAAATTTATCTCTTATGCCAGTTTAAATAAGTTGATGGATATGTATTAGAACGTTCAGCATGTCTAAACTGTTATTAAAATTTTAGCCGACATAAACCTGTAATTAAAAGTATCTGAAAGACGAGATATCTCGTCGGTAGCGTTGAAACTGTTAAACAACAATTGCTCAAATTTAGTAACGTCATTATATCATGCACAATGCATTGAAGTGACGATGTAAGTTAGATTATATTTTGTTATAATGCAATATATTTTAACCAAATGAAGATCCAATATTTAAAATTGTTTATCAATTCTTATTACTATATTTTTCCGTATTTGAATAAAATATGCTTCTTGGAATTGAAAACTACACTTAAACATTCGAAGGTAATAAAAAATTATATAAAATGATAGAAAAACATATTTTAAGCATTAAATGTAAATATTTCATCAAAAATTGGTTGAAGAATTATTTTCTTGTAAACTTAAAGCAGAATTAATAATAGTGAATTAATAGTGAATGAACTTAAAAAAAATATTTAAGTTAAATTTTAAGTTAGATATAAAAATTCAAAAAATATCTTCCAAAATTTGAAATTATTTTCTTATTTTAATTTTTATTTAATTTACTAAATCCAAAAATAACTTTCCAATTTCAATTTAAAAATTACAAAATAAATGCTAAAATTTTAATTCTTAAAAGATTCTTTGGATTAAAATTTTTTATCCCTAGTTTGTTGATGGACAATTTGATTGCAAATATAAAGCCCAAATAAAAGAAAAATAAATGAAAAAGAGATGATTTTAATATTATTTTAATTGATTAATATGCCTTATACTGTAATAAAATTTGAATTCATTTAAAACTCAGAATATTTTCCAACATATGAACTGATTGCCTGATTTTAGAAATTATCAAATTTAATAAAGGTGAATAAAAAGTGTTATTTCAATTTCAATTTAAATATTGTTGACAAAATGGCAAAAAAATTGATTTTTAGAACACACAGACTGCTCATATTTTTTAGTGCATATTTTTTGAAGAATATTTTATTTGTAAACACAAAGAAAAGTTAGAATTAAAGAATCTTAAAGTCTTAAAGATATTACAGATGTTGCATTGCTTTCAAGGGAAAATTTATTTGAAATGTAAAATACTTCACATATATGTATATGTATGTATGTATATAGTATGTGGATTTATAATTCAAATATAAAAATTTAATAAGATGGACACTTACTAAAATCAAAATATTTTTTAAATAATAAATCATCTTCATATCTTCACAAGATTCCGTGCTATGCTTCACTTTAGGAACAGAATGGGAATACTGCATCAGGAATATGCATTATTCTCATTCTGTTCCTGAAGTTTTCTGAAATGGTATGTATAGATTTTAATGGAAAACAGTAGTCTGAATAAGAGGAGCTAAAATGTCATCATAAAATGGCAATCATTCTAAACCGTTAACCACCACTGTCCTGAGCAAAGAGTTTCCGTCGTGTAACTGACGTTTTAATGGAAGGTGCTTCAAGCTGACGAGCAAACAGAACGCGTAATTTAGCTGATATTCTACTACTCTTTCTAGAAATGCTCAAGCTGAAGCAATATGAGGACTTGAAGCTACTAGCTGATTTTCTATTTATAAACAATTGCAAACTGATAGAATGTTTTTTTCATCCATCTCATTGAAGCTCGATTTTTTTAAAAACCGAACCATATTATGCGCTTAAAATTGATTGAAACAAATTCAGGAAGTTATGTTTATCTGTAAAATGAATGAATTTTGTAGATGCCACGAAAAGTAATTCCAGTTGTTTTATTTTTATATGATTTATATAATTTTTCAGAAAATAAAGCAAAGTGAATATAATAATGTTTTATGGTATCATTTCTTAATATTGTTTTTATTTCATTATAAATTTAAGTGAGATAATTCAAATCGTTAAAGAATTTGTAATATTTCAAAGGCGTAAATTCTCATAAGTGCTCGAATTTACTGAAACTATTCCTCTCTCCTTTCTTGAAGAAAAAATTTTATTCTCGTGATTATAACAAATGTCATTTATTTACTCGACGATTTTCTAATATATAACATAATATACCTTTAGTACAAAAAATTATATGATATTTCAATATTAGAGCAATTATTTTGCATCTCATAAAATTAAAAAGAATGGACAGACTGTTTGATCGCTTACAGAAGAAATACAACATTTCATATGAAATCAGGAGAACGCTTTCATAAATGCGAAAAACGTCATATCCTAATTCAATAGTTTTTAGTAACAGTCATTATCATTCATTTTGTCATTACCTAATCATTATCAGAATATCAGAATACTAATTCAAATTGACGACGAATGATAAAATATTTTGAATACTAATACAGTGTTTCTTCGGGGTTTTTTTCACAAAATCATGCATACAGTAAAAAAGCAAGTAATATATTTAATATAATAAAAGAAATTGAATAAAAGAACTAAAAAAAAGTGGAAAATCCATAACTAGCTGTTAATGAATTTTTAAATCAAATGAAAACCGTACTGAAAAATTATCTTTTCTTCATATTTGAATTTAAGTGAAATTCAATGCTTATTTACAGAGACTTTTAGATGTCTCGGAATTTTAAATACTATTTTATATGGATTTTGTAAACAAATAAAAAAAATCTACTAACAGAATATCTCATAATGTATTCTTCAGTAAATTCTTATTTATGATCCTTTTCATAAACGATTTGCTTACTTTATATCTCAATTACTACTTTCGTAGAAATAAATCTCAATCTCCCGATCACTGATCACATAAAAAATGATACTAGAGATGGTACCCTATCTTCTTACACATTTCTTTCTCACATAAGTAAGGGCGTAAGTGCTAAGTGTAGACCAAACGAATTGCATGTTTGGCGTATCTTCTCCAGATCTCGAAATAAATATCTAATATTGAAGTTGAATATTTGCTATAGGACTACTGTTGCCGATATAAATTTCTAAAAGTTCTATGGGTTATAAAAATGTTTAGCAGCATTCCAAATGAAAAGATTCTTTGGCATATGGATTGTCTAAATAAAAATTTCGACATGGCCATCCTATAAAATAAACTAGACATTTAAGAATTTACATTTATTAAACTAGGCATTATATAAACATTATATAGACATTATTGAAAATTTACACAAAATCTTACATTTAAGAGAAAATTTAGGATTCGCTATCCAAAATTTTTGAGCTATGTCAATTGTTACTTCAATAATACAACGAGGCATTCTAGATATCTTAAATGACATATTATAAATTATGATATTTGAATATTTTTACGGGTTTAGAAATTATACAGAAATTACGAAGATTTATCTGCATTTTATAGAAAAAAAGGAAAACTGGCGGGAAGAAAAAATATAATACACAAATACAAATAATAAATTGAAAATATTTAAGATAAATAATTATATAAAGCAAGGAAAAGTTTAGATCAATGATTTGAACTCTATAATATACATTATCTAGTGAAATAATCTCTAGAAAGAATACATTCAGCTAATAATAGACTGTTTCAACTTTATAATTTAAGCACTACGCAATGAAATAAAATGGAAAGATAAAAGACTAGTGAAAAATGATTGCAGTAAAATGCAGTTTCGGAAACAAAAGGTTCAATGTTGAAACCAGGATGCAACTAATGATTTTCCACCAATGCGGAACTCGGAAATTAATTTTACACAAATGTACTACTGCCACTTATCATTTGAGTCGCTACTTGTTTCTTCTTTCTGGAGACGATGCTTAAACCATTAAGGTTGAAGTTGTGGAGGATACAAGAATAATGATACTTTTCGAAAAAGATTTCCATGGCTTTTGGCGATAACAACGTTGGTGGTAACAAGGATGTCATTGAAAGAGATAAAAATGTTTTTGACATTGAAAGAAACCGCTTTATTATAACAATAGGAGAAACAATTTTCACCAAATTCGAGGCTTAGTAAAAGTTATTTTTTTATTTTTATTTATTTATTTATTTATTTTGGAAAAGTTGCGTTGTGTTAAAATTTTTGCAAATAATTCCAATTGAATATTGTATATTACTTAAACCTTACTATTATTAATCAATAAATTAAAAGAAAAATATTTTCAAAATATCTACTAATATTATTTGCTAAGCAATATTTTGGTATTAGAATATAAACCTCTTATTATTTGGTTTTAAATTTTAAGTAGTGCAGCAGAATCTTCAAAAATCATATCAGCTACGAAACTTTTTTATTGCAAATCTTTGCAAGAAAAATTTGATTATTACTTTTGTCATTTTGAAGGAATATAAAGAAATTGGATTGCAGCTAACGAATTGCTTTTTAACTGAATTATTAAGTGCGAAAATCATTCCCGAAATGATTTTATTATATTTTTTTTATGTTTTGATGAAGCTTATGCCTATGCTGAGTGTTTTAATTCGTGTGAACTAGACTTGAATAAATAATATATTGTTCCAAACTGGGAATGTTGCTTTCCAATACGGTTAGTTCAATTACTGGAAAGACGATCAGATTTGTTGGGTGCTGATCGAGTACCGCGTTAGTGATCTTAGAAATTGGTGACCAACTTGGCAAAAAGTTAACGAATTGGAGACGAATTTAGCGACAAAATAGATATTACTGGAAATTTCGAGACTTTTAGTGATCCAGCCAATAGAAACACATATAAGCTTGATTGGTCCCGAACACTCTCGGGCCGCCTCCAGGGAGCTATAAAATGCCGACACTGTCAAGCTGCAAGAAATTACAGTTGGCGTTGTATTCAAGTATGGAGTCTTCGAGAGGATATCGAAGCAACGGCTGATTGCTAGCTTTGTGTGGAGTCCAAGAGATTGTTGAACTGAGCTGTGTGCCGAGTACTGCTGTGTATTGTGGGAGCAGCATTAAGTTGTGTGTGGAGTAGCCGTCGTGTGGTAGTGAGTCAGCAGTAGGATACAGCTAAAGGGAGGAGACAGTGGAAAATTTCAGCCGTTTGGAGAGACCGTAGAGCGAAGCTCCGAAGATTGCCTCTCCTGCTGAATTCTGTCTAGCCTATTTGAGTGCTGTGGTCGTTGTTACTACAGAATTACTACTCGTGGACAACTGTTTGTTGTAATGTGCTGCTGTGTGTTCGTCTCGGCTATACTTATTTACCGTCTTTGTAATAGTGTCTTAAATAAATGTCGTTGTTATCTTCTACTGATGCATTTTGATTGTTTTCACACCATACACCCATTACATACGAACTCAGTGATTTTACAATCTTAGTAATGGAATCCAAAACAATATAACTAGCCAAAATTAATAATTATCGAATACTACTGCCAGCAATATAATTTATTTTCTTCACTGTTTTCAATAAACTTTTTTTGTAAACCGGCTGCATTTAAATAACCTATCCCTGAATGTTTATAAATTCAGATGAAATTTCTACCACTGCAATTTACTATTCAGATTTCATTTTTTTCCTTGTGTAAAATCATACTAATGGTCATACTATCTGTTGAGTATTGCTGTACTAAATATAATGTAAAGCAACTTATGCAGGTATGATGTAAAGCAATAAATCAGATGCATATCAGGATATGCAGATGTAATGCAAAACGATGTATGCAAATATAATGTAAAAGAATGTTACATTATACCAACAGTTTATATATTATAAAATTTATAATAATTTCGGGGCCATAAATAAAAAAAGCCATAAAGATGATACGGCAATGTTGAAAAGTAGAGGGCAAGTATACAATTTAGCTTTTATCTTGATTTTCTTTTCATAAACTATTAATTCGTTTTCCATAGTTTTAGTACAAAGGGTGTTCAAAGAAAAGGTACGAAACTTAGTAATAACGTAACTATTAACATATTAACCTATGCCGCTATGGGAGAGCATAGCGAGGCATCTAGGAATGCGATTGGAGTCTCCGCCGTATATTGGAGCATGCGCGGACACCCGCGTGCGCAGGAGAAAGCAGATACTCTTATAAAGAACTCCGTCCATTTGACGTGGCAGTACATGTGAAGATAGGATTCCTAGAGCACAGAAGAACTTCATGTGTTTGGTCCCCTGAAAAATCATCTGAAAGGGAAGCGCTTCATCTCAGACGGCGAACTAAAGGACGTTGTGAAGGTTAGGGTCTCCTCAGAAATTTTAGTTCCTTGAGGGGCTATAAGGGGGGAGGCAGCAGAGTTAAGATATAACATGGTCGAGTATCTATCAAACATCTGATTTAATTCAAATTAAATGATTTTGCGAATTATTCACTTGTTGGATTTTTTAAAATTTCAGAATAAAAACTTACGTAATGCAAAAGAAATGCTTATTTGCATCAACTGAGAAAAATCTTGCTGACTACATCCCTAAATAATTTAATGTGCTTAAAACCGTTCCCTTCACATAGTCAAAATAATGTTTGTCCATATCATCGTAACCTCAATGGCGATTTTCACTAGTGTTTTCAGGATTACCTAAGGAGTTTCACTCTTTCCAAATTGTATCACGTTTGAAAACCATTTGGAAAAGGAATGAATTAATTAAAAATTACCCTGCTGGAGTCTCTAGCGCTCCAATTGCAATGACATCTGCACAATGATATGCATTTTCTAGTCCGGATATATTTGATGAACTTCCTGACAAACATCTCTTTCTTATGTAGCAGATCACTGCCATTTATTTAAAGATTATGGTTCCTGTAGGTGCAATAAACTCCTTTTCTAACTTTATTGACATTCGTTCTAATACCAAACTTACTGAAATAATATCTGAAGAGTTCCTTTTCAAGTCTCTTTGAGTTTAGAATGTTTATCAACATGAATTATCATTGGTTTTAGATTGTTTCTGGATTCTTGACGTGAAGTATTTTGGTATTTCTGAATTAATAAATATTTGCCTGTTCATATTTGTCTCTTTCATCTTGATTGGCGCCTTTTGTCACAAATTGTTATATCTAGTCTATCTTGAATACGTTCATAAACGGAAATGATCAGTATAAAAGACCTCTGTGGCAATCATTGGTATTCTGATTACAGTTATTCCTGCACACATACATCAGACTAAATTTCATAAATTGAGCAAAATTAATACATTATTATAATAATCCATAAACTAACTTTTATTTGAAACTTTCATTCATTTTCATTTGAAAAACCTAAGTTTCATTCTTATCTTTTTTTCGTTTAAGTAAATTTTATCTTATCTATAGCTTACTATTTCATTCCTCCTTTCTTTAAATTACTTTACAGGCTTCATTTTTTATAATATTATTGTTTTACTATGTTACTTAATTTTATTTCTATATTATAATGTTAATTTACTATATTTTTTTCTACTATATACTTATGCTGTAACTCTTTCCTATACTTTGTTATACGTATGTCGTATCTTGTTGTGCTTTATATTTTAGTAATGTTTCAAATTAGGTTATTTTGTTATATTCCTGTATATATTTATTTTTATTTTGCTATTTCTTGCTCCTTTTTTTATATAATGCAAGTGTTTTTACATTCTTTTTTATGTTTTGTTTTATATTCTTTATTATTATTATTATTATTGTATATTATATTCTTTATTTATTGTTATTCATTTTACGTTTTATTATTTCTTTATTGCTTGTATGTTTGCTTTTATTTATTTAATGTTATTTAATTTTTCTAAAGCCTTTTAACCATCAACGATTTACACCCTTTGGATGTACAAAGTCGGTGTGAGAGATCAAACAGAAATGAAACTGTTACATGCTTTATTCAAATTTTATAAAATTCCTCATGAAATAATTTAAACCAGTATTTTTCCTATACGAAAAAAAAATGTTACTTATTAAATTTTTTAAGTGAGTAAAACATTCATTTAAAAAAATACATATATTGATTTTCCATTGTTTAGAAAATACAAGCTAATTAGAGTTTATAGTGAAGAAAAATCCATAAAATTTAAATGCATTGCTGAGTTATAAAAATAAAAAACACTAGTTTACTTAAATTGCACAACAAGAATATGTGCAATAGTGGAAGAATTGAAATATAAAAACTGACTTTTAAAATTAAAATTAAATTGATGCAAAAGCTTTCTTTTTACAGGACGAGAAAAAAAAATTATATTCGTTATCAAATAAAAGTTCTTGTTTTTAAAATTCGCTCATTGCTTTCAAGTGTAAAATAATATATATATATATATATATATATATATATATATATATATATATTTGCTTTAAAGTTTTATTAAAAAAATAAAGAAAGCGAATTCTTAGGATAAGTGAAAATAATGTTCGTCCTTTAGAATATTTTACTTCAGAAATAAATATGCATTTATTTCGCAAACATGAAAACAAATTAAATAATTACGATCATTTGAAAGAAAAAAGAACAAAAAAGTAAAATGAGAAGAAAATCTGAATTTTAATGAAACTCTTTCTTATTGATGCACTTTAAATAAAACTTCACAAAAAAGAAATTAAAAGAATAAATTCTTACCTTCTAATTACCATAAATTTTTTTTTCATAAAAATTCCGAGTAAATAAGTTTGAAATGAATCAACAAAACATTTTTTTATACAAAAGTTATCAATTAGCGTTTGAATTCGTAAAATAAAGAACATGAAGAACAACAGCCACGAATGACAATTCTCTCTTACGATAAAAATACCGTAAGAAATTAAAAAGGTAAAAAAAAAAAAAAAAAAAAACTTAAATCTGATTTGTGTGTGTGTGTGTGAATTTCAAAAATCTATTTGCTCACAGTTGAAAATAATGATTTTTTGCGATAATTGATGGAATGAGTCTTATTGTTCAATATTTAATAGTCGTTGTACACCATTTTGATGGAATGGAAAATGGTGGAAATGGAATGGTAAAATAGAATCCTCAGTAATTTTTTTAAGTGAAATGAAATTACAGATAACGGAAAAAATTTATATATATGTATTATATATTTTTTATTTAGGTTTCTGATTTAATGACCTATTTTCCAAAGTAGGGTTAACATTTTTGGACGGAGAAAAATAAACATTTTTTGAAGAAAATAGAATGTAAAAAATAAAATTTCTTTTCTAAGACAAAATTGTTTTTTCATCCGCTTCAATTTTCTATATTGTACATAATCTACCCATAGTTATTTTTATTCAAATTACTTTTTACAATCTGCTGGAGGATAGATCTTAAATATCTGTCAATGAAAATGTCAAATTTAGAATATTTAAGTTTTAATTCATGATGTCTAATTTATTTCATGCAGTATCTTCTGTGTATTTTATATAAATGGATAAAAGATTATCCGTTTTATTTCCATAACACTACATTCTAATAAGATAGTTTTCAAAATGCACAATACAAAATTTGTTTAGTATCAAATTAGTCTTATTTTCCAGTATTCTGATTTCAAAGTAGCCCTATTTTCCAGTATTAAAGATTTTAGTAGTGCCGATGACTAAATTTAAACCTACCCATGTTGCAACTTTTCTCCCAATTATTTTGATTTCTCTAAGCTTACTAATAATAATACTGAAATATTTTGATATAGGGATATAAATATATCGGGATTATTATTAGTAAGCGCTTTGGATATACTGATAGGGAAAAGCAGTGCTTCCTTATAGCTTTTATTCTCTCATTCTGATTCTTTTATTCTGATATTCTGAATAATTAATATCTTTTTGAATATTTAAATTAGAACTAAAATTGATTTGCTTTGTATTCAGTCACATAACTAAGGAAATTATGAACAAAACATATGAAATATCATTCTGGCATTCCTTATAACTACTATTCTAGTCTTTAATCATTATTAAATATCTATTTACTTTAAACTGAAGAATAGTTTGTTCGTATTAAAATGAAATAGCAAAATACAATGACAAATAGCAGGCATCAGTATATACGTAAATAAATAAGTACAGACCTAGTAAGATGTTAAATACTATCACCAACAAAATATATACTGTAATAGATTCTTGTTTTTCTTAGTATTTATATGATTTTAAGTTATCTACTGAATAATTATCATATTTTTATTTATTGTTTTTATAATGAATATCACTTTGATATCAATTAAATATTTACTATTTCTGTTTATTCCATGAAATTATATGCATTCTTAAACATGATCAGAATAATTTGGTCTAAATTACAATATTTCCACACATAATTATTATTATTTAGAAAATCCTGTCTTAAAAGTTTTTGACTAATAACGAATCGCAACATAGTAAGTTTACAGTTTTCGAACAATGGACAGTCTTAGAAGTTTACCCGTTATATGGTGGGTTTTATATAAATTTGCAGTTATTGCAAAATACATTTTCCATTTTATATATTATTTTAGTCCTATAAAACAGCAACTAAATAAATAAATCTAAATTTTGCTTCTTATTTATCTAGAATACAATGCACGTTTAAATAATTCTAATTTTTATTTGAAAATTACTTGAGATCAAAGTTCGGATTACAAATGAGAAATAAAAATTCTCACATAATACCTGATATTGAAGGTAAAATAATATTCAATAAAACAAATTTTATATCCGAACCTCAGTACTTGTTGAACTTACTTTATTTCTCTTGGCTCTTTAATTAAACACAAAGAAATAAACGAATCATGAAAGATGTAGCAATATATTTCTTATTGATTTGCATAGTAAGTTTTTAAGTATTAAAACGACATCTTTGGAATTTTTTATTATGATCGAACAACTTTACTTCCTGTAATAAATTTATTTTACATAACAATAAACGGTAAACAGAATCCTAGATTTTAAAATATTAAAAATTTATCATATTTCTAAATCAGATTAATGAAATTAAATTCTTGACTGATTAATTTAGTTAACTTGGGATATAATTATTTCACAGAAAACAATGCTATATTTGAAAAATGTTATTGAAACAAAATAGGAGGCAATAAATTTAACATAAATTAATTAGAACAGAAATAGAAAGGAGTTTATGTTGTCAAAATGAAATTGCTTGGATTAGTTACAGTTTCAAATAAGAAGGAGAAATATAAATGAAAAATAATGAAGTAAGGAAACAAAATTAATATTTTATTTTTTTGACAGTTTTATTTCAACGTAATAAATAATTGAAAGAAAACTTCAATACAGGGTAGTTTATAAGGACATTTTATATTTCAGGGAAGAAAGTTGCATTCACAATAATCTTAAAATTGATTTTTAAGCCAAAGAATCCAATATTTGACCTTTCAAAACCCCAGATATTTTTTGCTCTATTATTGAATATTGTAGGTTTCCAAAATTCTTATATTAAAAAAAACATTTTAATAAATGTGTATTAAAAAATTGGTATTTTTTTTTATTTACTCTTCTTGAGTAGTAGCTAGATAATTTATTTTCTCGATAGCAAACCTTTAAAAAGTTTAACTTGGGAAACAATTTAATCGTTATATTAAAAAATAACGGCTTTATATATGGTTTATCAAAAAATTAGGCACCATTACATCAAAAACTCAACTTTTTGATAAGAGGAAACTATGTTTGATTTTATATTTCTTTCCTTTATTTAAGAGGGATATAAAAACATCAAACCTTCTTAGTAAGAAATAATAATTTTCATTGTTTTTAAATGGCCCATCTAATTTACTAAATCTGTCCGAATCACCTCAGAGAGGAGATTCATATGTACTTAATTATAAAGGATACGAAAGCTGCAATAATGAGAATTTTAATTTGCATATTGTCCAAAACCTTTTTGTAAACACAATTACCGAATATTATTTATGTAATTTAAATAATTAATCCACGTTTTCATAAGAAAAATTAATTTCGTCCGTTATATTCTCGCTTTGGAATCTCATATGTTGTGATTTAGTCAGTGACAAATTTCTGACTATGCAGGCAAGACAGCTAGCTACCTAGGGTAGTTAAGCCGAAAGTGCTTCAAAAGCAAGTTGATTAACAAACTTTACTTTCTAAGTTGCAAAATGAATTCATTTGTAAAAATAAAAGTTATATTACTGATAAAATATTAGGAGAATATTAACACTTGATCAAGTATAAATGTTCAGATTGCTATATGTTTCGTAACGTTTATTTAGTTATTGGAATATTAATAAAGCTGAACTTCATTTTCAGTAATGTTGTGTATAAATCTCGGTAGTCCAGAAAAATAATGGATGAATAAAATAATATATATTTACAAAGTTAATTAAATTAAAAGTATTTAACTGTTATAAATATTTAACATGATAAAATGTTCTGCAATGTAAAATAATAATTACCATTTAATTCAAGAAAGGGCATCGCATTATGCACTGCAAAGGGCCCCAAATAGCTAAATCCCAAACTGGATTTTATACAAAAAGAAATGACACAATATGAATAGCTACAATTAAAGATTATTGTTATTAAACAACAGTGAAATTCCTTCTGAAATCAGCAATGTAAACATAGGGCATAAACAATGTAATCTCTAAGGAAAAAAATTATCTGTCATTACAGCATTTGCCACCCCCACCCTCCACTATGTTGAGGAAACGTTCATAAAATCTCAACATTCTTTACTACACTCTGATTTAGATGCTTCTATTTGTATGATATAGCATAATATGCTAAGCAAAACGCAAGAATGAAATACTATAGAATTATTTTGTTTTCGTTGTGCTCCCTTTTGTAGACTTTTGTACATGAACAATCTTCATCGTATATTCTCTAAAGCATAAATATTATCCATTCTTACTTGATAATAAAGTTTTTTATATGGATATTTATGATAATGGTTGCTATATTATATAATACTTGTTTTCTTGTACTAGTGGGAAGTTAGGAAAAAAAAACCAGACAGAAGTTACAATTTATATGAAATAAACTATGATAGGAGTTGGTAAGTTAATTATACAGTAGAAAAAATGACTGCATTCACTGTACAGTCTTTTTCAAAATGAATCTCAGTCATAAAAAATAAGTAGGAGAAATTATCATCTCCTTGTATTCATAGAAAACTATCTGCATAATTGCAGTAGAAATTTTTTCAGGTACAATGCTTCATCTCGAATATTGTTGTCTGGCCTAGATAGCTGATTTATTCTTTTGTTAGATTTTATAATATCTTCAATCATATGAATGAAGGCGTTTTTGTTTGAATATACGAAGAGATTGTAAAAAGAAAGAGAAGATTTTTAAATGTAGCAACTTTTTGTCAAAAAGTAAGATGCAAGAAACATTTAATGTTGTTTAGGAGAAATAATAGCTTGTTATATTTTTTATGATGCACAAAAAGTTAATAGCACTGTTATTGTATACAGATTTACTAACTCAAATTATGTTTAAATATTGTTTAAAATATTGTTTAAAAATAAGGTAACTACAAGTAATTCTAAGCAAACAAACAAAAAAAAATGTTAATTATTCATGGATCTGAATTTTTTTTTACATCTTCTGTGACAGCATTTAAGATAATAGAGTGTTTAAAAAATAATAAATATTGAAGTATGTAAATGATAATGTTTTGATGCAATTTATACGATTATGACACGCATATTCAGATAAAGGATATATAAAATAATCAGAATATAGGTGATATGGATTCAGTTATATAATAAACTTGTGTTAAGATATAAAGAATAAAATTATAGTGAATTACTTTAAATTAAGTAAAATGTATGCCTTTTTTTCCCGAAAAACATAATAGACAACTTTTGAAATATAAAATAAACATAAATTAAAAATTACGAACAAAAAATTATTTAATAAATATTAATTAATAATAAATATTTTTGATTACTTTAAATTTTTAATGCTTTTAAGATACTTAATATTTTTAATTTATTAATTATTAATTTGATTTTGTTATGTTCTGATATACTTTTAATAAGAAACACTTGTTTCCGAATTCGAAAATTTGATTATTTTCATCCATAATTTTTCGAATTATGTCTAAATATTTTTTATGAAAATAATTAAATGGAAGTTTTGTTAAATATAAAGATTCTGCAAATTGCCATAAAACATTTATATAACAATTTATGATAGACTCATCTAAATCATTCTTAAGATTTTTTTTT
>JAPMOR010002673.1:103681-124302 GCA_026543865.1 Argiope aurantia | reverse complement strand
AAAAAAAAAACACTAGATTTGTAGGAATACTGCTAATTCAATATAAATAATTGCAATAAATAAAATTTAAATTGACATATTTTTTATTTAGATACTGGTTACTTTAATTGCCATAGTTCATACTGATAATAAAATATTAATATATATTAACATAATTAAAATTGTTAAAATTTAAATGCAGAGTAATTATGGAAAACTCATATGAAGATAAATTCAGTTATTTTCTTCAATAAAATGGCACAATATTTATACACAAAATTATTCCTAAAAACTATCCAGAATATATAATACAGTTTGTCCTTTGAATGGAAGATTTAGAAAGATTTTTTTACAATATTCACACAATAAAGGACAAAAATCAAGCAAATGTTTCACATACTAAGACAATAAACTCAATTCTGACCATGTGTGCCGACTAACTTCCTGTACATATCACGTGATTTGTAGCTGCATACTCATAAACTATATGAAAATATAATCATTTGGCATTTCAATTAGCAACATGAAGTCTCCATGAAAAGTTTCTGATGATATTTACAATAGTGAATTCTGCTCAACAGAAGATGCATTTTTCACACTCAACAGAACTCTTAAAAATACTTGATGTAGAAGTAAAAATGTAAAATTCCTAACAGAATTGTCCAACAAAATGTAAATGATTTTTTTTAAAAAAAATGATGTAGCATTATATACATATAACTGATTGCTAAAAATGTGAAGTTTTCCAGTCTATGTGCACATGTAAAGAGTTATGCACACCAAATAAATTATCCACTTAAAAGCTAAGAAACAGTCTTTAAATCAATGGCACTGTAAAAGACAAAACTTGACTTCGTAGAAAGACTAGGCTGAATTGGACCATTTTCTTCACTTCTGAACACAAATTTATTCATTTTAATCAGTAACGAAGTTTCTATTTGGTATTTTAATTATGAAATTTTTAGCATTATGTGCGAAAGCTTTCTTCTGAATATAACGGCGTCCGTAAGTTCCTAGTTAAGGTTCCATTACAGCTTCGTTTGATAGTGGCTTCTTTTTGAGGAACTTTGAGAGGACTTTCATTGAGAGGTCTAGTAGCCTTCCACTCTGAATTTGACATATAAAGATTAGCATCAGCTGTTCTAGGGGTGAGGTGGGGCAAATCATGGATTTTTCGTTGTTTGAAGAGATACATTCCAAAAGCTCCAAATCCTAAACCTACAAGAAGTCCACCCATTAAGGCTAAAATGACATGCTCCATGTGAACACCATCTTCCTCTAAGACATGAGATTCTTCAGCTTGATATTTCACTAAAATAAAAATAAAAATTAATGTCTCAATTTTAAAAATTAAAGTGGTGAATTAAACCATGAAAATAATCAGAAATATAATTATTATAATTGTCAAGTAAGAAAAATATTTCTATATACTCTTTTATTTGTTCCTAAATAAATAGACCACTTATACTTGATATAAGAATATAAAGTTATTTATATTCTTATGTTAATATGTATGTTAAACAAACTATAAGAAATATTCACAGCAAATAATCATTTAAAAAAAACTTTGATGTAAATATTTAAAATCAGTGTTTCAGCATCCTCAAGTCCATTTTTTCATAGTAAATATTCAGATACAGAGAAAAAATTAAAATATTATATAAAATAAACATACAGCGTTTAAAAGAAATTTAACAATTATGTTTTTTTTATTTTAAAAACAAGACTTAGCCCTTAAATTCCAATGATATTTAAATATTATAAGGGACCCATTTATGACTTTTTAAACTCTATACAAATCAAATTAGTGAGATTGAGCATATTAAATAATTTCTGTTTAAATTTACAATCTGCAATAAAAATCTTTTTAAACCAATTTACCTCTGATATCATTATCAATACAGAGCCGTGTTTCTCGACTAGATCCAGAGCAATATTTTGTACCAGGCATATCAACTCTACATTTTCTCTGCCTATGTTGCTCTTGGTTAAAATCACAAAGAGACCAAACAGTCCATTCGTCCCATCCTTCATCATCTGTAAACATAAAAATAATTTTCAAAACTTTTTTTATGGTGGAGGCAGAAGAAAAACTTTTTGCTAAAGGTATATTTTAAGATGAAAAATTACACTTCTTAAACTATAAAATATGATCTACATATAACTTAAATACACACACAAAACATCGCTTTTGGGCCATTCAAAAATGCTCCAAAACTTAAAAATTAATTTATTTTTTTTTTTTGAATACCAGGAGAAAACTTTGGAACATAAAAAAAATAAAAATAAAAAAAAAAAAACTGAAAGAACATAGAAGACTAGTGAAGTGGAAAGCATGAACTTCAGATTTAAAACATTTGAAATAGCTCTTCAGAGAAAAAAGATTGAAATACATATTTACACACCTAAAAAAATGCACAGCTGAAGTATCTTCATAATTCATAACGGGCTTTTCTTCAAGAGTAAATGAATGAGTTTAATCAGCCAATGCAAAAAACAGCTAATATATCAAACATTCTGTAGATGCTTACTTTCTCTAAAAACTTATACTCTAAGCACTAACTGTAGATGAGATTTATAATAACATATCCATTTCTAGCCATATAGCTGTGCTATATAGGTAAAAAAAATACAATATACAGGGTAAGGAATTTGGTTTGCTGTTTTGGAATTTTTTCAGTCGCATTGTTGAACATTGTTAAGTAGATTGATACTGCCGCAATTAGATGAAGTTGTCTTTTTGACAGGTTCATTTTATTAAGAAATGCTTCACCTAGCATAGAATAAATAAGTCAAAATTATAATTGGTTTTTAAAAACAAAGCTAGCTGGTCCTAACACTTTCTTTGTATGTATGTATATTATATTATATTTGTGTGTGTATATTATTTTTATATATATATATATATATATATATATATATATATATATATATATATATATATATATATACAAAGAAAGATTATAGCCATAAGCTATACCAACTTATTGAGCTCACCTTGTGCCATCCCTCAAACAGATCTATCTGTATATAGACTGACTGAAAGCAAACTTCATAATATATTTTCATAAAAACCAAACCCCTACTGATGCCTCCATCACTCACTATTTTAGGTATGCTATTTACTATCCTCAATGATTCATTTTACATTCCATTTAATAAAGTAATCAATGAATGATTAAATCTTAACTTATCCTTCATATGATATTATAATTATCACAAATGATAATTATGAAATTAATACACTGCTTCCATCACACATCTTTAGATTATTTTAAACAATTCAATTTAGCACAAAAACTGTAGTTGTCAGTGCTTTTTTAATACATAATTAGTACTTGAACATACCATTGCAAGCAGCTAGTTCACACTTCCTTTCCATTCTCGGTGCACCTTTACACTCAGCTCCATTTCCAGAAGGAGGAGGATTATCACATGCCCTCTCCCTGTATTGAAATCCTGTTCCACAGCTAACAGAGCATGATGACCACTCGGACCAATCAGACCAAGCACCATCCATGTTAATAAACGCTACAAGAAAGAGAATGTTGAAAATACTTTTTAAAAATAATTCCCCATTGGCATATTCAATACTAAATTTCTATCACAAAGATTCTACTTTTCTCACTAATAATACCATTTTAAACAAAAAATATTCCACAAGTCCGTCAATGAATGAAAAAAAATTGTTCTAATCCTATTTAAGAAAATAGTTTTTTTTTTTTTTTTTTTTAAGGAAGTATTAAGAAGAAACACAAGGAAATTTGCTTAATTAATATTTTGAAATGTTAAAAATCAAAATGGATTTCTGCATTCTTTTCCTACATATGTAGGAATAAGGTGAAAAAATTCTGTAAATATCTTAGTACCCCCTCCCAGCTTAAGAAGTCTTATCTAGTATTTTGCGAAGTATATAATTCGTAGCATTGAAAGAAATGCATCTCATCTAATATGAGTTTTAAAATTGGGCATACTTTCACAGATTACTCCAATTAATGTATTTAAAAAAACTGTCATTTTATTTCAGATTTCAAGAATTCATTATGTGAATGTTTATTTATCTGAAAGCCAAATACATTAAATGATGAATTTAAAAATTAGTTACAAAAAAGTAATCTTAAAATTTACTCAAGATAAAGATTCACATTTTCTACTTTAATTTTAAAACTAGAATTAAATTGAAAAAAAAAAATACTGCAAGTAGTAATCTTAAAAACCTTTATCATATTTGACAATAATAAATGTACAACTAAAATATAAAGTGAATATTATAATGCAAATAAAACTAAATAATGGTTCAGTCTTTTCAAACAGCAAAAAAGAATTATTTTCCAAGTAGAAATAAATTATGTCATTGGCAAAGTCATTTCTCTAATAAATTTCAACTACTAATCAACATTTAAAGCTTACCAGAATCCAAACAACTAAGGCTCCCTTCTAAACAAAATCTTTCTTCCTTCTTTGGATGGCTAATGCGAATGTCATTGACATCTGGCACATTGGCACGGCAGGTGAACCTAAACCTCTGTTGGAAATATCCATCTCTGGTTACATTAATCTTAAACCAGGGAGTCCAGGATGTTGAACGCCTATGCTCAGGACACAGATGATTGTTGCAAATACGGAAATCCTGGTCACAACCTGAACATTCATTTCCACCATATTGTGGAGCTGGATCATTGCATTTTCTATCACGAGTCTGAACTCCTCCTCCGCAAGGAGAGCTGCATTCACTCCAAGAAGTCCATTCTGACCAATGACCATGTATAGGTACCTTGGAATAAGCTGCAAAATTAAAGGTTAGAAAAAATTTATTTCTTGTAAAAATATTTTTAATAAATTAGCAAATTGAAAAATTCACAAATAATTTATAAGAAATAAGAAAAAGAACAAACTTTTCAAAAAAAATTAAGAAGGCAGTAATGAATTACTCAATATAATAGACCTTTTCTTATAATAGATAAATGTTTATTCTTTTAAAAGCATTTCTCCTATTGTCATTCACTTAGCTGATTAATAGCTTTACATTTAAAACAGCACAAAACATAAAAAGTGAAATTTTAAACTACAGTTTGACAATATTTGAATGCCAAGTATAATTTAATGATTTAGACCAAAACATCTAAGAATTGTAGTTAATGTTGCATCCAGAAATCTATGGACTAAACTTTGTCTTTCTTAAATCTTCATTGAAATCGTGAAAAAAGGAATTGGAATCACTTATGGTAGTAAGTAGATAAACAGAATAATAAGATTTAAAATTAATATTTTGATATTAAAACAAAGTTTAATTATTTGTTTGGAAGAAATTTTCTGCATAAGCAATTAAAACAAATACAAAATGCTAAACTGCTTAACTGGCTAATTATATCAAGATGGTTAAAGATAACAGTACTTAGCTTCAAAATATTTATGGTTTGTACATATTTTTTCAAATAAATTTACAAATACCAAAACAAGAAAAACAAATATTAAAAGTATACAATAAAATAATTATCTCTTTTATAAAAAAAAAAGTTGAAATTTAATGCAGCTTCCCTTTAAGTAAACAGAATTTACTTAGAACTTTGATAATTTAGATTTCTATCAACTGAACTATTACTGGAAAACTGAATTGTGCTTTTCATTTTTTTTAAAAATATATTAAATCTGTTCATGAAACAGTGTCCAAGTTGGCACTGCCTTATTTCATAATGGCAATTTTATAATATTAGGAAATGCAGAACAATTGTGATTCTTCATCAAAACTAACAAATGTTTCACAAAATATATTTTAGAAGACTGATAACTAATAAAGAAAAGATAAATGAAATGTTAACAGATTGAACTTGTTAAAATGCTAATAAATTTAGCCTGCATATTTCATAATTTTAAAAAAATTCTGGGACACCTTTTCAAAAGAAAAGAAAAACCTGTGATCTTTCAATTATTCGAGATGATTGTAATTCCAATCAGTTTGGATAAATGATATTATATTTCATTAATAAAAATCTCAGAAATAAATACAAATTAAGAAATAAAATTCATAAAAATTATTTTATTGAGAAAAATATTTTCTGAAGATATTACCTGGACAGGGTGGATTTGTAGCACAGAATATTTCTTCTTGAGCTGGTCCCAGACAATCATGTCCTCCATGCTTAGGAGCAGGGTTTCCACAAGTCCTTCGCCTCATTTTCAAAGCAGTACCACAGGTTTGAGAACAAGCAGACCAAGCTGACCATTCTGTCCACTGACCATGAACTACACACAAACATACAAAAAAATTATCTCTAAACATTCAGTAAAAAATGGAATAAATATTTCTTTATAAATTTGAATTCTAAAAGAAACTAATGTCATGCATATAATAGGTTGAAATTAAACTTTTGCATATAAAAGACTGGAATTAAAAGTAATCTATGAAACAAATATTGAACTAACCAATCAATATGTTTTCCATTTCCATAGCTGCATTTCAAAAGAAAATTATAGTTTTTATAATTTGGTTTGGCAAAGAAATGTATATGGTTATTTATTTGTAAAACATTAAAGATTACAATTATAATTTTATGTATTTTAAGACAAGAAAAGTATTCATTTACTTATGATTTTTAATACCAAATTAGTACTTTTATCATAAACACAGATTCCGGATATATCTATCAAGCATGCAAAATTCTTTACAAAATAGCATGAAGAAAGAACTGAAGTTTTAATAAAAGTTAAGAAAATTCTACTTTTTTAATACTATAGCATTATAAATATACAGGCATTATTGATAAATTCTGTCTTAATATAATTATAATTTTTTCTTTTCTTTCTAGACAAATTTTAATGTAGCAACAACCAAAACAAAGAAGTTTTTTCCCAAAAAATGTTTAAATACACAGTATTATTAGAATGGAACAAAAATTTGAAGGAAGTGATAATTCTGAAAATATAATATATATATAACAAAACTTTATTGCTTAAAATACACATGTACATTTTAATATCAATATTTTATAATAGTTTTTGAAGAACTAAGAAACACAAAAATAAAATTTCAATTTAAAAATGGCTTCAAAATTTAAACATACACCTTGGAATCAATTCAATTTTTTAACCATTATTTCATACACTAGACATTTTTTTAAAATTCCCCTCCAAAAAAGCAAGAGAAGAAAACAAATTGCAGTTACATTTACTGAAAAAAAAATATGAACACCATAAACTCTTACCAGTGCAATTTGTGACCTGAATTTCAACACCTTCACAAGGTTTGCCTCCATTTGCTGGAGAAGGCTCATTGCAAAATCTTCTTTTGCAAAAACATCCTTCATCTGCTGAACCCCTTTTTAAATGGGAACAAGGGAGCCAAGATGACCATTTGCTCCAACCACCATCAACTAAAATCAAAGATAGATAATATTACTACTTTTCATGTAGATAATTAAGTATAAGAAAAGAATTATAAAGCCTATAAGAACTGTTTTGCTTTCATAATTTTAAGAAAAATTGATTCAGGGAATAATTTTATAAATTAAAAAAAAATTCCCACATTTCAAAACAAATTTCATATTCTTTTGGATTATTTCAGTTTATATAAAAACAGCAATTTACAGATTTACGAATACTAAAGAAAATATTACACAATAGTTAATTACTTTAAATGGATGCAAATCTTTTAATACACTTTTGGAAGAAAAGCACAAACTAGTCCAACTTATTATTAAATATTATAATAAAGTAATAACATCAATGTCTTTTACCAGGATCATCAGGTTTGGGACATCGCAAAGGCTTTTGCTCCCAAAATGAAATGTAAGGGTTTCGATTAGGTGCAGCTGCACAAGCCATTTGATAATCGTTCCAGCCACAATAAGGATCCATTGAATGCAAGCAATCACTAATAATAAAGTCATAAATTTTATGAAAAATACACATTTATTAGATAAAAATATAGAACTTATAGATAAGAATTAAATGAAAAATTTTAAACCAGAAAGTAAATACATACGACTTGGTCTTGAAGCGGTCACATCTATGAAGTGGCAATCTAATCACTGCTTCATCAGTTCCAATATACAGAGAATTCTGTAAATTTATAACAGAAGGCTGCAGCAAGTATTTAATACTTTTAAAATTTCTAACAAAACTGAAATTCTTAATAAACTAGAAGTATATACTATTTCTAAAATGCTCTGCTACTAACAATTCCAAATAAAAACATTCATTTTTCCATGTAATAAATATGAAACCATTGACATAAATATTTGAATAAATAGTTCATAGAATTTATCTTTAAATGATAAGAATATATATTAAAAAATAATTTTGCATGAAATGTTTGAGATATCTGGCAAAGGGTATTCGAATCTCTCTTTCTACAGAAATAAAACTTACTGTATCTTTTAATATCTTCATCACTTTAATTTTTTGTGGTTTTCCATCAGGAAATATCTTTAATCTTTCTACTAAACAAGTCTCTGTGCTATTAGGCATTCTCACTAGCTTTTGCAATTCACCTTCTACTGTTGCAACATAAATTACATGAACTTCACCATGATGCTTGGCAGCAATTATATCAACAACTATGAAAGTCAGCCTATACAAATAAAAAAAAAAGGAACCATTAAGGGGAGGGGAAAAAAAAGGAATTTGGAATAAAGAAAAAAAGAATTATATATGGTATACACAACTAAATTATATAACTGGGCCTGAAAAACTTTAAAACAATCTCAATGGTTAAAAAATGCCTTTGAATTAATGTTCTACAAATATATAATGGGATAGATTCAAAATTCAATAATTACCTTTGTAATTCCAGTGAATAAACTGGCCGAGAGAAAATTGGTTGAACAGCAGTATCAACTAGCTGATACTTTTCTGAATCAAGTAAATTTTGTGTACTTCCAGGACTTTGACACTAAAATAAAATAACAAGTTTAAATTAAAATCATTTTCAATTCACACTGAGTTACAAATGAAAAGTTTAGAAGTACCTTTACTACAGTACCTTTGATAGTTCAAATTCATTTATATCATTATAATTATAGTTACAATTTTTGATATTGTAAAATAAGAGAAATCAATCAGAATGAGTGGAGTACACTTGAATCGATGGAATTTAGTTTGGTGAAGGAAAATCTTATTTCAAAATTAGTGGACAGTATATTGAATATTTCTTGGATAGGTTGTAGATATTTGTTTGAGGACTGCTTTTTGTGATGTTATCAAGAATGTTGCTGTTCAAATGTTACTTTGGTTACAATAAATTATTATTCTCCTGAGAAGAATATCACTTTCCTTTGTCTGACAACATTCCTTGCTGAGTTTGCAAGAAATATTTTACCCTAGGCAACTTGCATTTATCAAACAAAATCTCACTGCTTTAAATATATATAAGTCATTCTGACCAAGAATTCTTTATTTATAACATTTTAAAACCCTAACTTTTATTATAATCATCTTAAATACAATTAATTTGATCATCTTTCACAAAATGCATTACTTTTTCTGGTTATATCAAAATGAAATTTGCAAACTTTAAATAATTAAAGGAAAAATATTTCTGAATAAAGATGTAAATACTTATGACTATTTAATATGTTGCTGCATATCATGACTATTCACCAACCAATCTTCCATAAAGGAATTTTGTACAAGAACCAAGAGGTATTAAACATAAGAAAATAATGTGTTGAAGCATACAAAAGTTTTTAAAATTATTTTATGATAGAAATAAGCATTTCCTCAATGAATAAGTTCCATGATTGGTTTATATGTATTGAAATAGAGATATGAATTTCCTTTATCATTAATATCTAGTAACACATTAAAAATAAAATATTTTTCTAAAACAATTTTTTGCAAGATGACTAGCTTATAACTTAAAAAACGCTTGTCGGAAAACTTTCACATGGCTGCCCTTTAAGAAAATTATAAAAATTTATTTATCCCCAGCTCTACAGAACTGGCAGAAAAATGAAAATAAATTTAAGTGACTGATGACAGAATATGTTTGAAAAATAAATTAGGCTAATTATTTTTTTATTTCAAATGCCTTGAAACCCAACACTTTGAAAAAATATTCTATAACTGCATTAATTAATATCATTCTATACAATATATCAAATACAAGAATATCTTACTTGAAAGTGCTTGTGAGTGACAGTTTGCTTTTCCCAAGCAGATTTTGGAGTGCTCTGAATTTTCAAAGGACCCTCAAATGATTTCTTAATCGCCGACATATTATATGCACATATTGCACTACCATAAATGCTATTACTAGACAAGGGAAAAAAAACACTTTCAGAAACACTCATATTTTATTCAGTTATAATACATATTTTATTCAGTTATAATAATACTGATAAAAAATTAGAACAGAAATTATTTTCACTCAAAATCAAAATCAACTTTTTAGAAAGAAAAAAACACTTTAAATATTATTTTATATATAAAAAAACCCCTCACATCTACACAATTAAAAGAAATAATAAAAAGGTATGGCAAAGGAAAGGCATTTTTAAGGCATATTTATAAATCCAATACAACTATGATTTTTCTGTACATTAGATCTGCAATAAAATTGCAACAATTGAACATATTTTAAAAGTAAATTAATAAAAAAAATGACTTACTCTGGAGTTGTGAAAGTTGCATACATAATGTCATATTTTTCAGAAAAATGAATGCTTTGTATTTCATTGTAATAAAAGGGATAAGAACCAGGAATGGAACAATTTAAACGTGCTTTCAAGAAAGTGGTCCAGTTGTCTTTCAAAATAAACTGTCCACCTTTATCATTCTTGCACATTCTTCCAACTCTTGAATAAATAACCTGTAAAGGAAAGGAAGGGGCATGAAAAGATTAAAATAGCTGTACTAAATAACACAATAAATAAATAAAATAATAAATAATAATCACACAGAAGTTTTAAAATAAATAAATGCATGTAGTTTATATAATACCTTTCCACAGTTTATATATTCCACAGCTATTTCTCTGAAGAAAAAATATGTGAAGTTCCCAATCTCATATGAAGCTACAAAACTGGGTTCTATGAAGAAAAAGATTAATAAAGACTAATGGAGATAATGGAAAATATGAAATGAAAATAACATGTTTAATAGAATAAAATCTGAAAACAAAATTTAGTTAATATAAATTAAAAATCTTAATTGGAAAATGGATAATATGATAACAGACTAAAAATTGTCAAAAAAAAAAAATGTTGAAAATTTAGAAGCAATTAAACATAAGACTGATTTTTACAATAATTAGCAACTGAAGAAATAATGATGGTTAGAATACCAAATGAATTAAGCATTAAAATTTACAATATAACATTCCTTAGTATTCTAATTATATTATACACGAACAGCAGTAGCCCCACCTTTCTCCACCTCAGCCTTCCTTCAAATATAGCAACATGATTTACACTTATTTTATGCAAAAACCGAACAGAAGAAAATAAAAAATAATCAAACTATGTCATAAACAAGAACATAATGGTAAGAAAAAAAATCAATATAATTTGCATATAAATAGTTTTTAATTTTCTGAAGTAGAAAGCAATTGTTATTTTGAAGTGAAATCTGCAGTGGATATTATTTCTTTATATGCATGGGAAATTATGTAAATTTGTCAACATAAAATATATGGAAATAGAGTTTTGGCATCTGTTGCACCTAATGAGATAGTAAATTATCTTACCATTTAGCCACTTAGGATCATACTGCACAGTTCGTAAAAATGGCCCATTTCCCATGATACGATAAATTGCATGGTTTTGAGAAGAGAAATCCAATGCAGATGCAATGTAATAATCGCCTTCAGATGTCATAATTGCTGTGCTATTTGCATGAGGATTAAAGGGACATCTGGCCAAACCTTCAACCCAACCATGAACAAGGCTCAAGGAATTAACCTAAAAAATAAAATTACTCGTAAGGAATTAACATGAAAAAAAATATTAAATATAAAATAATTATTAAAAATTGCATTTTAAGAAACTTTGTTATAATAGAAAAAATTGTCATTGGTGATGGGGGGGGGATCTGGCAAGTTTAAAACTGAAAAGATCAATAAACAGCATCTACTTACATCTCTCCAAGTACATTCAGGTGCAAATGCATTTGTCCCACAAGCAAATATACGATCTCCTTGTGTCAAAAGAACCCTGATGAAGTTATGACAGTCTTCCTAAAATGACAAACATTGTGACACTTAAAAACAACACTAGGAAAAAATTTATAATGTAGCAGTTGCATTACTGTTATCTTCTCTTTTGGATATTAGATGGTAATGCCTGATTAGGCCATCCCATATGTCATCCCAGAGTGCACTGCGATTGTAACCAGAATGAGATGTGATGCTGAACTGTGAAGCCGCGCATGTGAATGTCTTGTCTTTGTGTTAGTGTATGTTTAAGTGTGTGAATGTGATTATTAAAGAAATGTTTCCAACAACATTCATCCTGTTGCTTCCTGCACAGATCATAATAATCTACATACTACCACAATAATACTTAAAAAAATATTCTAATATAGTAATAGTAATACATGAAAAACAAAATTCATTGCAAAAAAATTTAAAACTACATTATTAGTCAATCTTGTAATTTCAATACTCAATGTGAGCTTTTTTTACACTTTTATACTAAAATTAATTTATTTTAATTAACAAAACTAAGTACAATAAAATAAAAAATTACATTTATTATAATTTTGTTTAGAAAATCTGATGCTTTTTTGAATCCTCATCCCATACACTACTATTTAAAGAGAAAGAATAATGGATTAAAAATGCATATAATATTCAACAATGCCTTCAAATAAACATGTATTTAAAATTTTCTGTCATCCACATTTCAAAATTTGCTGCATTTGAAAACTTACTTAGCTTAATTTGGCTAATTAACTTTTATATTTGTAAAATTAAAACAGCAGAAATTTTTTAAAAATATATTAATGGGTGTTCAACTATAAATTAAAATCTTTTTGTAATGATAAATTAACATTCTATCATTGGTACTTCATGAAAAAATTGTACGGTTCTTTGTACATAAACCATTTCTTATCATTTAAATAAGTTCCTAAAATGTTTTTAACCACCTACATTTCTTGAATCAGACCAATTTTAGAATATGGCTTCTCAAATTATTTTTATGCCTCAAAAGTTAACTTAGACAAACTTGAAAGAGTGCAATTAAGTGTTTCAAGAATAATTACTGGCCTTCGTAATAGCTGTCCTAATGATATTGTACTGCACAAGAGTGATCTACCACCTCTTTCTCCAAGAAGAAGCTTCTGCCTTTCAAAGTATTACAACAATCTCTATAGCTGTAATGATTATCCCAGAACTTCTGCTTACCTCCATTCGTGGTATAATAATAAGCATTTAAAGAAACAGTCTTTTTCCTTTGCAAAAGAGATGGATCTACCTTCTGGAATGGAACCACATTCCTTAAAGCCCCATTGGAATTTTAAATTTGACCCTGATCGAATTCAATTCCAGACTGATCTCTTGGCCAAGGTAAGCGAAAAGTCAGAGTTACCTCAATTTACTAGACAAATGGCTCTAGAAACAATTTATAGCATTCCATATCCGGCTCAGAAAAAGTAAACTGATAGCAGTAAAGGAGATGGTGGTGATTAGAAATTCCGACTACCATTCTGTTTTCAGGTTTTTACTTATTGCAATCTATAAAGGCTTTCAATATACCAGCACATATATATACATCCACTGAACTTGTCTTCAGGCGCATTTGGATTTTAACGGACAGTCGTGCCTCTATACAGCACCTTTCTCATTGGACAAAAGTAGGGAATAAAACTAGCATGAATATCTTAGATCTTATTGCCAGGCTCTCTACAGAACACTCTGTTCACTTACAGTGGGTCTCCTCACATGTTGGTTTAAATGGCAATGAGATAGCCGATAGCTAAGACAGCCTCAGCTGACATATTTCATGATGACCCAACACTAACTAACCTATTCTAAAATTTCCTCTATCAAAAAGATGGTCATGTGCACTTTGGAGGGTCCCACCTGCTCATCTTTGGCACTTAGGTAAAAATCCTGGTCGATATCAGCATCTGCATATCTCTAGAAAACAGCAAACGGCTATCTCTTGTTTTTTGAGTGGACGCATCAAATCCCTCATCTTCCAACATGGCAGGAGGATATTTGCTGAATATCCTTGGTGCAAGGCAGATCAAGCCTCCCCCAATCATATTCTTAAAGGTTTAAATGTTACTATCTTGAAATTTTAAAGGATCCGCTTTTGTTTTTGGATTTTTAGAAATTTTTGGTTTTATGGAGGTGGTATAGTACAGCTATACCACCTGGGATCAGAAACAATAACAACAATTTTTTTTCTATACCTACATTAATTCTATATAAATAATGTAATTTTATACAGTTTAAAAGATATTTTGATATTTTTGTTCAGCATACAATATTTTGGATAGTGGAAAATTTTTCTTGCTACACTAAGAATATTATTAAGCTGGTAACAAAAAATTATGCATTATTTCAAACTAAATAACAAAATTTTCTTTTGTATTAAGCTTTTCATTTTCAGCTTTAAATTTGTTAACTCCTTGCCTGCTGCGGGCGTATATATACGTCTCGCAACTATATATATATACACGTGGCACTGGGGATCGAATCTCGCAAGTTACCCTCGGCAGGTAAGGGGTTAACCATCAATTCTGAATTCACCTGGAAAAATAAAGATAATTGCCTTATAACACCTTTCATGCAACTTTTTTTATTTTCTTCTATATACTTACTTCAGTCTGGCCTTTCTGCATGCATGTCTTCACAGTTTGTTCAGCTGATGGCCAATGTGTCTGCTCTAAAACTCGTAAGCTTTCCAAGTTTAATCTAAATAAATAATCCCTGTAAAAAATAGAAAAAAAAAAAGATAAAATACCAACAAAAAAAGGAAAAAAAAAGTATTCAATTACTGAAAACGGAAGTAAAAATGAAGCTCAAATAACATCTTGCATTAACAAGCAAACATGCATATTATATATAAATATATATAATGCACGGAATCAATTTTCCTCCTTTTCTTTTAGAAACAAAAAATTTCTCCCTCACACTGCTGCAATTACTTAATTAACTAAACTTATTCAAGGATAATTTTGATGAACTGCCCGATTAAAAATCACAAAAGAATGTAATAATATAAATTTATTGATAATGAAGAGGAAATATTGCCATGTATTTTAGAATATCAAAGAAATATATAAAGGATTACCACAACTAAATTATTACAGATCTAAGCCATATAATCTGTATGGCTTAGATACAGATTATATGGCTTAGATAACTTTCTCCATAAGCGGTCGCGTTTGGGGTGAGAAGAACTTAAGCAATTCTTTATCGATCACAAAAATTTTGTTATTACGACCTTCCAAGTGGGAAATAAAGTATACGATGCATTAATTAGCAAACAAGTAAGAGAAATCTGAATTAAAAGTAAATATTTCGAAATTTTCATAAATTTTTCCTCCTTGTATTTTATTATCTATGAATACTTTTTCCTCATTAGTTTTGCTTACAAATGTAGAGAAACTAGAAAGAAGATCTCAGAGAAATTTCGTTATCCTATATTGTCCGTTTTACTGTTTGGAATAGAGAATTACAGCTCAATATATCCTGATCTAAACCTTTTGAACAATGCTATAGTTAAATATGTTTACAACCTTTTTAGAGTGAGAGAGAAATGGCAAAATTCTTATTGTAAAGCTTCAATATATCCAACCCTTACAGCTTTCTCCAAACACCAAATCGATATCCATATATTTACCTAGCTCTTAGCAATACGATCCCTCAAATGATTGTGGAGATTCTTTCTTTGGAAAGAGGAAACATTTCTACCAGCTGCTGAACAAATGGTACATATAAATATATCGCATTCTCAACAACAAAAAATAGCCAGGTTATATGAGTATCCATTCTGGTGGTTTGAGAGCAACAAAAGTTTTATATACCAGAAAACCAAGAAAGGAAATGTTTAAATCGGACGGAATTGCATTGCAACAAAGGAAAATGTTATATACAAATTTATGGCCTACCTTGCTCCCACTATGAGCTGATAACGAGGAATATCAAACAGTAGCTCTGTGTAGTAAACAATGTTTGGTCTAGAGAATACTTCCACAGCATTTTCAAGTTCTAAAAAAAAGTTATAAAACAACAACATTATATTAAAAAAGACAATAAGAAAATTAACAAACAAAACATTTTCAGAAGCAAATGGATAGGCGATACTCCTTATCTTGCTTTTGAATTGTATATGTTAAAATTTTGAAGAGATTTCTGTTCATTTTTAGACTAAATTATAACTTAGACTAAGTTATTCTAAACTTAAACTTCTAGCATAAGATTCAGTATTACTCCAAGTACACTTAATAATTTTTTTAAAAAATCATGCAGAAATATATGAAATTTTTATATCCAAAACTTATATTTGAAATATTTTATCAAAAAATTATTATATGGAAGGAATTATAGTTACAAATTATTTGCAAGTTATTAATATCCTTAAGATTTTTAAAATTTCATATGCATTCTTTTTCTTTATTGTAAATTTAAAGGGGAGGAAATATTAGAATTCAATTAATAAGTTGGATTTACTAGTTTATTTATGGATTATTTGAATTACTAGTTCATTAAGAAAATATGCATTTTGTCCTTTTCTCTGGAAAATACTACAGACTATTTGGATCTAACAAAGTCAACAAGGAGACCCAAATAACCAATCAGTCACGTACATCAATTATACGTAATACCAAATACAACAAACTTATTTCATCATGAAAATATACTAGGATGAGTCATCTACTTTATTTTTAAAAAATGTCACACATACAAGGATGGGAAATGATTATAAAAATAATCACACAATCAGTCCCGCGCACAAATATGATTCAAAAATATAGACAAAATAAACAAAACATAAATGGATCATTTCCTCATTCAAAAATATCTCCATCTGTCTACAATGTATGAAAGACAAAAAAAAAAAAAAAAAGTAATTACACTTCTGAATAAGTCATTCATCTGAAAGGGGGAAAGAGCTATCTTCGTCTCAAAAGAAATGCATTTATTTCAAAAGGAAATGAAATTTTGAAATTGCAAAAGGGCGCAGGGAGGATGGAGAATGAAAAAATAAATAGCAGACGATCCCATCCCACCCCCAATGTGCTAGCGCGCGATAAAGGGCAACTAACTCATCTTGCATCGCAAATGACAACACAATTAATACTCGACTGTCAACCGCGAGAAATTTCCTTCATGGTTTTTGAAGAACCTTTCTCCAGAAGTAACAAGAAAGGGGAGGAGTAGATTTTGGGAAGGGGATGCGAGAGCATTTGCAGAGTGTAAAAAAAAAATCGTCAGGAATTATTCGGCTGGGCTGCTAAAAAATTATTAATAATAATATTAAAATAAAAAAAAGATACCGACCGTGTTGGGTGCCAGAAATAACTCGATATACTCTGTAGCAAAACAAACTTGGGTATGAGTGAAAAAAAAAATAATGCATAAAAGAGAGTTGCTAGATTCACGGTTGAATTATTTATCTAACTAGTCTTGAAGAAAAGCGTTAAAAAAAAATTTTCCCTCTCATTTCTTTCTTTCTTTTTTTTTTCTTTTTCTTTTTTTCCCCCTTCTTCCCCAGAATACATTCACCTTAGCTTTCGAAGATTTAAAGGTTTCACTTTCGAGTGTTTTCTTGTAAATGAAGAAAGATAGTAAATAAAATTCGGCTAACATTATCCTCACTATCCTCCTTCCACTTTTAATTTTCTTTTCTCTCACGATTTAAGCTTTCTTCAATTCACTCTTTCCCAATTACAAGATAAAATTTGCTTTAAAAACATTTGTTTTCCATTCAAATGGCTCAAAACTTGCGAAAAATTCTTATATTTAAAAATTGCTTATTGTTGTATTTACTTTAACAAAAGCAAAGCATACGAACAGAATAATGAAAACACTCTTAAAACAAAATTTAATAATAGTTCATCTGAACTGACAAATACAATGATGTTTGATTCAGAACTACACTGACATTATATAATGTCGAAGCAAAATGGTATAAAATCAGAGACAAGATTTCTAGATTTCAGAAATCGAAGGCATTAAACGCCATTTATCATCAACCTTTTAATCCAAAATACAGATACGACACAGGCTACAAACAAACAAGCAAAAAAACTTTGCCACACAAAAACATCGCAAACTAAAACAGGTATGATTAAATGAACAATTAAGTGAAATTTACACGAAAAGTGCTATAGATATTAGAACTACTGAGGAATATTTACCCAAAAAGATTCATCTCAAGAATGGTAATACTAGAAACAGGAGTCGCGTTTCTGCGGAAATGCCGTGTCTCGAATTAACTATGAAAATTTTTAAATTTAAAAAATAAAAATATAGAGAATAAAATTGTTCACATATGACAGACTTGTGGAACCAAAAAGCAAATGTACCAATAAACGCAGAAATAAAATCAAGTTGGTTGACACCATGGCAAATGCACAGTATTGCTGAAACCTAGCCATTTATCATTTTTCAGAAAAGTATTCTTTATACCAACTTCCTTAATTGGTTATTTTTCTTCTTCTTTACCTTTTTTTTCTTTGATACTACTGCACCTACACCAAAACTCAAAGCAGTATTTACACGACAATAACTAAGTAAAAAGTAACATGTTATTAAACAGTTAGACATTAATTACGTATCGCACAACATACTTTAGAAAAAAAATACCCACAAAATTATCAACCAACGCAAAAATTAACTGCAACCATTTATTTATTTACTTGCGAATGTAATAGCGGCCACAAAATCATTATCCCACCCTCCAGAATATTGAGTTAATTAAAGAATGAGGGCGTGTGCAGCAATTTGACATCAAATGGAGCGTCTTGCATGCACATCTTTCTATTTCATCTCGCCCATTTATTTCTCGCCTTAAAATTGCTTTCTAAAAGTGTTTTTTTTAGAAGGATTAAAAAAAAGATTGAAGTAAAAGATTAGAAAGGGGAGAAAAAAAAACGATTTATTTTCCAAAATAAATAAAACTGAAGATGACATCAAACCTCAGACGATGAAACAACTGAAGACAGTGTCAACTAGGTGTAGAAACATATTGAAGTTAATAAAGACTGGTATATGAAGACCCATGTATAGGAATGAAACAAATACTGATAATTAAAAGCTGAACAGAAGAAACAGCAGAAATAAAAGGCAGTCAAATATAAATGGACAAGAAATATAAAAAACAGAAATTAAAAGGCTATGATATGTCGTTCTCATATTTCACTGAGCCCTACATCACGCATTCATCCTCGTTAAATAAGAGTCGAAAGAAACGGTTCGGAGGAGAAAAAAAGAAAAAACTAATTATCTTCTACCCTTGCCACAAGACAAGGAACAATAATAACACATTTCAAAAATAAATAGGCCGCGGTTGACAGGCAAAGCGCAAAGTCAAATTTAGCGAAGGGACTATAATTTTCGACGGCTGGCTTCATTACCAGTTATATAAATAAGCAAATGGCATTATGACGAGCGAGCTACAATTAAGATGGGAAGGGCGAGATAGATATGATTTAAACACCTCGAACAAATTTTGACATTTTTACGGCAACACTCCCCCCCCCCCTTCCCAATCTGAAATGAATGCAGACATACAGTAACACTGCTAAGAATGCTGAAGTTCAACGCTATTTAGCCACGATTAGGAAATATGCTGATTTTTCTCAGTTATATATATAAGTAATGAAATATGCGTAGAAAACAGCCACTTAACATTCTAAATAAAAGAAATAGGGATCTAAGTGAATCTATGGCTCATTTCGATTCAAAACAAACACATAAATTTAGTATTTTAAACAGTTCATCACCCTTTGTAGTATGTATTTAGCATCATTAACACAACTTCACTTGTGAATTTAACACGTCTCGCTTCTTAGTTTTTAACACTTCGAGTATTTTAATACTTTCATATAGAAGTATAAAAACGCAGAATTATCCTCAGACAATTTAAGCCCAGAATTTATCTTCGTCAGACAAATTTATGGAACTTCATTGCTTTCTTTTTTCTCTCACGCGTGGGGAAAAAATAATATAGAAAAAAAAATCTTTCGAGATAAAAATTAAAAAAAAAAACTGATAAGATACATTTGCAATGAATGGCAACAAAAGTTTTTCCATAAAAATAGAAATTGTTGCCGACGCCCATGTTCTGGTGCCAACATTTAATTTAAGAATACAATTATAATTCGAAACGAAATTTACACAGTTCATTGTAAACAAAGATTGTCGTAAATGAATTAACAAAATAATATTTCACAATATTGCCAAAAGCGCAGGAATCACAATACTAAAAAGAAATTTTTTAGGAGAAATTAGAAATTACAATAAAACTTGCTCTTAAAAGTTTATCTTCAAAAAAAAAGTATTTGAAAATACATAGCAAATAATTTTAATAAAAGCTGAAAACTTTTATTAAAATTTGTTTCAATATATAACACTTTTTTTTTAAAAAAATGTGTTTTATAAAATGATACGTAATTAGTATTATTTATAATGATATTTAACTAGTATTAATTATAATGATATTTAACTAGTATTAATTATAATGATA
>JAPMOR010002673.1:84375-103671 GCA_026543865.1 Argiope aurantia | reverse complement strand
CTAGTATTAATTATAATGATATTTAACTAGTATTAATTATAATGATACAAAATAATACTAATTACGTATCATAGGTATTCTTGTGCTACACTAATTTTGAATTTTTTTTTCCTTTTGAATTATTTCCTAACGAATAATTTCAAAGCTGTTAAATAAAGAACAAGTTTATTTTCAGAGAAAAAAAAAAGCGGAGGAAGATATCCATTAGATCCTGTTATCCTAAATGCTACGCTAGATTTCTCAATTTCAAAATTGAAACTTCAACCAACATATATAGCAGTTATATTACTCGCTTCTGAACAGCTCAATTTCATTACAAGGTTACATGTCAATCAGATTAAAGCACTCAGATACAAATAAAACTACATTAAGGCTGCAAATAAAGGTAATCATTCATTGAATGGCAGACAAGATCTCTAATTTGCTTTTAAATTTTTCTAATGACAAAATATACAGATAAAATTGACCTTTTTTTTTTTTTAACCCACCTTTTCGCAAGCATTATTTAAATAATCGCCTTCGAATTGGCAACAAACATTCGAAAAATGTCGGCTGCTCAGTACAGAATGTGCGAGTGTTAATGAAATAAGTAGCTTCTAACAAACGACGCCCTAGCCTTGAAATCGGGCGTAGGTAGCAGATGAAAAGCTGAGAAGTGAAGTTAAAACTACAGAGCAGGACAGTTCCATTCAATGATCATACATCGATTGTAATTGAAGACTTCAAGAACTAAGACGAAAAAGGAAAAGCTGCATGGTATTGTTTAAGTTATTGCTCATTGTTAAAGTAGATGTTAAGTAATTTTAGGCAATCACCAATGCAAAAAATTCAGCAATGATTTTTCAACAAAGAATAAATAGGAAAGAAATTTAAAAATGCCATTTTTCTAATATCCGAATCCAGATTCCAGATTCATACCACTATACTAAATGCAATTCAAACCAAGATAATACTTATGAATACATTTTTTCAATGCAAGTAATAGTACACTAATAGAATAATCATCTTAAAAATGGATGGTAAAAAAAACGTAGTGGATAATAAAAAAAAAACTTTTAGTTAAATTCTTTAAAGGTTAATCCACATATTTTATTCTTGGTCAAAATGCTCAAGACTATATCTACATTTCAAACGAATGAAAAGAATGGATCATTTTCATTACTTTCGCGGCTGATCGGGATCTTTTTGCAAGAAAATTCCGTGATTTTACCTCCCCTAATTTCAATCACTCTACATCTCATTAAAATTACTTTGAAATAATTAACAGGTCTAGATTTTATTAGTCCAAATCGTTTCAAGGATATATATCTACTTATACATGTAAACATCTTGAATTGATATTAATTTCCAATTACTAATTTATACAGAAAACTGATCTCCATTTAGCGGCTTATTTGCCAATTTGAAGATATATATACTATATTACTAATTATTACTATTATACTATATTACTAAATTGGCTTATTTGTCAATTTGAAGCTTTATTACTACAATATCCGCATACTAAGAAAAAAAATGTAAATTAAACCTGCGTGTCAAGCCCAATAAAATATAACTTAAATGCTTTAATTCGCATTGGCAGATTAATTCCCTTTTGATTATAAAAATATTGATGTCATTCCTCGACATTTTCTCTCCTAATGGATTATTTTTCTTATCTCTCTTACATTTTTAAATTAACACGCGCCCGATACTTCAAAGGATTAAAGAATTCATGAGAATTGAAAATTAATCCATAGTTGTATGCAAAACAAATTAAACTTTTTTTAAATCCAAAATAGCTACATATAGCAAATATTTCTAAATTGTATGAAGGAGCAATGAAACAACAAATGCAGTCTACTATGGGCAAATATATTATACCACATCTTCGTCCTGTGTATTTCTTAGTTCATCAGCTACAAAATTTCATCTACACAGGGCTAGATTATCAAATAAGTAAACTATTCAAATGCTTAGGGCTGGGTTTTGAGATCATTTCCAAAGTAATCTAATTTTGCCCTTTTATTTGACTATCAAAGGTGCGGCACATGATCATATCCAAATTAAAATAAAGCATCGTTTAAAATTCAAAACATTTTCAGGAAGTTAAAAAATTCAGTTGTCCATTAGTGAGGCCCTGTTCTGTTGTTGCATACAGCCCGATTGATTTGCAGATAAATAGCCCCAGAAAACTTTGAATTAGAATATTTAAAATGCATTAAAAAATTTAAAAAATTTCTTGACCATTTAGCTTAAGAATACTTTTAAATTTTAAATTTTTTCACCAGTCTCTCATAATACAACTACATCATTATGAAACAATCTCTTTCAAGTGATCTGCAACTTGCTGTAATATTTGTAAAGGAAATTGCTTAGATATGATATTAATTAAAATGCAATAAAATGGTAGCTTTTGAAAGAGGGAAAAAATGATACAACATTGCCAAGAGCCATTACTAAGTTTAATCCGTCTTTGAATACATATGAAAAAGATATTCAAAAGAAAGTTACGAAGTTACAAAATAACATATCCACACACGCACAAAATAAATAAATAATAAAAAAATAAAACTATCAAACATTAATTGAATTTTAAATTGAAAAACTACAAACTTCAAAATATCAACTAAATTCAAATATATGCTTTTAGAATTTTATGTTTTTTTTGTTTTCTGTATGAATTTTTACTAAACAGTCTTTAAAAAAAAAGAATGAATATTCCTTCCAAAACGGCAAAGAAAAGCTGCTTAAAAAATCAAGCCGTCATGTCAAATGACTCGAAAATCAACGTGCTGTTACATTTATCTTCCTCCAAGTCGAAGAATAACAAGAACTGTATCAGCAGCAAGAGAGACATAAAAATCCAGGCCTTTGGCTGACGAAACTGGAATTTAATTACAGTTCTTCCTACCATTAACGAGGGTATACTGCCAGAAAAGACATGTCTGGGAGAACGATAATTATGATGGCAATACCAAGGGAGCTGGAAGGTCGAGACAGCAGCAATTCGAACATTTCTGCCTATTTCCTGAGAAGATGTATGTGATTAACCCGACGCAAGAGTTCTTTCTCTCAGAAAACGACGGATCGAACGCCCTGGAGTGGAAGTTACACAAGTCGGGAACATTTCGGGTGAATGATGCTGCAATTTTATGAAGGGGAGAAAATATTTGTTATATGTGGTGAGTTAATTGCAGTTTTGTGGTTCAATCCGTTATTCTATCTAACCAAAGAGCTAAAGATTGAAATATGAAGGAATTCCGTATTTTAAACAGCAAACTACTGACAAGGACCGTGTATCAAGGGATCAAAGTTTAAGAAATTAGATTATTTTAATAATTTTCTAAAAGAACAGAATAAAGAATGGATCACAATCAGCAATTTTCCAATAGTACAGATACGACTGTTAAACTCACTCATAAAAATGCAAGGGTTTTTTGTTGTTGTTGTTGTTATAGAAGCATAAAATGCTTTTATTTAACAAAATTACTTCAAACATTTTATAAAAACTTAAGTATTAGTACGTATATTAAGAAATTTTTAATTATCTTTCAGAATACTGAAAAAAAATATTATTTTATTCTCACCGTTTTAACTAACAATAATTGAAGGAAAATAAACATAGCCAATGTCAGTTGTCCTAGAGAAATCAAAAGAATTAATATGGTAGGAAAGGAAAGATTGAGACGACAATTCAACATAGTGTTAGCATTAAAAATCCAATAATTGTCCATTTTTAAAATAAGATATGAATTCTATAAATCTATTGTCTCTTATAATAATCTTTTCTGTTAATATACCATGAGACGATTACAATGATGTTTGTATTTAAGTAGGCACAAACGGAACTTAAAGCATTCTAAGTTTATAATATTAAATATTTTCACAATGCAATAAATGACTAACATCACTCGACTAAGGAAACATCAATGATAAAATATATTACATTATAGTTTGGTGGTGTAACAAAATAAAGAAAATTCTATTACATTTCATTAAAAATATTACCAGAAATTAAGCAGAGTTATAATTATTATATCTAAATAATAATTCCTAATTTATAGTGGCCTACAAAACGGTATATATGCTTTTAAGGGAGTCTCCGAAACTCTTATTTCCAAATTTCTGACACAATTATGTCCTGAATTTTTGCATTGAAAAATGGAATGAGCTGCCACTTTTCTTATGCTGTGTGCCCTGCAGGACAAGAATATTCGGAAGAGCTTAACCCTAACCCGGACATATATGGAACGTCTGTCAACCGCGCATCACTCTACAGACGCAAACTATTTCCCAAGATTGATTAGATAGAGCAAATATAGCATAGAACGCGCCTTCCCTTGGAATGACGACGTGTGAGGGCCAAAGGATGGATCAGACTCCTCTAATCACGACAACGACCTCCCGATTAAACGTTCTAGCCCCCTCTTCCATTTGTTGGACGTCTTCATTGAAAGGGGTCGTGAGGTCAGAAGCTCCTGCCCAGATTTAATCCATAATTTGGAATAATTTGACGTGACTGAATTGCCCAAGTAGACTTGTTTGCTGAAAGGTTTAAAATCCTGTTTGTTTTTCGGCTCTTTGCTGGTTCACTTAACGTGACCTTGAACTTTGATGTCTAGCCTTCGGAAAACATCTCAGTAAAACAAAAAAAGAGGTTTAAAACCACTTTTAACTTCATTTCATTAAGCAAGTGTACCACTCCTTGTACATACGCGGGTCAAATGTGTCAGATCCATAGACAGACCTTCTTCGAAAACCGCACGAATTCACGCATTCTGGGAACTAGTAAAAAAGATTTGAAAAATTACTGGACAGGAAACAACAGCAAATTACACACTGCCGAAGAAATTTATAAAAAAAATGAATTAAAAATTTATCGAAAATAATGAAAAATCGATTATGATGCAATGATTTCCATCGTTGTTTTTTGTTCTGCCTATTCTTTTGCTACATTTTTAGGGTTAAAAAATGTTTCAATTCTTTCGTGTTTCTTCCTATTAATTCTTTATTTCTTTTTAAAAGTACTGCAAAAGTAAAATAAACTGAATTTCCTAGAAAACGTAACATTTACTAATATTAATGTCCCATTTCAAAGCAACAGGGCTATTTTCAGATTTCAAAATTTTGAATAGAAATCAATTGAGTAGAACATCCAACCGCGTACATCCTCATCTCAACTCCAAATTTTCGCGCCAGATTAGTGGGACGGTATTTGACTTTCGATGTCAAATTGAACACAGACAAGGCCCACATACAAGATGAATAAGAAATGGGGTCGGGTTTCAAATCCAGCCCCTTCAGTCTCGAAACCGAGACCTTAAACACAAGCTACCGAGGATCCTATGTTTTCCATAAATTACGAAATAAATGTAGAGTAAAGCCAAATTATAGGTAGACGTTTTTCTTAGTGTCTTATGAAAAAAAAAATGAATTTGTGAGAATAGTTTACGTGAACTATTTTATTCAAATTGCCTAAAATAAATCAAATATATCATAAATAGCATACATTAAAAATGAATTATTAACCTTTTAAAATGTTTCTGAACTAATATTTTACAATAGTTATTTCTGAAAAAATGGTATATAAAACAATTTATTCCGCATAATATAATAATTTACAGTGAATTTCATCCTTTAATGTATAATGAATTTGATTGGCAACTCTCAGTGATGCTATTATTTGGGGGGGGGGGGAGTATCATATATTAATAATTCATTAGAAGAATCCGGATCAAAGGGCACGGTTGCTGAGCAGTCTAAACGAGCTTCGTATAAAAAACTACAAGGACTTTTTTTAGGAATAGTCACAGCTGAAAGAATTATTACATTACTCAAATCAAGTAATCCTTCATTAATAAAAGGCAGATTACGTGTTAAAATGTTCTAATAAAACAGTATAAACCAAGATGTCCGTAACTTAATCTAAAATTGAGCCATTAAAATAAATTACCATACTAACCGAACAACGTTAGATGTTCTTATCACATTTGGTCATACAGACTGGACAAAGATTTTTATCCCAATAATCATCAGTTCTAAGAATTCGCGATAAAAAAAAGGGTTAAGTCCAATGCTCTTTATGCTCAAGGGCTTTTTTCCCTCCTCATTCATTACATGGACAGGCTTTCCCCTCTCTCTAAGACTCATAACTCAAAGGTAGCCGAAGACTTCCAATTTGTTTCAGTGGTGGATGGAGCCCCTAACCAATTTCGCGAAGTTATTCTGCAATTCTTCTACCAGGCATTATTAACAACCTGACTGTGCCACAAATAGTGAACCCAAACAGCTCAACAAAAAAAATAAAAACCAATTTATCGAGCTCTGAAGATAATTTTGACACGTGAGACCGTTAATTATGTAAGACAACCTCTGGATTAGATTTAATAGGCACCAAGTTATAAATTTCTTCTTATTTTTATTGATTTTATGATTCTTTCTTCAGTAAGAGCGATGGGAATTTTGAGACTAGATAGCAAGCCTTGACTTTAGATTTTTTTTTTCCGCAAACGATAGATTGTTAAATCGATTCCTGCTGGAAATTCGAAATGCAAATTGCATCAGCCACTGAGAAAGTTCAGACCAATCGATATCTGGATCCGAGTTACAATCAGCAAGTCGCATTCCTTACGGCAACACACGACATTTTTTTAGGGGGGGGGGGGATTCTTCTCCGTCAATCGTTGACTTTTATTTTCATTCTTAGAAACTGTCTTAGTTAGGCATCAATCAATATCGTTCTATGCAAACTGAGAAGCAATAGTTGACAAGATGAAGAGAAACTGAGAAATATGAATTAATAAAATTAATTTACGACAAACTTGCTAAGCAATTCTTCTTGAGAACTGTAGTTATCAAGTTCATGCCTCTTAATTCTCATTTATAGGCAGATGCAAATTTAATTTTCTCTTTCTTTTAGAATAGTCGGATTACATCAGATTGCAAAATGCTACCAAAAGCTATCGAAAAAATCTGAAATATTACTTTTATTTTACAGAACATTAAATATCATACTACGAATGCCTTTTATTTTATTTTATTGTACGAATTGTTACATTTAATCTCTAGCATTAAATTATTTTCTGCGTCAATAAAAAATAAAGATTTACTCATGTAACACAAGTTTTATTAATTTTATCGGCATTCATTTTCCCTTTAGAAACACTATCAAGTAAATTTAAAACTATATCAGAATTTAAACAAAATTTTTTTTACTAAACGAACTCTTACACATTGATTATAATCACAAAATCAACAGGCGGATTTTTTTTAAGCCCTCACAACCCTCTTGTTTGAAAGATTAATGATTAAAATGCCTTTATTGCAGAAAAATTTAAGAAAACTGAAGTTTAACATATTTGAACACTTATCTCTACTACCAATAAAGAAGTGTGTGGTGGAATATGCAGGATTGGCCAAGAGATGTAAAATAAATTTTTTACGGCTCGCTAATATAAGAATCAGCATCTCGAAAGGTTTTTAAACTTTAATGAGAATTCTATACTTACTTAAATATTACGTAGGTTGATCGAATTTTCTCGCAATAACTCCCAAAAAACACGACACAAAATTTACATTTTTTTTAAATTCAAAACAAAAAAACCCATTTTATTAGTGACATCAATTTAGTAGTTACAAATTTACCTTGAAAGATGGCAATTTTTTTTAAACCTATCACTTTTTTGGCATAATTTTCAGCTATTTCCAATGTTGAACTGAAATTCAAATTGCTTTCATTATTTCACCAAACATTTAATCGCACGGTTTTCTTTATCTGTTGAAAAATAAGAAGGACTCGGTGTGGCTTGCACGAGGAATAAGTAAGTGATGTTACAGTATCGGGAAAGTTAGGAGATAAATTATCGATATATAACTTTTAATAACAATTTTTATGTCATGGGACTTGAGTTTATCATTTCATATACTCAATGAACAGCATATACATAGAGCTATTAAAGTAGCTTCGCTTTGATGTCTATTACAATGTGAAGTTTACAAATATCAGGGAAGGCATGAACTTTACCTATTCATAAAAGATTTAATTGACAGTGAACAACCGATTTAGGTTTAGTTATATTAACGTCCCGCTTGAAGCAACACTAGGGCTATTTTGGGACGGACCTCGTAATTTTGAATCGCGGTCAGATGACGAGGACGACACCTGAGCTGGCACCCCCCTCTCCACACCACACCACACCAGCGGGAGGACATTTGGTCAGAACGGATTTAACGTGCAATAGACCCCCCTTACACGACGGTTCTTCGGTGGAATCGGGTCTCGAACCTGAAACCCTCCGATTCCGAAACCAAGACCTTACCACCAGGCCACCGCGGCCCTCAGTGAACAACCGAAAATTCCCGAGGAATCAGCTGGCGGTCAGTATTCGATAAAAGAGAAAAAAACAAGGATTGTATATATGACAATCAATTATGAAACAGATGAATTATGATTCCGCAGAATTATCTTTAAGGCAATAATGAAAAAAGAAAAATCGCCAGTTTTAGAAAAATATCACTGATTTCATTTGAAAATTACAGAAGCAAATGCGTAGCAGCAAAAGCAAAAAAGGAATTAGGTTCAAGCTACACAATGAAAGAAGATCTTGCGAAATATGTTATAAAAATAAACCTTCTTTAATGTGAATTATTACTGAAAGAAATTTCAATTATCTTCCTAAGAATAAGCAACCTGTACAGACCTCAAGAAAAACAAACAATTTAGCTTGGAGTATGTAAGAAAATGCCACATCCGAAGAAATCTATGTCTTGCAATGACAAATGCACAACAAACGTTGTTTTAACTACGAAAAGAATAAATCTATTTTGCTTTGGAATTTTTCCTATTCAATTCATATAAAAATTAATTAGTTTTATTTGTGTACATTTTTTGCAATAAAAAAAATACTAATTTTGTAGCTTCAAGCGCGCAATTACTTTCTTTCGAACGAAAACTTCTCTCCCTGCATCACATTTCAGAAAAAATAACACAAAACAGAACTTTATTTACGACTTTCTGGTTGAACGATCTTGAAAGCACTACAAAAAACAACGCAGGTGAATAATCTTCAGCTGAAGTCCGTTTTACATCATTACCCACGTTCTTCCTTCCATATCCTCCTAGTTTGTTTCTACGATGCTTTAAAACACGTGGGCCAATATATCACGACAATTTTTGTCAACGCTTGGACAAAAGCGTTTTCATCACTTGAATGCGATGTTCAGAAATAAATACTCGTTCGGTTACAGAAATATGGGTTGGTGAACTAGGAGAAAATCATTCTACTCAAAGGATAAACATTTTATAATTAATCAGCAAAAAAATACACAGATAAAGATAATGACACCATTCCCATGGTCTTGAGTAAAAATTGAATTCCACGGCAGGAAATTTAATGATTTAAAAAAAAAATCTTGTTTTATGTTTGTTTTTTTACAAGTTAAAAACTTTTACAGCTAAAATTGGAACTAGACAGCACGGATGTCTGTCGCATATAAAGTATTGCACACGACTTTTTTGGGGCATCTTTTTTGGGTGAACTACTTTAAAAACACAATGCAAAAACAATTTCTTTTCACTCCTACAGATCATGGCATAATTGCATTTACTAATGATAATGTTAATTAAAATAAAGGTTTAAGATATTTTAAAATGGCAAAGCATAAAACAGCTTTTTGATAAACAGCAATTTTATTTTATACATATTGTGTTTACATATTTCTATACAGGTTGAGCCAGGGGGATAAGATGTATTTGAAACAATCACAAAAATGATAAATTTAACAAGCAATCAAAATTACTAATAAATAAGTATTCATGATTACATACCATTAAAAAATATTTATGAACTAACAAAAATCAAATCTAGTACGTATATACATTTTCGTCAACGTATTCAAGTTTCGCGAAATGGCTCCGTGCAAATTGGAGTGGATTTCATAATATCGTTCTTTTAAACTTTTCCTCATTTTACAGGAATACATACTTCATATGAATTACTAGGTAATTTTGTTTTTATTTATGAGCATCTCAAAAGGAGATTAGATTACAGGAGAAAATAGCCATTATGATTGATTTCGAATATTCGGCGAAACTCGAGCAGAACCTAAGTAATCATTTCACCACAGTTCACAAAATAGTAATAAAGAAAAATATGCTCTGACGTTCACGGTTGCATCTTGTCGACTGAAATGCTAATGCTATGAAGCAATGAAACAAAATGACGACTTCACTCGAAAATCAGAAGCTTTCTTCAACATGTACCGTTTCAAAAGCATACAAACCATCTACCTCAATTCATATTTGCAATGATATGGTTTTGTTCACTTTTTTTTTTTTGACATTTTAAAGGAGTTACGTAAAATTTATAATATTGATAAACTTTACTTATGCCTTCAGCATGTCTGGTTTCACTCAATCCGAATTTCTTCAAATATACTTCTTGGTTCCTTACATATATAAATTATGTAAGTCAATTTGTCAAACCATATCTATGCAACGAAATAAAATGTGACTTGGTATAATTCTTGTCTGTCAAAACATATTTTATATTCATCCATTTCTGTAAAGAAGCTACGTACTAAACTAATGCAACAGTTTTTATCTTTCTTCCTTAATACAATAGTTTAATACAATAGTTTAATACAACCCTTATTTTCAAAAACTCAACTTCAATGACTGTGACACCAGCTCAATACAGAAATTCCAAGGAAAAAAAGAGCGCTATAATTATGCAGTTCTAGCAATATTGTTTTTCTCACATTTCTCAGTAAAAATGCTAACACAATTAGTCTGAAGTTAAATATTACACAAAGAATGAAAACTTAATATGCCAAAATTACGAAAATAATCTAAAATTAAAATTATTTTTGCGAAAGAAATAAAATAAATAATTTTTAATCAAAGAAAATTATTTATCCAGTGTATTTCCTTACTAATATATCACAACAGTAAAATCAAATCTCATCAAACTCGTAAAGTAGTATCATGACACTCATTTTGAAACAAATTACTTCCTGAAAACTTCCAAGAGAACCGTAAACGCTAGTTAAAACAATTATGGAAAATTCTAGAAATTAAGAAACAAGATAATTGGCGAATATTACAGAACTTTTAAAATTAACATTATCTTGCATTCTTCCAATTATTACAGAGGAATTTAATAAATGTCTGTGCAGCTCTGAGTCCTGAGTCGGAATTCAAGAAGCTCTAATCTAAGAAATGCTTCTTGGTTCGAAATTCTCCGCGTATTTCAGTGACAGAACAAATAACATGACTTTTTCCCTTCCTGTCTTACTTTGAAATAGCTAATGCGTAACAGAAATAACAGCGAAAGAAAAAGAAATCAGCTAAACATAAACCACGTGTCACAAGACCCCATACTGGTGCCCTCCTCTGACAGAGTGGGCAACGTAATCGGTCGCCTTGGGTTATCGAAAAATAGATTCGTCCCAGATTTCTAAGGCGAGGAGATAAGGTGTCCATTTCTGTGCAAGCTCACGAGGGACATCAGTTAATTTTTCGGTACAGCAAAGATAAAGAGAGCAGAGAACGCGCGATTGCCAATCTCAATCCTGGACGTCGGACACGGAGAGAGAGCAAGGTCTCCAGTTCAAACTGATAAGGCATGGCGAAAGGGGGAAAAAATAATGGAAAAGCTTTTACTAGAACATGGCCGATGAAAGAATGATTTCGTTTCAGTGAAAAGTAAACGAATTTCAAGACTATCGATTGCGACTGTCAGTAGAAAATTGCCTTTCTGGTGAAAAAAGACATGGCTTTTTCGGTATATGAAAAAGAGATCAAGATATTTTTCAGAAACTATTTTGTGCAGATGCATCGGATTTTTAAGAAAACTTAAGATATTAATTTAATTCATGATAAGATATAAATTGAATTCATCTAATGATGTATATACATAAACTAAAATTTTATTAATATTTTGTATTGTCCTTAATGTTTGCTTTTTTTAGGATGCATTTTGGGTTGCCGAGTTAAAAAAAAAAAAAAAAGGTGTGAAAATTTTTAATGGTTTATTTGTTTACGATTTCTTCTTCTTTTCTAAGAAGGTTCTGCGTGTCTTAAAAATTGTATGGGCATTACATTTTTAATCAAAAATACTTTATTTAAAAAGTCCTTTAAGATACTACTTCTATGAAACAGTTTTATATGAGAAGTTTAATAAATCCTTGGTAAAATGATATTTAAATTATCATTATTCGTCGCAGTTTCCAGAAAGTGTCTTAGCCCGAAGCAATAAAAGTACCTAGGGAGGATCGGTCAGTCTTAATAAAAAGAAAAAGACGAAGCAGAGCAGAAGTTCCTGACAACTTTAGTAACAAATATCAGCCAATTTGTCAAATTCTAACACGAGATAAACTTTTTTTTTGTTTTTTGCCATCTATATTGCAACAGATAAGCATAATAAGATTATGGTTAAAAGATTATGGTTAAGAAGCAACGATTCTTTCATTTTCTATTGTCATTAAGACCACTTAGTAAATGCTTTAATTTTCCTTTTGCGTTAATTCATTCACATTATCACCTTTAACACACACACACACACATATATATAATTGAAATAATCCATTTGAGACAGCTTTCAGCATCCATTCATTCCCTTTTAGTGAGATTCCCCCAAAATGTTATTATATTTTTATAGTTTTCATATTTTTATTTTCAATATCAAAGTGAATATTGTCCTTTTCTCATTTATTGTCATGCACTTTTGTTATCTAATCAAAGGAGATAGAATACAAATTATTTGTTCAACGTGTCTATCTCCCAGTCATTTCATTTCAGAAAACGATTTCTGCAATCAAAGAACACAAATACAATATAATATCAATAATGACATGTTTTAACAACTACGTAAATTGAATAAATACCTTCATATGTGGTTGTTCGTAAATCTTGATGAGCAGAGTACGTGATGATCACAGAATGAAGGAATCCAACAAGTGTGATGAGAAATGACTTCATGTTGCTGTGAAAAATGTTCCCTTTCAAATCACCTGCGTCCTGCCATAACTTTCGACTTCACACAGAGATGAGCCGTAGCTTCCAAGAATTAAAATACACGGCTGAAAAAAAAAAAAAAGTTAAAATTAGTATTTAAAAATCCAGTAATACATCATTCACTGATTGATGAATTCCGGCAATCAAAATGCAAATAAGTAAGAAATTAACAAGATCGACTCTCCTCAGCACACTCGGGAGTGGCTAGAGGCATTAGATCAGGAAATAAGAAATGGCTATCGAACAGCTATCTGATAGGTACACAAATAGGTTCCAGTAAAAGAAGATGTAAAAAAAAATGATAGCGATGATTACTGATTTTTGCATTAGACTCACGAACGTCATTTGAGGACAGCTCTTGAGAAGGATGAGTGAGGGGGGGGGGGGGCGTTCAAGAATTTTTCCTTCAGGACAAAATAACAGGAAATGTGAAGAAAAATGTTTTATTTTCCTACCTACCGGAAGAAATACTTCGATGCAGACGATTAAGTTAGATAACTTAAGAATAAAAAAAATTGTCTGACAAATAGTAGCGATTACCATATTTTGACTAGTAGCCAGTTCCTCTTATTTCCAAACACCTTATAATAAAATATAACTGCATGAAGAAAATATATATATTTCGCATTTGATAACAATATTCTTAGAATTGTTTTACAACATGAATTTTATACAATTTTTATTTATTATTTTCACTGGCAATAGAAAAAAAAAGAGAGAGAGAACTGGATTTCTTTTCATGATATGCAAAATCATTTGGATCAGAATTACATATAGCCAAACCAATGAATCAAAGGATCATGTTTAACAGGAAAGTTTATGGAAGTCGGTCAAAGCGACTTTTTCGCATCTCGTGACATCCGAGGTTGATTTAGCTCCAATATAGAGATAAATTGTCTTATTAAAAGATTTGTTTAGGGAAACGGGATAAAATTTTTATTTCTCTCCAGCCTCTGTTCGTTGAAATCACCAAGCAGCCAGATCGATAGCGGAGAGAAATTAGTCGCTATAGTGCATACAAGTCCATTAGTTTTTCAAAAGTGCGTAACCTCAGCCACAACAACGCCTTAAATCCATTAGACCAATGGTGGATATTTAAAAAATGGCATAAATTTCTTTTTAAATGCAATCGTATAATTGTATTTTAAAAAATTCAGTATATTCATTAATTATGACTTGAAAAACTGCAGAATTAGTAGAGGCGCTTAATAATTTTCCTACCATGACTCATGACCTTTCTAATTAGATGGTTTTCTCTACTACAGTTAAGAGATATCGAAGAAGACACCTAATTAGAAAGCAGTGTGAATAACTAGCGATTCAAGAGCAGCCAACCAGTTAAATTCACTTAGGCATTTTTAATTATATTATGATGATCGACCATTGTATGGAGCTTTCAGCCATAAAGAAGTCTGACAATCAGTTCATTTTTTATGACAGTGTTCAACAATATAATTCTCGATTATTCGACTTCAACTAATGTGAAAAACCTAAATTAATACAAAATTTTTGGTCATCAACGTAGTCAAATAAAATCTTTAACTGCATGGAGTTCAATGAATGTTTACTAATATACAATTTTCAATTTAACAGATTTATTCGAATAAGGGATACATCAATTTTAGTTCGATAAATAAATTTTAATACGTATGAATAAACCTTTAAAACAATTTTCTGTTTCTTTATTTTCAGACTTTTTTTAAAGCTTTCAGACATAGAATTGATTTATGGTTCCACATTTAAAGCTTTTCCACAGATGTTCCATCTCGAACGATAAAAACAATTGGATGTTTAGGTAAAACAAAAATAATGAAAACAAAATATATTTTTATCTCATTTCGATAACTCAAGAGGCACTTGAAAGTATTTCGATCGAATACCTTTCATGGGGAAAAATTTTTAGATCAATTAAACTTTTTTTTCTCCATTTTTCTGAAATTGGTTGAATTCAGAATACCCGATAAGATATAAACACTTATCTTCAAGCTTAAAGCAAAACCTTCATATATGTTGCTATGTTTGTAGTTGTGAAAAATCTTTCCAAATAGAAAATAATTTTATTAAAAAATATATATAGTAAATAAAAAGTCATATCAAAAATTCCTATTCGGTAGACTTTCATGTCGCCAGATGATGCCCAGCCATCATCCATTAAAAGCACAAAATTACTTCTAAGATATAAAAAATGGCAGACAGAACAAACAGATGAAGTTCAAAAACAAAATTCTACGAAATATCTGGACAGCTCAAAATTCATAAGTAATTACACTTCAACTTTGATTTCTTCATTGTATTATTTATATCAGCACTAATCTTTATTTCGATAATTTCAAATAATTAGACCGACTGCTGTACAACTTTTTGCACTTTGAATTGATTATGTATCAGCCCGACTGAAGAATAGAGTCCGATCACCAAAATTGAATTTCTTATAGGATTTTTAGCCAAATGCGACAATCCTCAAAATTATATAATCATCCAGGTTGCCGCACTTCTGACGAGTTTTTGGATGATTACAATGCTTTTAGAGCGCTTGGAGGGAAATCGGATCCTGACCGTTTAAAATGTTAAAGATAGAGAAATATCTCAAAGAGAAATAGAGAATCTTAGAGATATCAAGAAAAAAAATCTAAACAGAAAACGTTTCGATAAGATTCAATATATCCCTTACCCAATTTTGAGCTAAAACTAACAAAAATCTCAAAACAAATTTTGAAATGAATTCCTTGAGCTTCAGTTAAAGAAATGAATATAAAAAACTTTACTTTTCACATTAAAGTAAGATATTGTAAGATAAAGTAAAATCAAGTATTAAAATAACAAAATCTCGAACTAAATTAAAAGGCTACCGAATTAATGTATGTCTCCGAAAATAGTGTTTTGCAATACAGCAACCAAATTAACTTTCTGCTTTTTATACTAATTTTAAAAGAATACGAAAAGGTGAATTGTTTGCACTTAGAAGTAGAAGAAAAAAAATCTTCTGTTTTCCTGCATCTCAGTTTTTAGTTGTTTATTTAAAGCAAACGGATATTTTCAGCAAAATAGGAAAATGAAATTTACAAGTACCAAAATAAATAAATGAAGCATTTAAATCCAAAACTATTTCATTTAGACCATAAAACTACAAAAACACGACGAGAAGCATAAACTTAATACCAGTGTGAAATGTACTTCATCTTAAAGGCTTCCTTAGCTCTTATAACAACAAATAGGAAAGAACAGCACATAAAATGTAAAAGGTTTGATCTTTCAGAGGAGTGGGTTAAGACGAGTCGCCGAGTTAAACGACCTGGCTGATGGAAAGATTGGAAATAGGACGCCTTTCAGCTCTTTCCCTGGAGTAGAAATAAAAATATGGTGTTGAAGATAAAAATTTCAACGCCCAAGTTACATGAATGTCTTCACGTGAAGAACATGCTGGCAGAAAAGGTTCAGACGAAAAGCGCCTCGTTGTGAAGTAAAACAGTTGGGGACACACAAACGCACAGCTGGCTTTATTTGGTGTGCACAAGCGAGGTTATCAAAGAAGCCTATTCACTAACCAGGAGGTAAGATAAATATACTTAGGGTTAATAATACTCTCCAGTATGAATTTTTCTACGAAGAGAAAACTATTTTTTTAAATTATCTAATCTTCAGATAGCAACATTTCGATAACAACTCATTTTTGAGTTAATTCTTTATAAAATTAATTGGTAATACAAAGTCTTCATCAACTCAACTTACATCAACCAAAATGACATACTTTCAAAGAAAATTATGTCAGTATTAGAATAATTACCATATGGAATATTTACAACTTACACATACTACTGTAGATACAAAAATAAAGCATAAAGGCATTCTTTTTAAATGGGTACTAATTTTTTTTAAATCAGTCATAAGTTCATCAAATTGCTCGAATCGTATCTAAAAAGTAGTTCTACACATTAAAAATTATATTTATACACAAATTAAAGCCATGCCCCTTTCAATTCTTAAAATGATTAAAAATGCATATAAACTCAACACCAAATTGTCTATTATACGTATTCCAGATTTTTTAAATTTTAATATTTTTGTTTACTTCCTTGTTGCTTAAATTTCACTTTTATTGTTGCTTAACTCGAAAAAACTGTACGATAATATCGGAGAATATATTTTTCAATTTCAGACGAACCCTTTTTCAAGTCTCGGAAAATTCATAATTTTAATCGCAAATATCTTCGTCAATTTTACAGATAACTCCATGAAACGTTTTCCTGTGTTTTTATTATAGTAGAGTATATATTTTTCTTTCTACTTGCACTTTTTGGCCGATCTCTAACTTTGAGTTGTTTTTTGCAACTTCCTTATTTCGCCGCTAGGGGTGCTATAACCTGCTTTAATAATACAGCATATTTAATATAGATGCACTGGCAATATGAGATGTCATTTTGAATTCAAAGTGTTTTAAAGGACTTCAAAATATATAATTCATGTTAGAAATTTGCACCATAAGAACCTAAACATAAAATATTTTCAATAATAAACCAACTTAAACAGTTTTATTTTACTACGGAAACAGTTTAGTAGCATAAAAATACAGAATAACATACTGAGAATACAATTCAGATATAAAAGATTCTAACGTTTTATTAAACAGCTCAAAATCATTCAGTGCGTGATTCCAGTTTGCAAAATGCCCAATCCAACTCCCAATTTGAAATTAGAATCAATTCGCTGTAAAACTAACTTGTATAAAAATTCTAATTTGTTTCTTACTGATGAGCAAGCACTATCCCAACTGAGATATTTCGTCTCATCTCAAAAATGGTCATCCCGGGTCAATGAACAAGACCCAAACATTCCTGATGTGATCATGATGGCGTGGGAAAAATGTGAGCAATGATTATCAAAATAAACTACATTTGCATAGGGAAGAATATTGATTAAGTAAGTGACCTTCTTTTCCGCAGACATCACAACAAAAAAAGATACGAAGAAATTCAATTTGAGTATCAGTGCAGAATCGATATACAGCCCAAAATTCACTGTCGACTACTAACTTGGATTTTCATCTAATCTTGATCCACAGCTTCAGAGTTCTATGGATCTCTACGAAATTTTTTCTTCGCTAACTCCTCTCCCAGCAGACTTCCTTTGAAAAGAAAATGCTGTTTTGTGGGACACCATAAAAGATTCGATTCATGGAGGAGACAGGTCTGCAGGAGGACTTTAGTGGTGGGGTGACGCTGAGCTTTGACGTATGCTTGGCAGGTGAGTTGAAAAACTTCAGCCGTTAGGGATGGATTGGCGCCAGACCCCCAGAACGGAAGACAGTCGATTTGTAACAATTTCGGTCAAATTGTAGCTACCATCTATACTCGTTGATAGTTCCGAAGATATATGGCAAGAGATCTCGGAAAAGTGGAGAGCATTTATTTTTGATTTATATTTTACCACATACTTTTCCAACCTTTCTTTCAAATTAGTATCCTTGGAATGATTTGCCTTTATTGTTCATTGTTCCCTTTCTAAAATGTTTTTCACTCTGTTTTTCAATTTTGTGCTATTTTGGTACAAGAAAGAAAAAAATTTCATCACATTTTTCATTCTGTTAACTCTAAAATCACTTAAATTGGGATGATACATACTTTAAAAAAAAATCGAGCGGTGAATTATTTTAGCGGAATATTTGAAGAAACTATGGATGACTACCATTTTACTTATCTATGGGTTGTTCCAATAAGTGACTTTTGAAGTTGGACAAATCATATTTTCTAACATGTAATAGAACTGCATATATAATAAATAAACACACAACAGCCGTTTTAAAATCGAAAATGAAAACAATGGAAAGGTCGGAACAAGTTATCTAAAGGTTCAGCTGGAGAAGAAAAAAAACGAAGCAGATTTGAAGTCTGAAACATCATAGGAATGAAGGGAAATATATCCTCACACACACACACACAAAAAAAAAAAAAATACAAATAACATCACAGCGCGCATGAGCACAAATCTAGTAACTAAAAAAAATGAACATTATTGAAGTAAAATATATTAAAAATATTTTGAAAATTTCATCAAATTAAAGGAGAGAAAAATTATGGAAATATAATTGGTATTACTAAAAAGCTTAGAAAATTTTCTAGACGGTTTAAAAAATTTTGTATAATAATAATAATACGCTTAGCAACTGCAGGGAAAAGTAAAAAATTTTATTAATTTTGAAATAAAAATTTTGAAAATCCCTTGCTAATGAGAACTTACTATCTAGAAAGTAACTACGCTTTAGGTACATCAGTCTACTCTCTACAGTTTAATTTTTTTCATCA
>JAPMOR010002673.1:0-80904 GCA_026543865.1 Argiope aurantia | reverse complement strand
TAACAGTATTACATTGCATTACAATTCAGCATAATTGAATTGATTGCAAGGTAAGAATCTGTAGAAAAAAGCGTAACTCATATGACTTTTTTTATTTATCTTTTTTTTTTAACTAAATGCAAGCATAAGTTTTAATAAAATATTGCTTACACTTAAAAGTATTTGAGAGAAAAAAAAATTTCAATTATGCATCGTAAGCGAAAAAGTAAGAATCTATTTAATATTAGAACTCTATAGAATCCCAACGCATTCGTAAACAAATGATTATTTTCTATGAAATATTACAGTAAAAAAATTCACCTGTAATTATAATTTTAATAAAAAATGAATTTTTTTAAATCCAATAAATAAATTTTATCAGCTATATTATATATATGTATCTCAAAAAAAGCAAATTTCAGAGTCCATCTGTCACCTAGCAATAAATTTGCTTATTTCAAAATCATTAATTATCATCTAATCACTTGTTTTATTAAATTTTGCAAAACCAATGAAAATTAAGGAAAAATTTAGCGATAATTACTAGGTACAAATGAAAAAATAAAATGTTGAAATTTAAAATTATATATAAATATTTCTTGTGAGATAATTTGTTGCAAAATATAGAGGAAAAACATGTCAACATTTCACTTAATTGAATGTTTTATCAACTTTTGTAAATGACGTTGACTTTGAAAAATTGATAGTATTCTTTCTTTCTTCCGTCTTAAATAATATGTATGCAAGTTTAGTTGAATTCAGTCCAGCTGTTTGGGAGATAAGGAATATACATGGGGGATTAACATAACGCACACTTATTTACTCTCATATTTAAATAAAATGGATTAAACTCATTTAACATTTAATATCAGATATTATGTTTAAAGCAACATATCTGATATTAAATGTTTAAAATTAATATCAGATATGTTGCTTTAAGCATAATGATTAAATGATTTAAACTGATTTGTTATGTTGCTGAATTAATATTATCAATTTAAGAAATATTGCAAATTACTGAAAGGTAGTTTAAGATTTTGAGTAAATAAATTATCTCCCAAAGATAAAAGTCGTGCTTGTAAATGTGTTTGTACATGTTATTTTTCGTAATCGATTTTGCCCGTCAAATATCCCTGTGAATAAAAGTATGGTCAGCCAATAAGATGCTACGTTTCAGTAACTGATATTCAACGAAAAACATTTTCTATAACAAAAATAAATAGAAATGATAAAATAAATCCTATATTACTTTTATTTATTTAATTATTTTTAATGCGCAAACTTCCTAACACCCATTTATTTTGACTGAGTGCCCTTCAGCTCTTAGAATGAGATTTTAAATATACCAAGTTTCTTGATATTGAAAATTTGGTTTCTCAAGAATATATTATTAATGTGTTTTTAAGGCAATAACCAATAAATTTTACATACTTTTGACTTGAACATGAAAAACACCGTTTCGATCGCTATGAGTCAAACTTCTAAATAAAACTTATCAATTACTGAATTTATTTAATTGATACAGCATATTCATTGTCGATCTTCACATATTATTATTCAATGCTCTTGTTCGTGCGTCAACAATAAATAAAATGCAGACAAACTTACTATAAGACTAAATCTTATTACGTTATAGATAATATCAAATTTACATCAACTTATTTTCATTCAAAATTCTAGCTTCGTTTTTAAACAACAAATTAAAAGTTCCAAAAATATCACTGTTGCCAATCTGAATTTCACAACTATTTACAAAATAAAATTTATAATTATTAAAATAATCGTTAGCTACTTTTAAATAAAATATTTACGATTTATGTCGCAACACTAATTATCTTTCTTTATACACATAACGACAAAATTAACTCGCATGAAGAAAACTTCCCACCACTGATCGGCAATTAAATGGATTGCACAATTGTATTAAATTCCTATCAGTAAATCGCATCATCAAGATTTAAAATTTTCACAGCAATCTCATGCGAATTTCTGTTTAAAAAAACAGATGAAATAACTTTTTTGTAGTGATTTTTTTAAAAAAATTATCCCAAGAAATTTAACAGTCTAACAATAAACAAGAATTTAGAAAAAGCTCAGCAACTTGACGTCTTATTTTATTATTAACTGGCTGTTTTAATCGACATCAGAAAAGTTAAAAAAAAAAAAAAAGTCTCATGCTACTTTTGCATTCAAATTGAGAGCTCAAACTAGACAAGCTTAAATCAACGGTTGAAATTCAACATTTCAGAAACAGCTTCATAAAAAAATTTGCGCAGCGCAGGTGTAGACGCATTTATCAACTAAGCACGTGACCTGCATTCTGAGATTCTTTACATTGTTTGATATTAAGTTAATTTTAAATGGCACATTGATGGTCAGATACGACTATTCGGAAGACTGCAAAGGGAAGTAAGTTATGAGGATATTTAATATTTATAAGGTAAATACGGCTGATACGGTATTATCAAGCATCAAAATGCAGTTTAATCACCGATTTTGAAATTTGAACTAAAAGAAATATCATTTAAGAGGCACAAGTGGAAATAATCGATGAAATATTCATTTCTTTCTAAAAAAAAATGAGCATATCAACACATTGTTGATTTCAATTTGATGTCGAAATTATGAAAACGCGTGCAATTCGATAGCGGTCAAATAAATATTTTAACAAGGTTTTTTTTTTTTTTTTTTCTTTTTTTCCTATAATATACAGAGTTTCAAAATTTGAATGAACTTAACAATATAATTGCTATGCTTAACAAATTTGCTTTAAGAATTAATACAACTTTTTCAAATATTTTTAATGTTTTTTTCCTTTTTTTTCTTAAACTTTCGTTTTACTTAATACAGCTTTTTAATAGCTAAAATGGCTGAGCCACTATTTTATTGCTAATATGTGAATATTATCAAGCGAAATGTTTAACTATATGTATTGTTCAATATCAAAATATAATCTAAAATATTAAATATTACATATTTTAAGCACAAACAATGTCCAGGCATCATTTAAAAATAAATATAGGCAATAACGGAATGATCTAGAATTAATAAACATTGCACTATAAGAACTAGACAGACATCGTAAGACATTTCATGAAAATTTCTTAAACATGCATGAATTTGCAAAGTGTTATATCTGGATAATGAATGATCATTTGACTGAAATAATAATTTGAAATTATTAACCATTTTTAAAAATACTGATATTGGAATTATTTGTAATTACTAATTGTTGATAAGCTACGTATGTCGCCTGAAAAACTAAGAAAAGGAGTCCGGCGATTTTCGCAAAAAATTAAAAAAAATACATCAGTCTTCTGCAGACAAAACTAACAAATTTTAATGTGTTTTATTTTTATAAAAGAAATGGCGATTGCTTACGACATAACTAACGATAATATATATAATATCTAAATTTATTAAGAAAACGAATCAGCCCCCCCCCCCCTCTTCAGAGATGGAGAAGATAAACAGCAGGATTTCATACTATCAGACATTTTTTTTTCAATCGCATTCCATTTTTCCATTCGGAATGAGGGCAGCCAGGGTAGGAGGGAAGCGATAAAAGAACAAATAACAAATAAAAGAAGAAAAAAAAACAGATTAATTTACAGCAAAAAGGTTCAGTGGCCTCCGAAAAGGTGAAAAGAAATACAAAATAAAGAACAAACTAAAGGGTGAGAAAAATTTATAATCCAGAAATAAAGTCACATGAGTAAGATATGACTGTTGCTCATAGATATCGAACAATGATGTATCGTCCTTACCACTGTTTACTTTATTTCTTCATCCCACTTTGAAGCTTCTGCAACGTTGTAGAAAGCATGATCTTCATTTAAACTGTCTACTACAAGATGAAAATGAATGCATTTGAAATACCGTTTCCGATTTTATCAAACAATTTTAGGAATCTGAAGCAGAGAATTTCTCTACTGTCACAAGAAACTTTCAAAATAGTAGTCAACAATAATTAATTTGGAAGGATCAACAATTTTCGTTAGTATAAAAAAAATTTCCGAAGACTGCTTAAAATGAATTATAATTTGAATAACTTATAATTATCTATTCAATTTTATATAAAATACTCAATAGATGTAAAAATTCTTTACATTTAAATAAGTTTTTTTTTTTAATTTGAAACTCAAGCTATTAAAAAAATCGACCAAATAAAATTTTATTATTTCTGTACATCGCTTCAATGGAGAAAATATATATCTGCATTTTTTACTTTCTTTAAAAATTATATATATGGACGCTGAAACTAAAGACAGTTCTCAAAGTTCAAACAATCAAAAAATTATCAAATAAGATAAATCACAAAGAAAGCAATATTGCATTAACCAACAAAGAATATTAATGATTTTTAATTTAATAAAATTACCAACCGGATTACAACATAAACAACAATTACTGCGTCATTAATTTGATGGAAAATTGATAGTTCAAACAACAAAAGTTCCAAAAATATTAAGCTTTGGTTTCTCAATAGATATATTGAATGATTTCAAACACTCACGTATTTGCTTGCAAGAAATCATTTTTACTTTATTAAATTACTGTCCGCACAAAAGAAATTAATATATCAGCACAAGCCGTTTCAAGTAACCTATGATTACTAGATTTGGAATGATTTAAACTTATTCCTGGAAATCGAACCACCTCGAATGAAGACCCCATTTATCTAGACTTTCATTCAAAGGAGGAAAAATTGAAAGGAAGGAAAATAAATCAAAATTATCCAATTCGATGAAAATATGTCGAAATTAATTAATGAAAGTGATGCAATTTTGATCTACTTTGGAGGAAAATAAGAAAACCATTCCCAAAAAGGAAAGGTAACGCTGCTCTCAAATGGGGTTAAACAGGAGACGAAAGCAGGACAGGTTGCTGTTTTTCCAATGTTACTGCAATTAGTTCCAAGTCTAAAAGACAGACAATGGGTAATGGTTGGCTTCGTAACATGCAACTACGCTGCACACTATATCACCGCAAAATAACTTAGTACTTTTTTAACAGTAAAAAAACAGAAAGTTTGCAAGCTTACAATGCTTTGTCTCTAAGCTAGCTCGTTTTTATTAACTAGTTTTGTGTTAGTTCTATGGCAAACTATCTACATCATAGATGTTATTTATGTTCACTAGCTTCATCACAATTGTGAAAAAATTATTTAATTTTTCCTCCAATAGCTTGCAAACAAACGCATACTAATTTTTACATTCTTTAGAACAAAGGTGACTGGCAGAAACGCCTGTTCAGAGAAGTGGTAAATTAATAATTACTTTTCTAGAGTCTTATTGTTACGTACAATAGAATGACAGAAAAATATAATACGATGAAAAAATATGTTTAAATGTTCCAAAAGGTAATTTACAATTTAAATAAAAAGAGAATGGGACCTTTTATACAACCAATAGATATTAAATTTACGAATAATTAATTATACCCGTAGCCTATTTACGTTCGTCATGTTAAAAATAATTTGTAATTAAAAGAAAATCATTCAGTATTAAACATAATAAGAAGAAAAAATAAATATCTGGACTTAATTCTTAGAAAAGTTGCTATTTATAAACGCTTCGTGCTAAGTTAAGGTATATTGGGGAAATCATGAGTTTCCGTTAACAAGTTTTATATTATATACAGACAAATAAATCACTGTATTTCGAGACTAGTTCAAAGTTTAATACAAGTCAACTACTTTGATATCAAGGCCAAATGTCAAATTTCATTCAATTTGCTTTTTTCCTTTGAGAGTTATAATTTTAGAGTTCATTTACAAATGGATAAATTGCTTTTCCATAGATAGATTCCACCAAAAATTTAAAACCTACCAACAGATTTGGCATAATGATTGAAAACACAATTCCATCTATTTTTCATATCTTTAAAGAGTGGAGGATTCAGACATTTTGCGGCTCTGAACAATATACATTATAAGGCTCATCTTTTAATAATTATAATTTCGTTCTATATTTCAATAAATTAGATAATTATAATACGATAAAATTTTATTCTATTTTTATTTTAGCACTTTTATGAAAATGTTATTTTATTTTCAATATATATATATCAAGAAAAAATTTACAAAACTAACAGAATTTGAGAAATTAACTAAAACTGTTAATTAATGATTTTTTTTACTTGCATATAAACCTTTTAATATCCGAATATATCATGATTGATTATAAAAAATAATACATTTCATACATAGTATGGAATATTTTATAGAATGTGTCCAATAGAAATCATAATAAGTTACATAATTAATATTTCAATACATAATAACTAAGTAATTATATTTAAATTATTTAATTGTAATTAATAACGCTGCAAAAATGATGCAATAATGTTTCACAATTCACAGAATGTATGTGTGTGTGTGTGTGTGTTTATTTCTTTATTTGGCACCTAAGCTAATAACATTTTTTAATCAAATTGTATGCGGTCATTCTCAACCTGGCAGTTCTAGACAACACCTGGTTTGAAATCAGCCATTGTCTACATACCCACTGAGGAATAATTTTAAGACAATTATAATACATTTTAAAAATTCTAGACAATCATACACCAAAAATAAAAATTAGCCATTACGTTACTATTTACTAAGATTGTTTTCCAGCTTTTCGTTTCAAAATCTTACACAGCCAAATCCACAGAAAATTGTAGCATAATGAATATTAAATTTATAAAACAGCGGAATTCTAATTATTATTAAACTATGTAGATATTCCGGCGTGGTGAATTCTAAAAAACTCGCTGGTCCCCAGAATTTGTAGTTTTGCATTCGAAAGCTAATTCGTTCTCAACACCACGCCGAACTGAATAAAGGGATTCGAGTATTTCTCGTTATCTTCAAACGAAGGACATGATTTAAAAGGAGGCACACAATACTTCACCTGCGTCACCTCCTTGGCAAATTTAGCAGATACTTTTCCAGCGCGGTGAGCAATCGAAGTCGCAACAATTCACTGTCTGTAATGACTCAAGGGGAAGGTAATTTTAGTTTGATTTACATTCGGCACAGATGACGCGGACTTGAAAAGTACCAAGGTGGAAGATTTTAATTCATCAAAATATTGTGAGTTAAAATAAGGCTGCAAATGACTCAGCAATCTTTAAATGCGTAAGACTATCACTTATAATTCGATAGCCCGCTTAAGGTGCCGTATAAAGTTTGGATTCTTTAGAGAATGATTCGCATCACCTGCCAGAATGAAAAAAAGATATCAGAGTCAGAATCGATATCGTTTTTCCTAGCATTCTCTTTCTAGGAAAGTGAAATTATTCAAATATAAGATTAAAATATGTCTTTACTTTGATCAATTTTTAAAATTTCTGTGTTGACGACCGTTAGATAAATCTAGCTATAAGAGTTAAGTCAGACGAATCTACTGTCTGCAAGTGTCGCAATGGCAAGCAGTAGCAATTTTGAGACGGGCATTATTGGAATGCGCTGACAGTACTCAACGTTGCACTCTCGCCAAATGAAAGAAAAATTTAACGAAGACAATGCTTCAAAAGGATGAACCATCTTAAATAAAGCATTACAATGAAATCAATTTAACGAAAGAAATCTACAACGAAAAAATACAATGTTTTTTTTTAAACATTGTATTGTCTTTGAATGATTCGATTTTTTAAAAGATACAATTGAAAATTTTAAATTAAGTGGAATAATATTTAACATGATCGCACTAATCAGCGTGAAGTTTGCGTTACAACCAATATATTAAATAGAATTTTTAAATATTAGCAATGTTAGGGGGCACAAATTTTATTCTCTTATATACGAAGTATGGAAAGAGAAAAATATTGTAATCTTCAGAAAATTCGAACTCGAAATTTTGACGAATTTCCACTTTTCAGAACACCCTGTATTCGAAAAACAATTTTGTAATAATGTCCATCTGCTTATGAACACGTTAACATAAAAATGAGTTGCTGGATGGGTGAAATTTAGTATGCGGTTTATATAATAAATTTGCAGATTTCTAACAAATTTTGAATAAAACTCATTCAAACAAAACCCGATTGTCAGAATAAAATTGAAAACGATAAATACAAAACGTAATGAACAGATAGATGAAATTTGGAATATAGACTCAGTATCGGAAGTACAGATCATATCAAATTTTGAATTAAATTCGTCCAAGGGTTGATTAACAGTGTGTACTTCTGCATGCCTGTAAACTCAACTTAGATAAATAAAATTTTCTATGTGATATTATTACTAAAATTGCAGTTCTATGTCAAATTTTGGTTTCTACGGCTGACAAATGGTGTTCTTGGTTGATAAAGGCACACTGACTACGAAACAAAAAAAATTCTCATAGACGGGCGTCTGAAAATAAAAACCTGAACATACGTTACATTCATAACCTTACCCGAAGTTTATAATTTTATGTCGGGGGAGAGGGAGATATAATATTCGTTACAGAGTAATTTGAAATTGAAAAAATTTCGGGAAGAGGAATCCCACTTGTTTTTCCGCAATTTCACAAAAATAAATAAATTTTAGGTCTTTTCTACAAATGCATTCTCCATATGCTCTATTATCAATAGGCTATGTTAAAGAAATGAAGATCAATATTCTTCCTTGAGAACAAACAAAAAAACTAACTTCAAAACAGCAGGTTACAGATGCGCCCTTAAATGGATGTTCTTATCGAAAGATTTTCTATCTATTTTGTAGACACTTAAGACGACTACAGAATACAAGATACAGCAGCGAGAAGCTCACATATGAGCAGAATTTCGAATGGAACAGAGTAAAATATTAACAGATGGTACCGCATTCAAGTGAACGCAAGAAAAGAGTAGGAGTTTACATAGCGTTTCAAACAACTACTCGTAAATGTCGCCCGCAGAGTAAAAATCTTGTCAAGTTCCTGACACCAAGGACATGGCTGACCCTAGAGGTCCGAGGATAAGAGAAAAAAAATTAATGGTTTGAGGAACAGCATGTTGTAAAGATTAAAATTTACTTCCTAAGAAAGCCGGCCGACTTTCGAAGAAAATGCTCTTAAGGTCAACATGATAAATTTATTTTCACAGCTCTAAGAAATTAAAAATAAATCGTCTCTTTTTAGATGAATAAATGTCATGCATTTTAAGTATTCAAAGTGTTATGTTCCCTTCTGCTTTTACATAAGCTTTAATTTACCTCAGAAATTGTAACTTCGAAAAGGCGTTCGATTAAAATCAAATTAATAAATCGCAATTAAAATATTTAAAAAATTTTAAACCTAAAATATATAATTATTTATTAATTTCTTATAACCATTTATAAATTACTTAGGACATACTGATAAAAATGACGAATGAAAAATGAACAATACGCATGATAATTCAAAATGAAACACAATGAGAAATTAGGCTTTTGTTTATTAAAAATAAAAGTTCTGCGAAGCATGTTTGAAATTTTTCGCAGTTCAAATATATAAATGAACGTGATCCAATAAAGATGTGGTGTTGTTACTTATGGGACTTTACAAGCCCGCTGGTATCTGAGTGACGATTTAAGCTGAGTGAGCGTCTTTTTTTTTCCCAGTAACGCCAATTAGGGCCAAGAGTACGATTTAGCTACTTCATACGTCACATTCACTTGCACAACCCCTTTTTACAAGGGGGCACATTCACACACCTCACAGATAGAACACAGAAGAACCATGCCCGAAGCGGGACTCGAACTCGGGATGTCCAGATCCCTTTATGCCAGGACAAGGCTCCAATAAAGATACGATACACTTAATTAACATCATAAAATCAATACTGTATTTGGAAAAGTTTCTCTGTATATAAAAATGTCCTTTGTTTTAATCAAAAAAATAAATACTAATTCAAAAACTATTCCTTTCTCATCATACATATAAGATGATTGTTAAAAAAAACATTAACATTAAGACAATGACGATAAAACCTGACAGCAATTAATGGTACCCTTCGGCAATACGTGAACATACAAAAGTAAGCCACATCATAATTTTAAACGTCCATTCCACAATTTAAAAGCTATTTAAACAATGTTATCTTTAAGTACTAATTACTCTCCATCTAAGAATAGGCCGCAGTGCAGAAGTTCCTCATTGACTGTATCAATTCAACACTTTAAGTAACCACAAGCATTGAGGTTCATTCCATTGAGGTTATGACCCTGAATTAAAGAACTGAGAAACTGCATTTAAGAGTCAATTTAAGTGTTGTAAAATGTCTTGCAATTAACATTTTTTTTCTAAAAATCTACAATAACAATTGTCTTAGCAATGACCTTTTCAAGATCCAATGCACAATTTTCATTTGTTGTAGTTCAGAAAAATCTTATCATATAATTATGGTTACATTTGCATTAATAAAATCACATTTGTTAATTTATTTACCAATCTACAAAGTTAAGCTGAAGTAGTTTGCATAGCTTATCAATGAAGATCTTTGGTTCACTGAACAGTTAATTGCTTACTTATAGTTTAATGAAAAGGGAAACTATTATATCAGATTATTGCATTAATGGTCGTTATTTCAATGAATAAATTATCATAGTACTTCGCAATGGATGTTATATGATCATCCTTTAATGAAATTAATTCGTGTGTCACATGATACCCGTCAAGTAAGTGGCATCACTATGCGTTCTTGATGCAGGAAAAGCGTGCAGACATGCTAAGTTTCTCACATAATCGCATGCGAATTAACTAAGACGGAATCATTTCAATGGATTTTCATTGAGAAATTTGGAATCTATAGCATGTTCACATACAGATACTCTAGAAAAACCAAACTTTCTTCAATAAAGTCACATTTTTATTGTGAAGGCAATCAGTTTTTCTCCGTATAAAAAAAAATCAAAACAAATCCTCAATATTGCAACAGAATAAGAAAAAAAAATCCCGAATGATGGAAAAATTATCTATGATTAAATGACAGTGGAATCCACTATAGGAAAGATACGCAATTTAAAAAGAATTGTGGAAGACTAATACAAGCTGTTAATTCTTTAAAGAAATCATCCTTTTTGTTCCCTCACGTAGTTAACAATAAGTATGATATGAAACATTTTGCCATTAGGATAGTTGGATTATCTAATCATTTTCCCATACAAATCAATTTTGACCGATTTGCAATATTTTTAAATCTATAAAACTAAAATTAAATTATCCTTAAATGTCAATGAAATACAAAATATATAAAAATCATACGGCATTTATAAGCATCTAGATTGTCCTGTTAATATTTAGATAAATTAACACAACACATTTCATAAACAGAGCCCTTCTCTAATTAGAAAATAGAAAAATTCAGCTATCAAGAAATTAAACAAATTAAAATAGCGAAAAAAATTGTCACAAAAAAGCCTCTAACATTTCGAGGCACAAAATTAACAATGTACGGCAGAAAGAAATTCTACAGTAACAAATGAATATTAATAAATAATATTTCATCTGTTAGTAACAAGAATTTCACATTAATTTTTTTCATTCATTCAGTACTTGTGACTAAAATTAAAAAGGTTCCAAATGAGCTATATACATATCTTAATAGTTAACTATTCACGTGATAGGTCTTCTTACTTTTTTATAATTCTATCATCTAAATTATTTCCTTTTTATTTCATTTATATAAAGCTATCTTTATAATTTTATAGATGATTTCAATTACCAATCGTTCTAAAAATTCATCACGCAACTATCTATTTTTCAATAATAACTGCTATCCCAGAATCAAAAAGGTAGATCTAAATTCAAAACTACGTTTATAATATGCTTATTCTGTGTTAACATGGGTCAAAGCCACTTTCAAATGCGTATCAACAACAAAAAATATAAACAATATCTTCTGATCAATCCAAAATAAAATTATTCAAGTATTGATTCGAAATCCCGTTGTTTGTTATTCTACAAAAAAAAGATATTGTTTTAAATAACGAAGGGGGAAAAAAGCTACATACAGACGGAATAAGAGACCACTTATGAACTGATTAAACAAACAAAACCAGGAACTTCAGCTTGTTATTGACAAAGAACCTTTTCAGGGCAATGAAAATAATTTATTTTGGAAAGCATATATGATTATTTTTATTAAGTTTCGAATATAAAATGTTATTTCGACCAAACAAAAATCAAATTTAGGTTACTAGAAGAAAGATGTTACGACCTACAATGTTATTTCAATTACATTCGTAGATATTCTGGAATAATTCGCAATAAGCATTTAATACATTAAAACGGCTTTATAAATTAACTATTAAATTTATTCCAATAATTGTACTTAAGCAGCAATAAGATTCAACAGCTTATTTTTTTAATGTTTACTTAATTTTAAAAAGGAAGATGAATTAAGTTGCATCACAATTTGTTCGATATATTTTCCCTTGGATATTTAAATTAAAAAACTAACATATAAATTCATTACGTTTATTTTTTATGATAACGTTATAATAATAAACAATTACATATTTACTTTATAAAATTCTCAATAATAGTGCTTGCAACAAAAACTTCTTTAAATAAATTTTTTAATAAATGAGAATATGTCCTGCATACGCAAGTTAAATAAAATACATTTTTGTATTACTTTCAAGCAACCCTTCGTTACTAAAATTTCAAAATGGACATGTTTATCGCATTGTTATAGAAATTCCAAAATATCTGAAAAAATGGCAAAGAAAATGTAAATTTTTTTCCCCCCCGACGATGTCACTTTTCGAAATTCGTTCAAGTTTCGTCTGACAGGCAATAAACATGTTTCCAAACAAAAGCTCTCCTGCCGAGGTTTTCTGCTTGTTAAAGCTTGTTTCTTTCTAAAATACGATAACTTGGCACGCGACGGGGCAATCACAGTTTTAAAATAAAGCCAACAACTTGCACAACATTTTCCCTTGGAAAACAAAATGTCAGGGTGCAGTAAAAAAAAAAAAAAAAATAAACGACTAAAAACACACAATAAGAAAGTGAAAACAAAACAGTCCAATTTCCTTAAACGAAACTTATTACGTCACTCGCATGGACCCGAAATACGCTGAATTAGGATACTTGGCTTCTAAATAAAACCAGCTGTCGACAAATAAAAGCTTACAGCAGATGATTGGGAAGGAAACAATAGAAACGCATACATGTAGCCAAACCAAATATCGAAATTCTTAGTAGGAAAAAGACGAGATGGGAATTAAGCCAGCAAGACAGCCGGCTGGAGGAGGGCGAAAAAAAATCAACCCTTGGTCTTTCGGATTTAGTTGTTGCTTTTGTTGGCTGAGTAGTTGCCCTTTCTTTTTCTTGTTGACCCAAAAATATCAAAGGAATATTTTGTCTGCAGTGTTATATACAGGTCGCTATCTAAATTTCTATTTCATATGTCACGTAAAGTTAGAAACATAAAAGCTCTGTAACAAGACCGAGCTATGAGTTATTGACGGTATTGCAGTAAGGGACTATCTTCTTCTAGGGAATGTACGGACATAAATTCTTTCCCAAAGTGCTTATACACAGTCTTGTTAAGATATTTTAAAAAGCTGTAAGGGGGAGAGAAGAGAATGGCACGTCATTTATGATGTCATGCTACTATAAAACATTCTTTCAAAGTAAATGGAAACGAGAGAATACAGCCAAGGATTTGTTATTTCTTTATATACTGTTTCATATTTTTTTTATATATTGACGAGAAAACAAGAAGATAGAAAAAAAATTCTGCTCATATTCTATTTCCAAGATAGATATTCTAAAACTTAATATTTTGTAACACATTAATAAAAATCAAAAATATGTACCATTATGTGTGAAAAATATATGTATCTGCCAAAAAACAATAAAAATATAACAGGGATTTTTATTTTATATTTAGAATTATTTCATATAGCAATACTTTAAAAACTTTTCAGTGTAAACTCTTTCATATAATATATTCATTGAAATATTTTGAGTTAAATTATTAAAATATTTTCCAGTTCGTATTCCTAATTATAGCATATCATATAATAATAAACGACCATAATATTTATTCATTAAATTTCATTAAATCTATCAAACATTTATTAATCTTAAATTCATTAAAGATCTTAATATATGCCCAAGATTAATTAATTCCAAGTATAAAATTTAACATTGAAATGAATTACATTTATTTTAAACTAAAGCATTCACCGTTATTTTGCATGTAATTACTTTGAATAACAACCTCTAGAACAAGAATATGTTCGTGATGGCAAATATATATACATGCAGTTGGCTATTAATATTTATTGCACATTTAATACACTGATCTATAAAGAAAAGGCAAGGCAAATAAAATGTTTTTCTGCACTGCTAAGAATGAAATACGAACAAATTGTACTTCGATCACCACTTCTTTTTCAAAATCATATTTACATTATAAAAAACGCTAATTAACAGTATATTTCATTCCTTAGTTTAAAATATTAATAATTGGAATTAATATGTAATTTAGAAAATCAGTATAACCAAATTAATTTTAACATTTATGGCAATATATTGTAAAATTAAGTTTAAGTCATCATTCGTCTTTTGTATACAAAAGTCATTTTTAAAAAAATGACTGCCATCAGCAAATAGGGAGAAGGTCGTACCGTTGAGTCCCCTACGTCAAAGAGCATGTTAAGGCACGCCGGAGCAAAGAATGGTAAATGGTATGTCAGTAGCGTCCAGTAGTGGCTTAGGATCGGAAGGGGCAGGATGCTTCGCTCGCGTATTCTTTGCAAAAAAAGTATTTTGCGCATTGGGAATAATAGAATATTGGATTACTCAAGAAAAGTAAGTTTTCTTTTTACTTTTAATTCATACTTTTATATTTAAAAAAAGAAAGAAGTTAATGTTTTTTATTATTCTATAAATAGGTTTGACGGTGCAATTAGTATGAAATATTTTTAACTTTTAAATAATAAAGTTTTATTTTATATAGAATTAAATAAAAATTTCATTCAATATTGCGCAGAAGTTTTGTTCAATTCATATTCAGATCCAATTTTTAAAAGCAATGCTAGGGGTATTCTGAAACGGACCTCGTAATTCTTATCTTTGATCAAAAACGATCCGAGAAAAACTATTTTCGTTTCGCATACAGGTGAGGTCGACAATTTAGATTCCCTTATGTTTGGTTTTATTTATTTTATTTTTAAGGAGTTATGCTTTAACTTTGTTTATTTTGCGTTTGCTGTTTCTTAATTTTGAAAAGTAAAATAACATACCAAATTTCATAATTAATACATAGTACATCAATATATGCAAGACATTATTGTCTAATTAGCACCTATCGTTTATTCATGTTCAATGTACAGAACTGTGTAATGTAAAATTTTATCACCATTTTCATTTTTTTAAATGAATGATTAAAAAATTCATAAATTATCCAAATTAATCACTATTTAAATTCTAGATTATTTACAAAAAATATTTTACTTTTTTCTCCAGGCACTTCAGGTAATAACAAAGATATTTAAAAAAAAAACACTGCATCCAAAGGAATGATGCAATTATCTTGAAAAATTTATTAAATTCACTTCAGCAAAATAAATACTACACATACAATATCGGACACATTTTATAAATCATTTAATACATTATCCAGCTCTAATTTCGAATCCCATTTGTAACACAGCGTATTAAACTTGTACTTAAAACAGAAGCCACTCTATTAATCGATCGCATGCGAGAAGTAGGATTAAATTTTACGACATGATTGAAAAACGATTAATTGTTTGAACAATACCCAATATAGATAAATAAGATTAAACAACATGCTGTTTATAAATTCACGAGGAATGCTTGAACAGTCATTGGCTATTATGACTCATAGAACCGATAAAAACATCCAGTTAAAAGTAATCAAAATAGCATGTTAAAGAACAACAAAAGATTTTTTAAACATTCTTTTTTGAAATTCTTTTCTTAAACAAAAGCACTTCTCTTAATGAGCGTGGCAACAAAAATGGCCAATTTTGTAATTAAGCTTTACTTTTTCAGGACAAAGTACCAAACTGAGTTTATTAAAAGCTCATTTCAAGACAAAAATGCTTTTCTCTTCAAAAATTCCCTTCTTAAAGAATCTATCTGTAAGTGTATCTATACCTTAAAAAACCTGTTTCAACTTTTCCCAATTTTTAGTCGTAATATTTTAACCACAAGAAAATAAATATATTTGCATTTTGAAGAATTTTGAGAGATTTTAATTTTATAAACCGACTTCTAAGTAAGATTAAGTGATTACCTTAATTTCCAATTTTAGATTTAATAGCTATTGGTTTATTTTTCGTAAAAATTTAGATAAAAGAAGTTCTCATTTATCTACCAACATCTATAATGAAAGAATGCTTGTTTGCATATTTTTCACACAAATCTACAGTTTTTATCCTATTTATAGTCAACTTTTGAAACAAAAATGAATTACCATGAGATAAGTAAAAATTAAGCAAATTATGAATATCTTCCTAAAATATATATAAAAAAAGTATTCCTTTCCTATTCAAAAATATTAAAAATTACTTTAACTAAACCAATTTTATTTTCATGCAATTTGACACTTAATTAATATTTCTTTTTAATTTCATTTGATATAAAATATATTAAAACATTAACTGTTAGAAAGCGATTCAAATAAATTTCATTCTTCTACCAAACCATACAAAAGCGTGCTTTTACGAATGTTAAAATAGTATTTTTAAAAATGCTTTCAGTAGATATTAACGCTGGAGTAGGATTTTAATTTCCACTTTTATTATGTAGTATATATACTTTTTTTTAAGTTAGCAGCATTTTGATAATTTGTAGACAGATTTCATTAGATTCATATTCGTCAGTTTTAACAAATAAGGCGAAATCTGAATTAATAATAAAGACGGTAGTTCCAAATACAAGGTCCTTATTTTATTTTAAAAAAGGCGTTTCAAAGAATTAACTAATTTTAATTTTCCAATGCTCAGTGTATTTAATTATAATAAAAACGTTTAGCATATAGGCGAAATATAAATTCGAATATATACAAAAACGGAAAAGTCTTGTATTCTACATTGATATTCAATTTTTATAAGCGATCTACAACTGAAATATAAGAAAATTTCTAATTAAAAAAAATAATCTTCCTTTTTTTTTTTCTCTCTTCGCGATTGTGAAATCAAAGTATTTTTTAATAACAGATTATCCGTACTTTATAAATGTTATTGACTGCATCTCAGTTCGAATTCAGCTAATCAAAATTGGCTTCATGTTGATTTCCAATAATTCAATAATAATTAACATCAACGCAGAAAATCGAATATATTTCAAACCGCTCCTACACAGCGATAAAGATTTGGAATTCTATAACCTTCAAACTACGATATAAAACAAAAAATGTCCAATAATTCAATAATAATTAGCATCTATGCAAAAAATTGAATGTCTTTCAAACAGCTCATACACATCGGTCAAGATTCGGAATTCTATAACCTTATATCGTAGTGATATAAAATAAAAAATGCGGTCAAAAGCAGCTGATCGCATAAGCATGGAAAACACGCGTTGCCACCCCAGTCGAAATCTTCTTACGAATTATTAGTATCAGGCATCCAAGACGTGATATCTTTTCGCTATCTCCTTCAGTTTATATACTTTCTATCATCACCGAGGAACGTAATTCGTCAAGCATGAGCCAACATATAAACAAGTGATATGATATCCTAAGATATGCCTAAAATGAATAAATATATAGATTACCAACGACTTAATTGAAAAGTATCTTCAACGAGAGTTGCGTAAAAGATAGCACGAGCATCAAATTAACATGCTTTTTTAAGCAAATTCATCCTAACTAATAAAAAGACATGGAAATGTTCTGTCCTTGGCTTTCTCGTAAACTGCAATATCAAAAGATTGCTTAAAATGAACGGTTAAAAATGACTGGCCCCATGAGATAAGTAACCAAATGTACCCTCAGTGGAATCGGTAAAATTTCTTTTAAGTTTCCAAAATTCATTTTTGTATTGTTGGTTATCTCAGCGGGGTATTTTTTTAATTTCGCCAATTTTTGCATTTTTTGACAAGAACTCCGGAATACATATTGTAAAGAAAACAATTTTCAATTTTTTAAAATTATTTCATTGAATGACGATTTGCAATTTTTCCAATTTTTTAAAATTATAACCATGATAAATTGAACGCAATTACATGTTTAAAATTTGTACATAAACATAATTAAAAATCTACCTATTCTCAGACTAAAAGTAAAGAAGTGTGCACAGAATTTCCTTGACTGAAAAATCCAATACAACTGTAAAAAGCTTCGTATTCACAAAGCTAATTATTTTAGCATCATTTCATCATAAAGGGTATAAAATCAATAAACTGCCATTCAACAAATTGGATGGGGAATGCTGAAAATGAATTGTATACGAAAAATAAGAAGTCCGTTAAATCGTAAAAAATAGTTATGAACAATATTTAAAATATATACGTTTGAAATTATATTTATATAATTATAAATGTATATTTCAAATATATCTAAATATGCTGATCATATTAGTAACGACAAAAAAAAAATATTTTCAACTGCTTATCAGAACAGCGTGAAAAATCTCAATTATTAGAAGATTGAGAAAAAAAATGTTAAGTAAGTCTTGAATAAGATTTTTTTTATTTTTTTATTTTTACATTTGATTTAATAGATAGATTTGTTTAAACATTCAATTTGTAAATTGTTTACATTTTAGAAATGAGCATTCATTTTTCCGTTACCGGACTGTTTTTAAGATTCAAAATGAAAAATCACTTGCCAAATTCCAGTCATGTTGCATCATTGCGTTTTTGAGTTAGGTTTACATAAATAAAAGCATAAACAGACACAGCTGGATGGATTTTTAAAAATTGATTTTTCGGATTCTTGGGAGTTTCAAAGCTATGCAATTTATCAAAATTCAGTCCCTAAAATTTGATGATTACACGACTTTTTGTATTTAAGAGGAATTTCAACTATTCAGTTAATTGCTTAACAAATGAAACCCAATAGATATAGACATTTTACTAAACATTTTAATGAAAAACAGAAATTATGAATGAAATTCTCTGAAGATAAGAGAAAGAAATAGGTATATTTACTTTCATATTCAATTCACCAAGTTCTTTTCATTGTATTTTTCTTGGAACACTTCAAAGTCTTTTTCTTTTTTTTTTTTTTTTTTTTAATTATTATCGGAGAAAGGTTTGACTTTTGTAGTAGATTTCAAGCCACTGAGTAAATAATACTTATTTACTCATGATAAAAATGATAAAATTGTAAAGGAGAGGCATATATTATACCTCTCCTTTTCAATATATCATGCTTATCTCTTGCCCCTTATCTACAATTATGTCAACTTATGAGATAAAAAAAAAGGGACAAAAATCAGTTAAACACATTTGCATCAATAACATAAATCACATTTGCAACAATGCTATTAAATTATAACATGAACATGTGTCACAGTATTTTCATTAACACAAAAGCTACCACGAGCCGGTCAAATGACCGCTTCCAATGGCAATTCCAATGTATCGGTGAAATGCCGGTAGGTTTAGTGTTAACATAATACATCATAATATCCGCACTACAAGCTGGTTCGAAATGGATTTCCAAAACGCAATTTAAAGATTGACATCTGAAAACTAAACAACGTAAACTGATATATTTCCTGACACCCGTATAATTTCATGGCATTATCTCATGCATTGTAAAAAGAATTTAAAATACAAAATTTCATGTAACTTATACATCCGGTATGCTTTAGTTACGTTTTCAATTGAAATTACTAAGATATCTTGTCCCAACTTTTACGAAATAGTAAACAGTCCATAATAATGCTAAAATTATTATTCTTCATTGTTAAAAAATAGACTAGAAATTAACTTCATATAAAAATAATACTGAAGTTAGTTTCTGAAGAATTATTTTTCTGATATTATACCATCTTAGACGGAGATCACTCGAACCGTTCACTGTGGAAGAATCAGATTCAAGAACAAAACGCATGATTTATAATTCCTTATCTTTTTCTGCTTTTTATTATTTTTATGGGGAGTGAGAGTTTTAAACAATGAACTAACCTATTGTTTCCATTTTTTTTTTATCTTATTGATTTGTTCCATTTTTCCAACACTCCTCATGACTTGAGGTTGCTCGCTTGAATTATTAATCAACGCTTGAATTATTAATCAATAAGTCCATATAATCTGAATTACCACAAATTTTTACACACTTCAAAGAACAAAAATTGATATGTCACATATATATTTCAAAGAAAATAACTCAGTTTTCCTGAATGCAGATGATGTATTTTCAAATGAAAAGTTAAAATATATATATATAAAAGGCTATTGTTAATAAAATTCAAGCTAAGAGATACTTAAAATAAAATGCGTAGTGCTTAATTTATCTTTACTTTAGCTATTTATATAGAAAAAGATAAGTTATTACTCCAGACGCAACAAAACTTTTGAAAAATTGATGCTTCAACAGTCTGGTGTGAAGAAAATTTTGTCGCCATAATACCACCCATAAATAACTGCCATGCTCTAAATGCGAGGGCAGTGGCACTTTTGCGCTTCAAAACAAAAGTGTGACCCACGTGACTCGGTATCATGGTCGGGGTCGCCCACGCCGACGAAGCAAGGGGGGTGGGAGAGGAATAGTGCATGTGCCCGGGGCAAGGAAACTCCTCCACCGTGTACACAGGAGAGAGAAAACACCGGTTCAAAACGGTAAAATGGATGAATGAATCTCAGTCACGGCGTTCGAAGCATCTTGTCATGACACAACCATGATATTTACTACTGCCCAATTACGAATTTACGATAGGAAGAACTTCCTTTCACTTTTTATACGCACTGGATTTCATAATGATCCCCCCCCCTTTAACAATAGTATTAGAAAAAGGCATCATTAAATTTGTGTACTTCCTTTTTGTAGTATAAAAATGTTTTATTTCTAATAGGTCAGTTATATAATAGATTAGGAATTAATTTAGTTACTTTTCATATGTCATAATTATTTAAACTTGAATCAGTTTAGCTGGATTAATTTATTATGTATTTTTATTAGTGATTTCCACTATGTTTCAAATTCAGAGGTCCTTATGGTAGAGGTCCTTATTTAGCAATAACTGGACTATGAACGGGAAGAATACTTTAAAAAAAATATGCCATTTATTAAATTCTAAACTTCAATTACACACCTATGAATTTTTGAAAGCGTCAGTTAATCACATATGCTTGTTGATGATCAAACTCGAAGCAAATGTTTCTCAGTAGATAAAATAAAATCTTATGCTAATTTTTTTTATATTTTGAAATTCTATAATATATATACATATTGCGTCCATTAATCAATTACATATTGAGCCGAATATTTTTTCTATAATATATAGACTGTTCTGTAGATTTCACAAATCTCTAAAATATTTTCAGCAATGCAAATTAGCCTTTATCACGATTACCATATACACTTTCTATAATGGATATTATGAATTTTGAACAACAAATAAGATTCCAATGGCAACAGTTAAACTTTCCAAATCCAAAAAACCTGCAAGCTTTGATTTATTTAAAACAATTTACAATAAAACATCTTATGTATTTCTCATTTAAACGTCGCTTTATCAAAGTCCCAATGCAATGGTAATCATACAATATTTCATTTCTAAAATGCACAGCTTCATTTTTACGTTATTCTTCTGATTTCAAAACCTTCCAAATTTTCAGCTCCTGTCTTTATTTCTGTTTTTATTCAGAAGAGATTTTTTTTTTCTCTGTTTGATATCAGGCCATCTTCCAGTTTTTATGCATTTGAGCACCAATTATTGTATGTTTTAAAAAATGTTTCAAAGGCGTACAACACTTTCAAAGAAAGTTAAATTGAAGTTTTAAAATAATTTAGGAAGAGGAAAAGATTTGGGAAAGTAGAAATGAATTCAACAAAAATTAATTAACTTCTACTTGCATGCACATAAATCGTATAAATTAAATGTATAACTAATAATCTAGATATGCAATAAAAGTATGATTTCTGCACTTTTAAGATAAATGTTTGATTTTAACATTTAATACTTGGTTTCGATACAATATCGTAATATAGCATCTTAAAAAAATTTCTTAACTATTGCTTGTATATGAATTTGCATTAGTAATCTTAAATTTGCAATAATAAAATGCAATAATAAAATGTTACAACTCGTTTGTATGTCAGTCATATAAAAATGGCTTAGTTATATCACGAAAGCTTAGCAATCCAATCGGAATTGATGGAATTGGGGGGGGGGATAGTTAAAATACTCCACTTAAAGATTCGGTAGTAGAAATACTTAAAGGGAACTAATCTACCAATTGAATAATTGGCACATGATAAATTCTAATTTTTGCTCATAATTTCAGTAATGTCTCTATTTTTAATAATGTATTTTCAAAGTAAACTAATACAAGAAATTGTTTTTTAAAAATAACTAGGTTAAAGAAGGAAAAAGTTAACTTTCTAAAAAAACTTAATACATTAACATTAAGCGTACGTATCCTAAATGCTGGCGTTAAAGGATGCCATGCCGATTTAAAATAATAAAATTGTTCTAGATAAGGATTATTATTATTACAATTACAGGTCGTTCCCTAGGTTAATAACGAGAAACTTTTCACTTCAGAATTTATATCAGATAGGTTCAAGACCTTAAAGCATTTCATTCATGTATTCATAATTCATTTGCTGGATATTTTTAATTCATCATTAATTAACGTTTTATTTTCCTTCCTTATTTTCGAATTTTGAATTCACATAATTTTATTTCGATAAATATAGTGTCGCGAAAGGAAAAAGCTTCAAAAGAACAGATATTTAGCTTTTATGATAGCTTGCTAGCAGAAATTCAAATTAATCACCGACTTATTAATATTCGTTAAGATATCTTTCGTCAATTTGTGATCGAAAAGCAAAAAAGTAATTTAATCTAATAATCATCGACTTGCTAGACAAGATACAGTTTAATGCCAATCAGAATTAGCACTTCAAGTATAAATCATATTAATAATAGTATCAAATTTACCAGGCATATAATTCGAAGCTTCTTTCACTGGAAAGGCATGCACGCCTGCTATTCAACATTGTTTGAAAAATGTTACTTTTAATTCTATGACAGCAGCATTCAGTTATTTTGTTGCCAAAAGATTAATCAAACCATTCAGTTGCTAATTCAATGGAGCTACAGTCATACTCTTGCACAAGTTTCAGTGGTAATAATAATTCCAAGATAGCTCTAAAATAACTCTCCTGCTGTCATCAATGTTACACAATAAGAGTAAGGGCGAAAAAAGTTCTATGAAGGTCATCCCTACCGTATTAGATTGCTTGTCACGTCATGACGATATGATCATTCAAAAGGCAGAAACAGATAGATAAGTTCTAACATATTATTAATCGGAAATCAGATCCGGCAAGAGCAATCTATACCTTCTACGCCTTCACACCATCATTATAGCAATAGAAATTATGCAATTGTGTTCTATAGAACAAGAAAATTGAATCAACATCGTCATTAGACATGGGATGAACTCGAGTCTTGTGAATGAATTTTCAAATGCAGAACACGTATTTTGAATTCGTTAACATTTACTGCGGCATCACTAGTTATGTACATGAATTTAAAAATAATATATTAACCCAATTCCTTGTAGTATATAAAATTGAGATGTAATCTTTTTATATAAAATGAACCACGATTCATTTTGGTCTCTGTATAAAATAAAATAAATCCAAACTTTTTAGTCTGAAACATCGTAGCTTGCTAATTAATGGCCAAGACTTAATTCCATTAATTCTTAGAAGTTTTAGAAGCAGCGATAATATGCGTTAGAAAAATGTATTCAATATTGCATGGATGCATGTGTATAAATGCAACAATTAAAATAATGAAAAATATTGTGGTAAAATATACTTAAAATATTTTTAACAGAATTAAATTGCACGGAAATAAAATTCACTAGTACGCTTATTTTTTCCATTTAAAATGGTGTTAAATCATTTCTGTCCAATTAGATACTGTAAAACAAAATAGGCATACTGAATTAGGCAGTTCTAGATGAAACGGTTTGCATTGTGGAGAATTCTGAACGACTTTTTAATCATACATTGCCAAATTTACAGATAGTAAAACATTATGTTAATAAGCTCTAGTTATCTTATTAGTTATAACTAAACATTTCATAAATTCGTTGTAATTATAGGGGAATAAATTACCAAACAATAATATATAAATAAAAGGTAATGAATTATTATAACAGCTAAAATAAATTTTTAATAAATAATTGAAATGTGTAATGCATGAATAAATGCTTAAAAAATTGCTAACTAAGAATGCATTAAAAGAATTTATCTTAAGTTTGGTCAAGTTAAAATTCCACTTTGAAGTAATACCGTGACTATCTGTAGTTGGATTTTTCAATTTTGGGACAGATCAGTTGACGCAAACGACACAAAAACAATACCTGTCTAAATTCTTATACCACATCATCAGTAAGATGTTTGATTCCCGACATAGAATTGACAAACACTAGACTCACATACACTGCAGTTCATTGGTAGAGTTGTGCCTGTATTTCCATTAATGAAGAGTCAAAACCGGGCTACCGTGTCACACAGATTCCGAAAATAAGACATTACGAATTTCTTATTTGAAATTACAGACAGAACTTTATTTTCTGAACTTTTGATGCGGACATTGTTAAATGGTTTCAGATTATATTCGCTACCGAGTCTATATCCGATCATTATCAAAATGAGGAAATACTTTTCGAAAGCAAGCACCTCGTATATTCTTCAGGCCTTTGTCAATATTTTGCAACAAATTGCCAAATTAACCTTTCTTAAAAAGTAACACGTTTGAAGACATAAAAACATGCACTTATTTCCGAGATTACTACACACACCCACAGCCGTGCGTTTCCGACAATAGAACTTGCAGCCAATTTTAAATCTATCACAAAAAAAGAGAAACAGGCGAAGTTTGAAATCCTCCCCTCTTTATCATTCAATAGAGAAATTTTGTTAACAACCTAGTTCATAAAATATTAGAACAGCTGTTTTAAAATCACACACAAAATTTTCATGGTCAAGAAATTTTTAATCTTTCACCCATTTCTCCTTGATGCCTTATAACAAATTTTGAAAAAAAATTATTACTCCTTTTTCACTTTGACAATAAAATACAGAAACTGCAACCAAATAGGGAATAACCAAAATTTTCGCGCGCCTATATGTGTTCCTTGTAAATCCACTCACTCTCTCCATCTTTCAATCTAGGTTCTTCCAAGGTTCCCCCGAGATGTTGAATAGCAGCTTTCTTGAGACGCAGAAGGGGGAACACGTGCATAGAAAGAGGCCCCACGGGGGCGTCAGTCGGGGGCCAAGCCCTCCCCCTCCCATAATAGCACGACTTCGCTTTCCCCATTTTTTGGAGGAGGGCACGAGCTAGAGGGAGGGAAATTTACGCAAGCAGGGAACACAAATTTCTACCTCACGTTTTTGCAACAACCTAAAATAGAAGGAAATCTCAAGTTGTAATCGACAACTTTCCTTGAAGAAAATGATGAAGTAATTTGGCAGCGGATTAGCTGCGTTTATGCTCAACAATCAACGCAATTATTTATATTATACTAGAACATTTTTTTTCACTTAAAACAAAATACAAAACAAATCTCTGACAGACCTCGTGTTATTTCAACACATCAATCAATCAAAGAAAATAGAAATTCAATAAATTATTTTTAATGTCTAAAAGGGGAAAAAAGTTATTTTGTATAAAAACATGCTTATTATCATTTAGTGTATATAATTAAAAAGATTATTCACATTGTATTAATGCATATTTAAATACAATGATTGGCGAATTGCAATTAATTCAAAACGCTAACTGCAATAAATACGAAAAAAAAATCACTTTATTACAGGCCGATTTCAACATCTTTCTCGAGTCCTGATTTTTTATCCAAGAAGCATGGTAGTCCATTAAACCATTCGAATAATTTGCACATATTTACAATAGTGACACACCTTTTAATAATAATCAAATTTCCATTAGATAAGGAGACAAAAGAAATCGAATTGTTCTACTTAATGGGTGTTTTTACAGATTAACAAATTCAGGAAAAGAGCGGTAAGTATTGCGACTATGCATAAAATGAAACTCAATTTTTCAGAACAAAACAAATGAGCAAAAATACGATAACAAGTTTGGAATTTAATTTTCTTGAAGTTCATGTTTAAAACATTTAAAAATTTCTTTAAAAAATGTAAGTAAACACTTCGAATACGAATTCACTGCAGAAACAGAGAAGGAAAAAAACTCAATACAGATGAAAAACTGTCAAGACATTTCTTTAACAAGTTCCATAAATCTTGTAACAAAAGAAGTCACTCGGGAGGAAAATCAGAAAAAGGAAATAGTCGTTTATGGGTGTACATTTATAAGCTAGGGTCATTCTTCAACCTAGCTCGTTCGATAACACTGGCTTGCAATGTTCCTCAACACAAAGAATAATACTCTTTCCTTCCTACGCCTGTATATAGAAGTACTTTCACATTCTAAAAAACTTTAGACATTTTTAATAATACCAATATCAGATCATGCATTTTTTATTATATACTTAGGAATTCAAGACTAAATTTTTTAAATAGATTTTAATTACAAGAGGGACAGATTTTCTACTAGGTAACTGAGGTAAGATGGGCGCGCAGATTGATAGAAAAAACTTACTAGTCTAAAATGATAAATAACTAATTTGTAAAAAATGCGAATTGTTTTAATTATAACAATTTTCTTTTAATATAATATAAACTTTCTTTAATTTTAATATAAACTTTCTCTTAGAAGAATAACATTTACTAGTTATTTATAAATAACTGCTGAAATATAATTGGGCACAATTAATTATGTACATTTTTCATAAAATTACTGACTTAAAAAAAATCAATCTAAAATAAACTGTAACTGCTCATCAAGTTGAAAAAGTTAAAATGTGAAACTACACATGCAAATTTATAAAATGAGAAGCCTCATAATATACATTGTCTTGGCCCACCAAATGCTTAAATCCGCAACTATCACAAAAAAATTTATACATTTATCTTCCTTTTAAGGCTCTGAATACGTTCGGAATGTATTAAAAAAAACCTCTGTAAAATTGTAATATTTTTAAAGTTTTGCATAAAATAGATTGGAAAAAACACCAACGTCAAAAGATATATTTGAAATGGAAAAATGTTAGGTTAAAAAAAATTAGTGAAGTGAGGTAAAAAGGAAGCAAAAATCTTCTAGCTTAAAAGTTTATCAAATGGTTTGCTCACAATCTTGTAAATAACATATAATCCCTGAACTTCAAAAATAAAGCTCTCCTATAGAGTCTTGACAGATCGGGGTTCAACAGATAAATAACCAGAAATTTTCAATTTTTTTTTTCTCTGCATTGTGAAGTATTAAAACAACTACAGAACATTTTTAAATGATCAAATTATTTATTCTCTAATTCAGATGCCGCAGAAAATAGAGAAATTATTATACCAAATTTGAATTTATAAATATGCATTCGATTTTAATTTGCGATGTTTTACGTATAAATTCCTGGCAAAATTTTACATTTGAGAAAATCGCATTTAAAAATGTAAAATAGTAGTAAAATACGTATTTTGTAAATAAAAAAAAATCAACAAAATCAGAATTAAAAATATTGAATTGATATTATATATATATTATGCAAAAATATTCGATTTTTTAATGCGGCCAAAAAGGAAAGATTTTGTAGGTGCGCATTTCTTATAAAAGTTTTTCTTTTTCACTTAGTTATTATAAAATTCTAAAATATGTCATATCTAACCAACTAAACCTTATTGTAATATATCGAAAATTCTAGAAATATATAAAAAAATCAAATTCCTCAGTCTAAGCACATTAATTTTACGTCTGTAAGACTCGATTTTTGAGTGATTTACTATAACAAAATATTCTATGCAACAACCGCTTGATTGAACTGTTTCTGAAAATCGAAATTTCTTAACAGGTTAAACTAGAAAATGTGAAAATACTTTGATTATACAAAAATATCGAAAATAAATATCGCGAATATGCAAAATTTTATTCAAAACCACAAACGATAATTCGTTTTAAAAAGAAAAGGATGTTTTTAAATCATTAGTTTATTATATGTTTACTTCTTAGAAAATACTTCACCAATATTATATGCTAAAGTTAAATTAATTTTTACACGTTGTACTAGCACTATAATAATTTTAAATATTGAAATAAATGCGAAGTAGAAAACAGCAAATCATTCTAAACGATAGTTATAGATTCATTCAATCTAATAAATTCCATGAAATCCAATCCTTCCAACAGTCGATAGCTATGTTAATTATACTCAAAATATACACAGACAAGTACGGCTCGAAAATTATTACTTTGCTGCATGTTCACAAAGTAATTAAACATCGCGCGCCAGTGAAAAGAAATACTAAATATGAATAGCTGCATTCCAAAAAAAAAGTGAATGAAGCATTCTTAATAATCACAAAATTTGACATGCAAACCACGACAGAAAAAAAAAATCCTGTGCCAATATCAATAAACGATTTGAATTTTTAAATTCCTATTACAAAGTCAAAGGCAGCGTTTAATTGATCCTAAGAATTTCATAAGAAAACATAAGGAAATATATTTTAGAAAAATGCCGACATGTTAAAGAATTACCGTAAAGTTTCACTTAGATTAATGCTACTATCAACTAAAAACATAAATCAGATTTGGATAACTATGTAGTGAAATTTCGAATGCAAGGTTTATAAGAAAAAACAAAAGTATGTTTAAATTATCACTTTCCTATTATCTAATTCATTCATTCATTCATTTTTCGGAAAACCAAGTAAAAATCAAATAAAAATTATAATAGGAAAGCAAAAGTATATATCTAGAAATGCACTTTTTAAAATGCATCCGATATTGCGCAATATTATAGACTAGCCGCCTTTGGCGACCAGCTGGTTCGCCAGTATTACCGCTCGCTACAATTTTCAATTAAATATTTTAAGTAACTGGTCTCTTAAAGGATTCTCAAACAAAACATTTTTAATCTTCAAATTTTGATAGTCATACCAAACTTATATTGTTTAGATCGTTTCGTTCAATTTACTATATATATTTTGCTAATTTGTTGCCATTTCCGGTAAAACTTCAACTTTAATTAAAAATGTAAATGACGAAATTGCAATTAATATTAAGATATTTTTTAATAAAACCAAGCGTTTTATTTTATTAATCATCTTTATTGTTATTTATTAATTATTACTATTATTGAATATGAGTATTGCAAACAGAATAGCTCGGTATTTAAGTCTTATGTTAACTACAAAATATTTTTCATAGTTTATGTAATATCTCAAACAATAATTGAACAAAAATTTCTGAGATTCAGTATAAAATTCAGTTTTTAGTTTTGTTTTCAAAAGGATTGAAATGAAATCAATAATAATATTTTGTTCCTGCTTATAAATATATTTCAAAAATTATGAAGTCTAAATTTAATGCAGTAAGGTATCATATTCTGAGAAATATTCTGGACACACCAAATTTTAAATAAATGAATGAATGTTTCTATTTTCCACGATCAACTAAGACTTATTTATAAAGTTTTAAATGTTAAAAATTTAGAAAAACTCACCATTTTCATAATCTTAGGCCAATTAATCTTCAGAAACCTGCGCGCTTATTGGCGTATTTTCTTTGAAACGATCGATGAAAAATCTAAAATTATCCTTTTTTTATTGAATAGTGATATTCAAATCTTCATAAATCAGTCAGCTTAAGGGATTTGAAATTAACTCTTAAAAGTCAGTGATTTAGTTGATTGGAAATTAATTCTATGAAACATCAAAAGTAAACATAACATTTCAATAGTTGCCAAAAACAAAAGAGAGAAAAATGCAATTAATAAGCAGACGATATTTAGAAAAGTACAGATATTTAGACTGGAAAATGAAATTATCTGAAATTAAAAACACGCGCAGACGATATTTACAAAAGTAAAAATATTCAAACCTGAAAAGGAAAATATATGAGTTATTCCATCAATAAATGCCATAAGTTTGTTTACATCTTCATTATTTTATGAGTCGTTGAACATCAAAATGGGTCCGGGACTGAATAAACACCCTGTATAGAGAGTGTAAAAGATCATAAAATAATTTTTCTTGAATTTATTTTTTAGAAAAAATAATATTTCATATTTGTTTCATTTCTTACAGACACTTGCCAAAAATTATAATTTTGCAGATTTCATTTCCAAAAAGATTTAATTTATTTTCAGTTAGAGCTTTAATCAATGTGATGGCAACAGTTTGAAAAAAGCTATTTTTTTTCTCAAGAATGCGAAACGTGCTTAATCCTCATTTTTATTTTTGACGAAAAAAAATATTGAAAAACAAAGTTAAAATATTTATTTAAAAATTCATTAAAAATAGAAATTTGAATTTAAGATTAAAACAGTAGTATCATTTAAAAGATAAATTTTTTATCTTTAACTTCATGTAAAAATCTTTTTTGTGCGGTAATATTTTCGGCAGTTATAGCAGAAACATGTCAAAATTTCGCTTAATTTTTAAATAAATAAAATTCTAATTAAAAATTCGAAAAAATAACCCCCAGGTGCACATTCCCGGCCTCCAAGGTATACACGTGCCAAATTTGGTAGCTGTAGGTTGAATGGTCTGTTCTGTAGAGCGCCAACACACACACACACACACACACACACACACACACACACATTGAGCTTTATTATAAGTATAGATTAAATGTAATACAAACTAAACTGTTAAAACTACAATCGAAAGCCCGATAAACATTTCGATCCAATGATAAACAAATGCAAGTACTAAGTAAATCAGCGCTCATGTGTGAAGAAGTTCATGCTAAGCAGCTCAAGCGGTTGATAGCAATCAAATAATAACCTGCTCTGAGCACATGCATGTCAATTAAAACACAAGATATCTTAAGGAGGACTTACCAAATCAGAATGAACGCCCAAGTGCACCGCTATGGCAGTCCCGGGTTACGAACACTATAAAAACCGCTCTTTCCGATGATAGTTTACGCATAATATTTCCTTCACTATTCCAAAATCAGATTTCAGAATTCATGAAATGGAACAAAATTCTGAAAAATGCACTTTCAAATCCACATCATTTGTAAGATAAAAATGAAGAAAAAATTATTCACAAGTGCTAAGAAATATCACGCGCCGAAGGATCGTCTGTTTGTCTTTCTTAGGAGTAAGGTTTTTTGCTGAGTTTGCCGTGTTTGTGTGTACGATGCTGTCTTCCAAGGTTACTATAACAACCGCGCCAAAGTTGTCTGCCAAGACGCGCCAAGCTGTCAGTCGGGTCTCGGGTTTAATAATTTCAGGATGGATTCGTGTTTACTTTTGCGCTTTTCCTTTGCACCTGTGTCAGTGATGTTCTGCTAAGCTGCTCCCTTTATCGTGTAAACATAAATCTTCGCGATAGGGAAAGGCAGGTGAACTCTTAAAATAACAGTAAAATCCTTTTTGAAAGTGAAATTCAATAGTCGTATAGACTTTCCATTTTGTAACGGAAATTGAAAACTGTTTTTCAAAATGATATATAGTATATTGAAGTCGCTTGGATATTACCAGCGAATCTAAATCACTACTGTATTAAAAATTCTGATAAGATTCGGGTACATTAATCTGCAATTTATTCTGATTGTCGTCTATGGATATTTTCACTGAAACAACTCTAGGCCGATTTTATAACTTCTGAAATTTAAAAAGCTTTAATAATTTTGAGACTTCGATTCGCATTTCGAATAATATTAAGATCAAAAGTTATAGTTCAAGGACAGAATATTACAGAAATCGTAAAATAATTAGATTTATTTTTTGTTAATTAATGATTAAAAATGAAAATTTGAATTTATACTATTTTCAAATTGTAAATTTATGCATACACTTTTGCATCGAATAGAAAAAGGATATTAAGATTCATTAATTAGCAACTCTTATTTTGTTTCTTATTTAAGAAAATTCTAATTTTTCAGTTAAAAACTTATATTCAGGTAAAACATCATAATTTTGTCCTCAATGATTTCCTAAATCAGAAACAAGAAATTTGCTTAAGAATTTTGAAGTTAAACTATTTAAAACATTTGTTGGAGATCAATATGAACAATTAATTGAATTTTAATAACAAAAAAATTAATATATACATATATATTTATAGAGAGAAAAATATTTTGATGCAAAAAAAAATATTTTATATAAAGATTGCAATCTCTCTCTCTCCGTAAGAGTTTGTCTAAATATGCATATAATATGGAAAAAAATTTGTTAAAAGTTAAAGTAAAATGCTATTAATCTTTTAACGGTGTTGATACTCGATGCTTAAATCATGAAATAATGTTTATTTTAAAATACTTGCCTTGTTCAGCGTCGCTAACAGTACCACAACAAATAAGATTTTTGATTTTGGAGTTTCATTTCATGTAAAAGAGAGTGTTCTTTTCATTCGCTGCTGGCCTTTTACGCATAGTTTTCTGTTACGACTGAGACGCATCCTTATCGTATTTCTTTTGACAACGATTATGAATGGATAGTAGACCTTGAAAATTATTTCAACTAATATAAAACATAAAAGTTTTAAAATATTTGCATAAAAATTATATTCAGCGATTTTAATTCTGTTCTTTTACAGTTCAAGAGTCATCCGACACTCACATTTCCGGTTCAGTGGATTATATTCCTCAGAACCGGAAGTGCGAACTAGTTCGTGTTGAAATAGGCCCATCCTAAATTTGTTTATATTTTCGGGTTAATTTATTCCAGTTTCACTTATGTAAATACTTTAGGAAAGAACGGGCAATTTTTGGATTTTTGCTCGCCGACTGCAGGATTTTTGCAGTTGGGGAACATTTTGCACAATTTTCCAAGTTGTATGCATATTTCCACTCCGTTATTCAACTATCCACTATTGAAACTATTTAAAGTTCTTTTTCATCAATTGTTCTGATTTTCTTTCGAAAATTTTTCCTAAAATTAACATAAAAATTAGGAAATGAATGCATTAGAGACATGGAAGCAAAAGATTCAAAGGCAGTGGGGTTTTCTTTTCCTGACGTATTTATAAAAAATGCTTGTTATGATAATATAATTTCAATGTTTCCTCAACTCTAAAAATTTATGACCCAATATTTAATATTGTTTGATCAAAAGTGTAATCAGACGCTACGATCAAAAGCGTATCGTTTGATCAAATTGTAACTATAATTACAGAGGTCGCTCGTTTTCCTTAAATCAGTGGGAGAGGGTTCTCCAAAACTTTAAAGCGTGTTTCCCTAATATTATCCCATCTCTTCCCGTATAAAATTCCGAACATGAGCAAAGTCGTGAACGCCCTGAGTATTCAGACATTTTCACAACGCGTGAAAACGAAGGTCTGGGTACTCGAAGTCGGAACATTCTGAGTTGTGTGCTTCGTATTTCTATTACAAAGAAAGCCGTTGTTAGTGCATTAATTGCATACCATCTGTGAACAAGTGCGAAAGGTCGATGTTTGGAAAATTGTGACAGAGAGGGGGGGGGACGTCAATATACAAGTACCAGATGATGAATTTCGGATGTCCTTTTTCCAACCGATTGAAATAGAATATAACTTCTAATTACATTTGTAGTTTTATGATCATATAACAATGTCATTTTATTGAAGTCATTGCGTTTTCATGTTATCGTGTTGACATGCATGAGAAAGTAAAGAGAGATGGTCTACTCTGACAGATTTGGTTCAAAATCTGACAAAAATCTACACTTTCGATGCTAAAACTGTGAACTCAAGTCATGCGAAATTATAGGCCAACATTATAGATGTTAAATCTGAGTTATAAATTTTATCAATCTAGTTCTGTATGTTTTATAATGTTGATTTGTTCAAGGAAAGCAGAGAGACAAACATTCACCGAATGGATTTGAAAATTTGAAGGAAATATACATTGATATTTGATGCAAATATATTATATGCCAATTTTCATCTTTCTAGTTCAAAGCGTTAATTGAATTATAGCATTTACAGACGGACATAATTGCAAAAATTTATTTTTCAGACTCGAGGGTCTGAAATATGAACATATGTCAAAAGTTTGAGTTTGGATTTTTTTTGGCGATTATGATACTTTCTCTTTATATAACTTACGTACACAAGTAAGGAAAATAGGATTTTTATCAATTTCATTTCTTATATTAATGACACGTTCTGCAACCACTCCAGAACTAATGCATTTCTAATATTGTATATAGTGGTGTATGCGTATAGAAGTATGTGATTAGATGACAAAAAAAAAAAGGAAAAAGAATTAATCTTCGAAGTCACTTTACAAACATCTATTCTGCAATAATCTAAGAATGGTTGAGTCTCTACAGATTTGAAGTACACTGATCAGACGGAAACAGTATTTAGAATTTAAACAAACTCGAAAGCTCATATATGACACAAGAAATATTAGTAACTTCTAGTGTCTTACCTAATATCACCTAGGTAATTTCTTCGATTTCTAACCCTTTCGCCAAGAAAGCTAAAATCGTTTGTCAAATAAAAGGCCGTTTTCAAAACGTAGCAAAAAAAAAATCAGAAGAATGGCTAATTACTTTTCTTTTCCTCAATCGGTAAGCTGAAATTTCTGCTTTTGTAACTTTCATCTCTATCTCTACTAATAATAAAGGCGCGCGCGCGTTTGTTTGTGTGTTTGCAAATGAGGTTACTATTATACTTTTTAAACTCTGACAAATGAGAACATTTATCTTAATCAAATACTTTCTGATTTATAATCCATATCCCATCTAATGCAAATCAAATTTTTCAGAAGTAATAAAACCATTGAAAAGAGGTCATTATACATTTACAGTCTCACTGATAAAAGATTAACATTTAACTATTAACTAAAAATGAAGTTTGATGTTTGTTACAGTGACTTTATTTTACAACTTTACATTACTAGAACTAAACAGCATACTTAATAAAATTAAAGCCTATACTTTACAGAAATTGATTCCCCAATCCGAAAACCACAAAATTTGATCCAAACCGCATGGCGGGAAAAAGTTGACTTTTCATGCAAGAAGGCGATATTGCGCCAAACGGCGGCAACGGCTTTTTTCTTCTCGTCTTGTTGATAATGAAAGCTGTCCTTCTCCACCAATCAGGATTGTTGGAAGTAGCACGTGTTTACGGGATTTCTTATGGAAGCTGAGCGACAGTTGCCTCGGGGTCCGAGACACTCCAATTTTTTTTTGCGCCTTTTTTTTATTTATTTATTTTGCTTGATGGGGAGGGAATAAGAAAAACTCCTTCGGGAGGGAGGAGGGAGAGAGTGGGTGCAATGCGAGAAAGAAGAACGAGGGGACTCGAAGATCTCAGATTTGTTTTGGTCACCTGCAAGGTCATTGGTGCAACTAAGGAATGGGCGAAAGATATACGGATGGACATATGGTAAATGTAAGCACCCTCCAGACACCCGAACCTTTCTAATGTTTTTAGGGGTGCGGTAACTAGAATGACATCTGCCATTAGGCCAGGAAATAAGAAAAACAGAGAAAATAGTTTCCACATTTTCAAAATCTGGTTCGAAATAACTAAAATGGTAAAATTATATATACCAAGATGAATGCTTTGTCGTTATTATATACTTTTCCTCATGACCCGAAAAATCTATTTAAAATGTGTTTTTTTATTATTATTTTTTATTGCTGGAATGAACGTAATACCCACATAGTGTGGTAAGGAGAAGGGCAATGGAAACAAGATAAACGACACTTTTTTAAAAACAGTTTTTTAGTTTATATTTATATTCTGTTTGGAAGCAATACAAGGGCTATTTTGGGACGGTCTCCTGAATTTTGAACCGTGGTCAGATGGCGGTGGTACATGAGCCGAAACCCCAACCCTATCCTTTCTATGTCACACCAACGTAAGGGCATTGGGCACCGACAAATTTGAAGCGTATTAAACCCTTTACATGGCAATTTTTCATTGTGATGAACTTAAACCTCCGTGGCCCATGATTAATTGCAAAAATATCTTACTACCATAAAAACGTCCATATTAATTAAACTTGAAAGGGGTTCAGAGGATCTCTGTGGAAAATATTGTTATAGTGGAAAAAATAATAGAAATATAAAGTAATCTGGTGTTTAATCTTGAGAAATAATTTCATATAAAATACTTTTTAACTAACCTGCATGCAGTAATAAATATTAATTCAAAATATATTCAATTTTAATAATAAGAAATTAATAATTTTAATAATAAGAAATTAATATTTTAATAATAAGATTTCTATAAAAAGAAACAAAAGTCTTGTAAAAATGTGTCATTTTGAAAAAAAAAAAAAAACACTTGTACACAATGTAACAAAAAAAATAAATTTGAAACACAGTAACCTGAAATATATAGCAGTATTAACCGCTGAACCATGGCTTCGCCTCCGTTCATTTAATCTATATTCAGGAAAGAAAAAGCAAAACATATATATACTTTCACTCCACACAATTTTTATTATCAATATTTTAAGACAATCAAACAATAATAAATCTGAAGATTTCATATAAACGTGTATATAAGCTAATAATATGTATTTGACCTTTCAAGAAACAATGAGATTCTAGTGTCATGCTGGCATTTTTAAGAGCCAACATATTTTACAAAATTCGACCTACAGTTAAAAAAGATAATAAATAATAGACTGTAACAGTTTTAAATAGCATTCTTTAATGCAAATTACTGCACATACATATTGAAATTTTTGGTTTTATTTTGCATAATAAATGCAAAAATATAAATGCCGGAAAAAAGCAACTTAACACGAACTTGAGTTAAAGTGTGCGAATGATAAATATGATTAAATAGTAAAATACGTTTAATATGTCAACGAAAATTAAAGAACTTGATACAAAAGTTTTTAAAATGAACCTTGAAAAATTGATTAAAAATTAAAGAAGAATTGCTAACATTGCTAAAAGACTAATTAAAAAGATTTTCAGATGATGCAAAAATTTGTATGGCAGTATGTTCCTAAGATAGGGTGAAAAGACAAAATCTCTCAACCCCCGTTCATCTCTTTCAGAGAAATGTAGAAGACTGATTTCAAGTTATTCTGTCTACATTCTTTTGAATGTTTCAAAGGCTGTGAAAAATTGACTCTCCATTTGTTCACACAGACAAACGGGCATTCATTTATATATTAATAACAATATATTTTCCTTTTTTGCCTATTTTGTTTTATCTTAAAAATATCAATATCACGACATATTGAAATACGAAAGCAATTTAGAGTAAAATTCCTCATTTCATTGGCATGTCTACAATTAACAGTTACTATTATTTCATAAATAAGCAAATCGACATTTCGAATTGTCTAACAAATCCATGATTATTATTTTCAAAAGAGATTTCAATTATTTTTTCTGGAAAGAAGCCATAAATTGAGCAGCAAAGGTTTGGGCGTAAGCAGACATTCGCAAACGTTAACCTTCAAAGTTATTTTCAGTAATTACTTTCTGAAGTTGCAATATATCACTGGAAATTTTATATTTTACTTTACTGCATTTCCCATTTGTGTTTTCTTATATTAAAATAGTTTGCAGAATAAAATAAAAATAAGAAATATAAAAAATAAGATGAAACAAAAGCTTTATAAGCATTAATTAATCTAAAAATAGAATTTTAAATTCTTTGTAAAAACTTTTTTTAGAGTAATTTTTTTAAGTCTTGCGGCCGAAATTTCAGTTGTCATCACCATAATAAAAAAATTTAGTTATTCATTATCAAAAAGAAATAGGAAGATTCGTTGGGATTTAATGTATTGAACCATTTGAATATTTTCCTTTTAACCTGAACATCAGGCAGCTGAGGACGGTCCGATTTCTTGTTCAAAGCAGTTGTTCCAGTAACAAAAGACTGAAGCCGCACTGATACTCTTCCCCAAAATATCATACCAATACAATAATTGGATCTAATTTATCGCGAAGTGAACTTCTGCTAATCCTCTAGTGCCAACCTCATTACCAGATTACTGAATTTGTCAAACAGCCAAGGTGCTTGCTTGACGCAAAAAATCATAGCAAAATTAATCCCCTGTTTTAGCACACGACTGATTAAATTCTTTTTATAGTCTACTAAACTGCTAGAATGATACGAAATTTAAATGAACCATCATTAATGGTCGCGTATTTATATAGTTTAATTTAGTTCAGACAAGATGGCAGCTGTGCAGACAGAAGGACGCATTTGCCGAGAGGAAGAAAAGTATGAAACGAAGTGCTAGTGGATGAAGAAGACAGGATTGTATCGAACAAAAAAACAATGAGAATTGAAATATAAAAATTAAAGTTCCAACAACTACCTGAACGTAGAAGACAAAATAAAACGAAAGACTACAAATTTGATTTGGAATTGATAGTTTTTAATTATATTCATTTCTCATTATTCCTTTGTTATTCGGAACTAAGTAAAACATAATTCTCCACTTTGAAGCATCCATTTTACTACAATAAAAAAGCTTTATACCATATTCAGAGCTTTCTATAAATTTATATTGATATTTTATATCTAAGCATCAATGCTCAGTAACTGATATTGAGTAATGAATTTACAACATTGCTAGGGTAGACGAAAGACATTTTGCTTGGACTCAATTTTTTCTAACTGTCTTGTTTTGTAAATCAAAGCAAATTATTAACAGTTCGTTGTATTATAGCAAAGCATAAGAAAATTTCAATTATATGCAGACATATTATCCTCGGATCCACCAACCTTGAAACAGGTAGTAACTGACCAAAAAAAAATATGAGAAGATGCGATATTATTTTCAAATGATTTAAAGGCCTGTTTCTTTATAAATACTTCGCAATTACTGATATTATTACATATCGTACTTAGTGGTATTAAATAAAGAAGATATTTAAACAATTCCTATTTATAGTAACAGTTACTGTAGTAAAGTTTCACAAATATCTAATATACTTGAAAGCAATATGTAATGATTTCTAATTAGCTGACATTTCTTGATCCTTCGAACTCCTGGTTCACTATAACTTCTAAATTGCTTGGCCCATAAATTTTCTCGCGAATCAAACTGCTGTGTCGGCATATTCATTTTTAAAATTTCATAAATTCAAAATAATTTCCTCACGCTTGGCAAAATCTTGAGAAAAGATAAAAATCGGACTACTTTTTTGCAATTATGAAGAATAAAATCGTTCTTCAAACCATGTTATACACACGCGCGCGAGTGCGTAATAATTTCAAATTAGCTATTCTTTTAAAATAATTTCTTAATCATTCGAACTCTAGTTTCACTGTAATTTCTGAATTGCGTGGTCTTTTAATTTTCTATGAAATCAAGACGTCGAGGTTTGCAAATTTCGTATAAAATTATACAAGACCAAAATTGTTGGCCAAGCTCTATTATTCTTTTACTTACTTCTGTCATCCTTTCTACTTACCTGCTCGGTTCATTACTCTGCTCATGTAATAGCTTGGACAAAGAAATCTTAATACAAACTAAAAATTGGAATATATTCATGAAATTATTTAAAAAAACATTAAAAACTCGATGATTCCTTCAAAAACACGTTTTATATACATATAATTCTTATAATTAGTAGAGGAAGAGGGAATATACACGAAAAGAAAGTTGAACAGACTTCATTTCAAACTCCTGGAAAGGTAAGAAAAATATCTATTTACAGGTGCTAGACATTTCACCAGAATAAACGATACATGAAGCCTTGTTACATAAATATGAAAGCAAAGACAACACGAAAAAGTTTCTCTGCTACTTATGTGTAGAAAATGGAAGTTCCGCAGTTGAAAAGTTGCTCCAGAGCAACCTGTCCCTGTTGCAACCACAGACGCTTTTTATTACCGTTGTCAATGCCAATTTATCGTCCGATTTAAGTAAAGTAAAAGAGAATGGCAAGGTTAATGAGTATGATATCAAATGATAAATGACAACAACAAAAAATAACGAGATTATGGTAGAACTTCTACTTAATGGGAAATGTCTAGATATAAATCATTACAACATGGAAGAAATTGTTCTCCAGATTACACAGATATTTTCAGTCTTTTCTCTACTTGTGCACCCCTTTTCAAATCATTTCATTAAACTATATCCTTTGTTCTTAAAACAGGTTTTTTAAAAAAGGAATGTTTAAAAGCTATCTGAACTTTTAAAGTGAAAATGTTTCACTTTAGATTAATGGAATACAGGAACAATAAGTATAGTTACATGTTAAATAACGGCAATAAGCATTGGAAACGTTTTTGATACATCGTTTATTATAATATTTAGCAATAGCACTGGATTATTAGCTGAATGAATGACGAACTGTGAGAGAATTCTGAATGTGTTTTACGATGCGTTTAGTTACTCAAATTCGTAATGCAAATATCAAAAACATCCAATAAACACAAATTAATACTAGCAATTAAATTTTTTATATCCAATTTTATGTGTTTAAAATATTAGCTGCGTAGATTCTTTCCCCCTGTATTATTATCTCTGCATTCTCGTTTACAGAGCACAGAAAAAATAGATATCGTAATTGTAAAAATCGAGAAATCTGTTCTTAGAAATATCTGTTAATTTATCAAGAAAGGAAAATGAAATTGGATACTTGGACTTGATATCAAAACAAATTTCAGATTTTCAATGCCAGTAGTCGATGGGAAGAGGAGCAAAATACATTCTCATCTAATACTGATGTTAGAAACTAAACACTGAACGTGACAAAATGAAAATAAAACATTTTGTCACGAGGTCATTTAGATATTATAAATTAACTGCAAAAGATACGAGGTAGTTTCCAGGAAACGAAGAATTGTATGACAATGACAGTTTATAACATACAGTAATAATGACAAAAAATTATGAGTTTCTTCGTATCAGAATAAAGCAGATATTAGCACGATCTGAATTTTTTCCTAAATAAATTTACCGACAAATTTTTTGTGGGATGTAAAAAAATTTTCTCAAAAATTTGGAAATTTACGGAATTTGAAAAAAAATTGAAAATAGCTACATTGAAACATTATTGACGATTTCTTAGTTTTATCAGAATAGATCATAGTACTTTATGTGACCCTTTTCTAAGATTAAAACAACATTAAAGCTTCTTTACACGTATGTTTGAGGATAAGCTTAAATTGTTAAAAATCAACATAAAAAAATGGAATAGATATTTTGTAACAATATTTTTTTTAAGATTTTTTTTTTTTTTTGGGTTAAATCTAAAGGTTTGAACTAATGTACAAACCAAAATAGAAATTTTGCATGCAGATTAGCAGGGGAGTTTTATGGCTAGGATAATGTTCATAGTCTTTCGCCTATTTCATTGAATAAGAATAATTAAGCTTATTACCTTGAGTGTATTTGTCCTTAATAGAATGGGATTAGTTTACTGCGCAAAGTAAGAACTTACACAGAGAGAGAGATAGGGAATAATAAAAGCAACCCCTTGCAGTATTCTCATTTGCCTCGTCATTTTGGGGGTTTAGTTTAGTTATATTAATGTCCTATTTTAAAGCAACACTAGAGCTATTTTGGGACGGACCTCGTAATTTTGAACTGCGGTCAGATGACGAGGACGACACCTGAGCTGGCATCCCCCTTCTCCACACCACACCAGCGGGATTATGTTTGGCCCCGGACGTTTAACGTGCACCAGATCCGCTTACACGACGGTTCTTCGGTGGAATCTGGCCTCGAACCTGAAACCATCCGATTCCGAAGCCGAGACCTTGCCACCAGACCACCACGGCCCCCGTTATTTTGGGGGAGATTGAATCGAACCGCAATATTATTCTTCTGAATACATCCGAGAGACTGGCAAATAAAATCTGCTTTATAGATATTTTCCGAAATTTACATCAGATTGTATTTTGGCTCTCATATTATTGAACATCCGGATATATTTAATAGAAAATCAAAATCTGGATAACGTTTAAGATTTCCTTCAGAAAGTCCAGGAACAAGATTATAGGTCATGTGATGCTATATTGTTCAAAGATCGCTTAGAAGCGTCCCATCTTGTAATTTATGAAATATTTATGGGCCAGTAGATTTAATATACATTCAAGATCTATAGGACAAAACTTGCATTTTTTTTATATGTAAAAGTGTATTCCATAATTTGAAACAAAACAATTTTTTTCTCTTATTGTTAATTTATTAGAATTACAATGCGTTTAATTTATACTTCTTAATGTAATAACTTATAACAGATTATTTAATTATATCATCGCATTGAGTAATTCTTTAATGCCCCAAAAAGTTCAAACGAAAAAATAATTTACAATTTTTTTCCCACTTTAAGAAATTGTTAATATTGCACGAATTTTCCTGAGAACAGTTTATATTTAATACTGACTTCTAGATGTGATTAGGAATTTCATACGATATCTTTCAAGCGCTGCTCTATAAATATAAATCTATATAAAATTTGGATGACATTAACAATAAGCAATTTTAATATTCCTTTTCCACAAATTGCTATTTGAGTGTAGGCAATATGTCATTTTAAATTTTAAGAATTATTATTAACATTATTTTATCTCCCACGTACAATTACAATAATTTTCAAATTAAGCAATTTGCCCTCCACATTGATTCGACAAACCCAAATGCCCAAACATGAAGAATCTTACTCTTTCCCATTTGATTTACAAATATCTCTATAAACGCAACCCTTTATTACCATTCTTGACAGAAATAATAAAAAAAAAGTAGCTTCAAATCCCTGTAGAGTAGAAATTTCTTTCTCAAACCCTTTCCTTGTTTTTTTCATTAATGCAAACAACTTTTCCAAAATATCACATTTTAATCCATATCACGTAATCGTCCCCATTGTCGATAACTACAATTACAGAAGTAATAAAGAAAATGGAATTGACCACCCTTCAAGTTTGCATTAACCGGCCATTATTGGAAGATTTAATTGCAATGGCACACCACATTTATAACCAGGCTCGAAGCAATACCTCGTCGTTGCTTGACAAGAGGCTTGCCGCCCGCCCGGCGACAGCAATAGTCCAATGAGCAGATTTAATTTCCCATTAAGATACCGTTAATAGAGATAGGTCGGCAGGGTTGAGTGCGAGGAACAGCTCACTGTAGGTTTTACCACCCCCGACTGGAGAAATCGCCCGTGAAGACGCCGAGATAAAGCGATTGAGGTTGTCTCGCCCGAATATCGACGTTCCCTTGTCTGGTTGAATCATGCGATGAATCGGTAGCACGATACCTATGATTAAGTTCTGCGAGTAAATAGAACGTTTTGAGCTCAAAGTGAGTCATGCGAGGGATAAAAACATGGTGGAAATTATGGCGTAGTTCATGTAAGAAAAAATTACTATTATAAAAGTTGTTTTCAACTGTCAGGGGGTACAGCCTTAAAGGAAACAATTCATTGTTTAAAAAGAGCTTATTTACATCGTATTTTTTATATACAACCACCTAGGCTGAAATCTGAAATTGTTCGATTGTGCGTACAGTTTATAACGGGTGAGGATTTTTTATTTCTCATTTTCTGAAAAATTACTTCTACTTTAAAAAAAAATCATTTTCACAAATGACATATTCAACATTTTTCAACCCCCCACCCTCTGATTTCAGTAAAGAGTTGCCTTTTGTAATAACTATTATTATTTAAAAAAAATTTTTTTTTCTATATAAGTCTCCGTGTTCAGGTGTAATTTTAATTCTTACAAATTTTAAACTGCCTTGGATCTAGAACATTTATTTTATATATGGCATTGATTTTTTAAAAATTCATAATCATTTTTTTGTATGCTTAGGGGAAGCTACACAATTTATGCAATTCGAAAGACTTATCGGAGAAGTAGTAAGGAATTTTTAATAGATTAATACATATCTTTGATGTAGAATTAGGATTCAATTAAATAGGAACTGAAGTTATATTTTATTATAACTTAAAAAAATATTATTACAGGAGTTTTTCCGCTTTTATTTAAGTACATGTAAGAAATACTCGAACTCTTTCTAATTATCTTTCTTCTTAAATCACATGGATGCAGTAATTTCTAATACTCGAGTATCTACAAACATTAATTACTATCGAGCTATAAAACAGTGGGAATATTTTATCTTTGATTCTTTTTTGTACACTAAATAAAACATGACATGTGTTGCATTTAATTTTGTTGTCCAGTGAAGAATATCCAGCACGAAATTTGGATCCCACCCTGTTAATCAATAGGACTAAAAATTTGATGCAGATGATTTTAATATAAAGCCCACATACCAAATTTCCTGTCTTTTATACATCGTTTTTTTTAATTACATACACATGGACATGAATAAATAAAGTAATACATTTTTTTTATGGATATAGTAGTCCAAAACGAGATGCATATCTCTGTTTTTGGTGTAAAGATCATATATTAAAAACTATTTATCTAGCCTTAAGCATTTTTAATAGTTTTCCTATAAGGAATATGCTTATCTCTTAACAATATTATATTATATATATATATATTGCAAGTCTCACTCATAGTCCTTTGAACGAACCCAAACCACTCATCGTTCAAAATTTTATTACATATTTGTGTCAGCATATAACGCTTTGCCCATGTTATCTTCTTAACACAATAACTAAAAAAATTTTGATTGAATTTTACACAGCTTGGGAAATTATGTAACAAATGTAAAAATCTTGGATAAGTTTATACATTGGTCATCTAGCTCAAAGCAAGTACAAATGGTGAGAGATCGAAATTTTCATCTGCCTATAGCTTCTTTAAAATCGACTAAATAAACCATTATTTGAATTAGCGTGAATCACATTGTATTCATTAAGCTCTTATGCTTTGAAGTTATCGTGTTGATTTACTCGCTGACGAATATGCTTCATGTGAAATTTATTAGTTGAAAATGTGATAGCAATTTGGCGGAAAGACCACATGCTAAATTACAGTTGTTTAGTTCAAAACATTTTTCAGTTATCGAGCTCAAAGATATACTGACTGACTGAGAGACAGACAATTATAATTTTTTCTTTTAAAAAGCATTTATCAAACTTATGTCTGATTACGGTACTTCTTTGTATTTAATATGCAAAAATAATCAGCGAGAATTATCTCCTCTAAAGTTTCTCGCACACTCTCTAATAAAGATGATTTTTTTATTATTTTAGATGCGTTTTCCTAAACCAAAAATTGTCACAGAACTACAACTGCTGTCACAAAATTACATTCCAAATTTGATAAATGTTAAGTTTGCGTGTTTTCGAGTTACCGCTTTCATGTTTCTGAATGTACAGACCGACAGGCACAAAATTTGTCAGGTGTCTATACTAATCTGCGTAACAAAATTTATCTATTTCTCTTCGTTTTTTAGTTACCATATCGAGGTATATTTGTGTAGTCAGACAAACTTCGTCTGAAAGGATTTCGCTCAAAATTTGAGAGAAATCTACAAATTTCATGTAAAAACCATACATTAAATTTAATTCATCTTTCTCAAAGCATTTTTGGATTATCTCTATGAATAGGCAGACAAACAGACATAATGCCAAAAGTATGCTTTCGAACTCAAGGCGGTTTGAAATGTGGAGATTCGTCAAAATCTCGAGTTCGAATTTTTCGACGATTACAATATTTTCTCTATACTTCGCATACAAGAAAACAAAAATGTCCTATTCCTCCGAATTCATAAACTCCTAAACTTGAAAATTCATTAAAATCGCGAAATCGAATTTTCCAGATTGCAATAATTTTTTACTGCTTACTTTTCATGAACAAGAAAGAAAAAAGTTACTTATTGTTCATTTCATAAAATGTGTATGTTATATTTGTTAAAGTATTTACTTCAATCAAAATCAACTAGTACCTATAGCAAAACATGATAAACATTGATTTCTGCTTCAAAAAGAAATAATTTTCGGATACTTATATTTTTGTAAAGATTTCATAGCAGAAAAATGAAAAATAAGTGTATGGTCAATCCATTTACATCAGTTCAGTATCATATTTTCTCTTGCACACCTTTGGCCAATTTTCTTTTATCTTTGTAAACCTGCCAGAGAGCAGACAGCCTTCGGCTGAAATAATTTTACAGCAGATGCCTCGGTTAGATTTCGCGAAGAAAAACACCAGAGGCCTTCTTATGCATGCATACATGCAAATAAAAAGAAGTAACGCGTCTTCAATTTCAATCGAAGATGTTGTAAGCAAAAAAAAGTACTGGGCAAGGGAAAGCGAAAACATTGGGATGATATCTGCCACGCCCAATTTTATCCATATCAACTTGCATCTCAGCTAGTAGAAGATTTACTAGTAGTTCATCGCAGGGTCAGGAGCATTTCGAAGAATTCTAGCCTAGTCTGTCATCTTTAGTTGTCCTCTGTTCCGCTGCTCAGACGAAGAAATGAACAGGTCTGTTCTGAATATTATAGGGTTGCCCCCCGTCTCCCTTGGCGAACGTCGCATCGAATTCAGACAATTTTAGATCTTAAGCGAAGTGAAGCGTGACAAGGAGATGGAAGGTCTTTGGACGATTTTCTGTTTTGTCTTCAAAAATTTTAGAATGATGATAGTATTTTTTTTTTCTTTTCCTTTCTTTTATTTTTCATGGTGGTCCTCTCAATTTAGTTCTAAATGGTAGCTTTCTGCCGGTATTTTTGCAAAAAGTTTACGTGTTATAGTATTTAACCTGTAGTTAAAAATTACTAAGCTAATGCTGTAATTATAAATAATTTTAGTCAATATTGCATTCTATAAAATTTTGTTCGGGCACAATTTATTCAATAATATGAAATTTGATTTGAAAAAATGAAAAAGAGAAATGATTCGAAAATAATATAATAAAATATAAAAGTCAAAGTTATAATAGAAATTAATTCAAATTTTGTATGGTCTTAACCAACAAAAAAACATTGCTTGAATAAACATAATATGTACTAGTACTTATATTGCTACTAAACTACTCGTAGTGTAGTAGTAATATAATCTTTATAAATTATATCAGATGCCGAAACATTTAAAAAATTTTATAATGACGGAAATATGTTGAAACCTCCGAAGACTTTCCTTTGTCATCAAATTTGAAGGGTAGAATTCTATCTTCAATATATATTCCATTCTTTCGTTGAATAATAATGACAATAAGTGATATTAAGAATTTCTTCATAAAGATTTTAATATTCAGGAAACTTCTTAGTATCCTTATTACTTTATTATTTCTATATAATAATTGCGACATTATGAAGGAATGCTTCGCAATTTCTGTGCTTATGCATTAGGAACAATTCCAACTGATTTACGCAATTTTTGATTAAAATTTCCTGATACAATCAATTTTATATGTAGGAAAGGAGAAAGAATTTGAGCAATCAGAGGATACTTTAATAATCAATGGATATTTTAATAATTCTCTTCCGACTAAAAGGACAATATTCATTTTTCCAAATTGCGACTATTTCATTTCTCGTGTTTTTCCTGGCAACGGTTTATATTATTCCATTTTTCATTTTGTGAATTTATCAAACAATATATTGGCTATGGAAATGCCATTATTTCTTCTTATTGCTGTTGTAAGATGCGTGTTAAAAGACAAAATAAATTTTCCTTGAGGCAATAAATAATCTTTTTTTCAGATTAAACATCTGAATGAAATGTATGAAGGTTCATAGAATTTGAAAAATCATCGATTAGAACTTTGATATTTGAATATTTCATTTTTCGAAATTAAAGAAAAGTAACTGTTAATTCATGAAAATCTAAGCGAATACTGTTTCCCCGAGTACAAAATGCCTAGGATGCTTTATGTTAGTCTTTTTTTAAAAAAAGTGCTAAAAGAGAAGCATTGCAGAGTTGATCAAAGCTTCAACAATAATGAAATAATTTACAATTGAAGACAAATAATAATTTAGAAGAAATTATAATGAAAATTGACATTTGTAAGTAACTTTGAAAATATTCTCAAATTCTTCATTATTATAAAAAGCTAAAGAATTTTACAAATTTCGTAACAGAAATGTTTTGTAGAAATAAATTTTGCATATTGTATTCAAATAAAAAATGAAAAGCCCGGAAAATATTTTAGCATGTATTAGATAGCTAAATGAAACCTAATTTGCATTTTATTTGTTACAGATTTCGAGAAGGCAGGGAAAAATTCCGCAAGATTAAATATGCTTCATTGTTTTTTTAGAACTTGATTACTGTTCGATTGATTTTGATTTTCAGAGGTTGCTTGTCAATCTGGTTAAATGCCAAATGGAAGGAAATACTAGTTTTTCGGTGACACTAACTTTGAAGCAAGCATTTGCAGCTGTGTTCCAACTAATAATTTGCATTGCATGTCCCTTTTTATAGCTCGATTCTCATGAATTTGTATCTTTTTAACTATCTAAAATTAGATTCAAAGATTTAATTGTTTTGCCATGAACTTTATTTTCCAATGCTATTTTCTGATACTTTAGAAAAGAATACCTAATATTAACCTTCAAAACTTGCAAATTTTCTTTGAACTTCTATTCTTCTCTTTCAAATAAGTTTTGACCTCAAAATCAACAAGCAGTGCGTTATTCAGATAGATCTTCCAATTTGAATCGTAAGACAAAGATTATTTCTCCTACTTCAGAAGTGCCAAGATAAGAAAAATCTATATTTTGTTTCGATTAATTGGTGAAGTTTTCTTTCTAGTTTGTAGCTGTGAATATTTCCCCTTTTTTTTTTTTTTTTTGCTTTGCAAGTTTTTTTTATGAATTTGAAAAAAAAAAATGTTTTTTTAACTGATCATGTAGTCCAATTTTATTCACGCTTTCTGAAAAATTATGCCAAGGTAATAAGTGAACCAAAGGAAATAATTGTACGCAAAAGTAATATTTTTGTTAAACCTCTCTGAAATATTTTAATGTAATCTAGATAAAAAAAAATTAGTTGAATTCAAATAGAAGTTTTGATATATTGAGATAAAATTACATATTCTAATATAGCATTGAAGTATTTAAGGAATTTATAATTTTGAAATTTTTTTATATAAAAACTGATAGAGAATTTCCAGTTTAAATTATTTTTCTTTCATAAAAGAAAATTTATTTAAATGAAATAGTTTCTCTTCTGCTATTTCTAATGTTTTTAAAGTGGCCAGATTGCTTATAGTTTTCAATTGAAAGCAGTATTAAATTTCAATGAAGAAGATACAGCAAAAAATTAGCTATATAAATGAGAATATAATGAATTAACAAAAACACTTAAAATTAATAGCACTCAGGAATTCAAATTCATGTTTCAGTAAAAATTATTTACAAAATTAAAAAAAAATGAAATATAATGTGCGTAAATTTAACTGCTAACGAAATACTTTTTGACGTACATTTAAATAGAAAATAAATAATACGCTGCAACTTGTTTTGCCATTATTTCCGTTCGTATAATTTGAGTAAAGTAAAATAGTTAAACTAAAACCATATGATTTGGCTGTCAAATTATAAGAGGCGATTTTTTTTAATGAATTAGCAGATGAAAATGAATTTGTCTTCAGAAAAATATTCATTCATCAAAGACTTTTCTTTTTTGGCAATTTCTTGATTTATGTGGTATTTTAGTAATTTTTATTGCAAGCCTAAAAGACATTTGTTATGATTTTTTGAAGCCATTCAAGTGAATTTTTGGACATTTGGCACGTTTATGTCTTGCCTAGCTTGAAACCGGACACTAATCTTAAGTCTAACATGATGCGCCTGTCATGATGATGGCCCGGTTACTCATATGAAAGCGCTTGTCCGGTTTCTCGCCAAGAGCGACAGAATCATGTCAACTATCCAAAATCTTGGCAAAAGTCCGTCATCTTGGATGGCAAACAGATATGGTAGAAAATGAATTTAAGGTTGCAATAAAAAATTGTCTGGTGACGAAAAACCACTTGTTTGAAGCGTAGTTTAGAGTACCCTCGAATTTGTCGCCAATATAGTAACCCGACGAAACGATCTCATAGCAACCCTAATGCTGATTTGCTTACTACTTTTTACAGTGGTTGAGTGGTACATAAACCACAACTATTTCATGCAAAGTATATTAAATGTAGTAAAAAATATCAATTAAAGATTTTAACTTTGTATTATAATTTTAAGTTTTTTTTATTGCTAATAAGACACTGTAATGAATGAATACCGTATGAATACAAACAAAAAATATTTATTCTTTTGCAATATTTAACTGTCGATAAGCGTCTTAGAAATCGTCTGAATTATTAATATGAGAAATCGTCTGCAATGGAATTCCTTGCACTTTTCGTAATTCTTTTTCTGATCTGATGGTTTTCTTGGTAAGTCGTTATGTCGCTAATTGTTCAAGAACGGATGTGTGGTGAATGGGCTGGCAGGAAATATTTAAAACCTGCAGGAATGATGAAGGGCGAGTTGACTACATATATTTTTTACGAGTTGATGAAGTTGGGAAAAGGATGCTTGTTTGAAATTTTGTATGGAGAATGATTTGATTTCTTCTTCCTCCGTTCTATCTTTTCTTTTGATTATGTACTATTCCTATTATCCACACAGTCCGTATGTTCAACGTGCTAGCTAAGCTACTAGGTCCCGCTCCCGCTGCTAGCGAAGCCGTAGGATGTTTTAAATTAAAAAAAGTTCTGCCCGGTGCTTTCTTTAGATGCCAATATACATCACACTCTCTAAATTTTAAGTACACAACAGACCTTCGCAGCCAATTTGAAAAACTTCGTTATTTCAGAATTGTTAAAATAAGCAGCGGTAGTGATCGATCCCAAAGGTTAAAATAAAAAAAAATCTCAGATAAACAATACTTCTCAGTGAAGATCATAATTTTAATGAAGAAAGTAATAACCGTAACTGTTTTGCAGAAATGTTTACTTATTTTGTCCGCCATCTTTATTGGCGACTTAGCATCCTTGACGCCGCAAGGCGCACACTAAATTGCTCTTTTACTAATCGCTCCCAAAATAATTCAACTTTGGTGAACAAATATTAATTTGAAGTCCAGCCTAAATTAAACCAAGCAGGAATTAAATTAAACACTATTTCCATTAAAATATAAATCCATCTTAAATTCAAAAGCTTTTCGATGATATTTGCCAATTAAAGAAAAAGTTTGATTGTCACATGCAAAAACATTTTTATAGAATATATAAATTTAGTTTTCTATAAACTGTTCCATACATACTGTGATGCAAGGATTTAATTACAAAAATTTCTATGAACTTTTTATTTTACTAAGAACATGAATGAAAATTTATATTTTGAAATTAAGTGGAAAAAAAAAGAAGAAATATATCTTTATAATCTACTTACAGTTCAGATCGACAAGTATTTCTTATTCATCTGTAATGAAAAAATCGAAATTTCAGCTCAATTTGCGAAATTTTCAGAAACAAAAAAAAATTTTGTGATTGCAGTTACGGCTAAACTTTTACATCTGCTTTGCCAAAAAAAGAAGAAAAAAACTATTATAAAAAATACATAAATATCTGTTATATTAAGAGCTTAGAAAAGCTTATATTAGAGCTTATCAATTATATTAAGAGATTAGAAAATCAAATTGTGCCAGTACAAAGTCGTCTGCTTTTTAAATTCCATAATCTTAGACTGTATTTTCTGCTGCATTTGTTTACATTTTACACAAAAGTTTTTTTTTATCGTTTGAATATTGTATGTAAATCACATCTTCTGAATATATAATGCAAAAAAGAAAAATTAACGTCGAAAGAAAAATACCTTATTTCAAGTTTTCATTTAACTGTCATGAGTTATTAAAAATACATATTATAAAAATTAGAAAAGAAGCTAATATATTAAGAACTTTGTATCGAACTTTTTTAAGTATAACTAATTAGTTGGCAATTGACAATGGATTGTTCAAAAGTATTTATTTTGTAACAGTCTGTTATGGAATGTTCCGCTGATTCAATGAGAACCTTTATAAAGAATTTCTTCAAAGCGTTAATGCTATTATACTTCTATGAAAATAAATATAATACATAAAATTAAATATTAAACTTAAATATTATAAATACAAAAAATTAATATTATTGAATTTACACCGCCGAAGGAAATTAATATCTATAATTCTAAAATAAATAATTAAAAAAATCATCTAAATTAGACAAAGTTTAACCGTTTCAGTAATGAAAATTTTTTTTATATATATATTCCAAAATTGCAGAATTGATTGCGCATACACAGAAAATTAAAAATAGCCATCTAATTAAAATAAATAAAAATTCTTTAAAAAAAATTAGAGCTCAACAGAGCTATAGTGTTTCTTAATACATAACGATTAAGAATTTTAAATATCTGGTGTGAAAAAATCAGAATTATATTAGGAAAGAAAATAAAAAAACACATTTATTTCGAAAAAGCAAAGAATAATTCTTACCATTACGAAAAGAATTATAAAATATACAGTAGATTCGGAATTCAAACTGTCACCGACCATTTTACGATTATCAGAAGAGCTTGAATTACCCGATTAACGTTTAAAATAAATTTAAGATGCCCGTTAGTACTTTCAAATGTAATATGTTTTTTTAACACTTATTCTTGAAACATATTTCTTTAAAAAAATTGCTCTGAACAACACTAGACGAGGACAACGATTTTTATTTATACAGATTAATGTCGTTAATCTTCTTAAATATTTTTTTCCTCCCATATTCATGAAAAATACCATTTCAGTCGAATTCAAAATCTACTCCGTGATGAAACGAAAGCTAGAAAACCAGCATGATGAAGCTAAAAAAAAATTTCTTTGTTGAATCAGTAAAAAAGAAATTATTTTCGAAGCAGAATATTCAACAGAAAAAAGATGAAGATAAGTAAATGCGTCCATTACTTTATAGTATTCGTCCTACATCAATTTGTTAGACATACTCTAAATTATTAACATACGACTCTAAAATTCGTGGGTGTGAAGCATGTTTTGTATGAATAGCAAATCCAGCTTGCAGAATTCAATCTCGCAGGTGAATAGGTCAAAGGAAAATAAGACGACAACAGAAAGGACATTGAAATGATAAACGACGGAAAAAAAATTTACACAAAAGGCACTTGGCACATCTGAACCACAATAAACACGATGTTCAAATAAGCAAATAAACACCTGAAAGAAATCCGGTTTGTACCCAAAATGGTTTCCAAATATATATATGTCACTCCTAAAGGAAGCATTAGGCGCAGCCCTATATTTAGTTTGAACTATACAAATCTAGGCGCTTTTTTTTTTTTTTTTAGTTAAGACTTCGTATTTTACTTTCAAGGTATTTTGTTTACGATGTCTGGAAGCAAATTTAGAACGCGGATCTTGCTTACACAATACCCTTTTCCTCATCTTATTTCTCAATTCTTGGTCGAATTCAATTAGATTTCTACTGACACTGGCAGCTAGTCAGATTCCTCATCCGCCAATCAACCGAGCTTAAAATGCTAAACTGTTCTAAGAGAATCTGGACCAGAAACCTCATTTAGAGAGGTTTGAGAATAGTATTTGGAGTTGCGTAAGTTAGCCACTTAGAACATGTTCCAAATGAAAGCTGGAAGAGATGAATAGAAAACAATTTACTTTTAAAGATTAGTGTGTATGAAAATCGCAATTTGCCAATGAAAATGCTATAAAAAATTTGAAATCTATAAACCTTAAAGAAAAATAAAAAAAGAGTATTAATTTTACTCCTCAACCGCTTTCAATTCAGAATTTAATATTTTAAATATACCAATAAAAATAACCCATTGTATAATTAAATTCATTTTCTTGTTGAACTGTATTTTACAATTCCTCTAGAAACATCACTTTCATTCATCTAGAATTTTTTAAAAAAAGTTTTAATTTTATGTTCATTAATTCTTCTAAAGCTAATTCTAAAGTTCTTCAATAATGAATATGTATTGTAATCATAACTTTTTCTAAATTCAATGCATTTTTTTTCTTTTCATTCCGGATGTATGTCGGTCTTTATTTCATTACTCTAAGAATACTTACAAAGCTTCAGTATCCAGTGGGAACATTGAATTTTACTAGAATGATTTAGAACTCAGAAATATTTTATTCGCAGCTGAATATACTTGTCAAGTAATAACGAAATTTGGAATAATCCAAGCATGTAATTACAAGACAGCCAGAATTTTTTATATTTTCACGATACTACATAAAATTTTTTTAGTAGAATTTCTAACTACTTTCATCATACTATTGTTATCGTCTTTTACTGAAATAGTATTGATATATTTACTCAATTCCAAATACCATTAAAGATTATGCAAGCGAAATCGTGACTTATTTTTTTAAGTAAGTTTTTTTCTACATTTTTTTTACCGTGTATTTTACAAAAGATTTATAAAGCGTGATCAAAATATACCTGCATGTTACCTAACCTGATATTGTCGATTTGCGTTAATAAAATTACTCAGAAATCATCAGGAATTTGGTTTTTGCAATCGATTGTTTGATAATGTAATTTTCATTCAAAGAAAGCTGTTTTTCCTCCATTTTAAAATGTAAACATGATTTCTATATATTAATGTGGAAAGGATTGTTAATAAGTAATTCACAAAATGTTGTAAATAATTAGAAAATGAAATGCATGAAAATATGAAACGGAAATGAAACTATTACCAGTTTCATTATTGTTCGGAGTAGTTGTTATTCATGTTGAAGCATTAATCCAAATGTTCGATCAATTTGAAAATCTCTGTCTCGTAGAACACATCGGCTCGTATGAACCAAACATTGACTGATAAATGATCTTTTTATAGATTCATGCAGATGAAAATTTGAGAAAGCCAAGTCCAGAGCTGTATAGGGGTGCTCCAAAACTTCCTATTCTAATTCTTGCAATCTTGCTCAAACGGGTCTATGATGTTCAATCAAACCAAATTGAACCAGCACCAAGGCAAATACATCAATTTGAATGAAAATCATGTTGGAAAGTAATAAATTGGTAATACTCTCATTTCCATTTCTATATTGTCATGCATTGCATTTTTTATTATTGTGTATGCATTATTGTGTTATGTGCGTTATGTTACTTATTGATACACCCTTGAATGTTTCATCGTCATAACATATAGAGATTCTTATTGCAGTTATCACTATTTCGTAATAGTAACGATTTCGCGACAATAGCCAACGCGAGATTGTTTTGAAATATTTGCAGTTTCTTTAGTGATTTTGGCGAATCAAATGTTCCATGGTATGCCAAGCGTATAGACTTGTCTTACAATCTTAAAATTGTACGTGTTTCAGACTATATCAAATATGTTATGAACAATTCTTTGGGAAAGTTTCTCAGATTCTTAATGACATCCTCAAAATCTCCTGCTTATTAACTACTATCTTTACTTTCCCAAACTCTGCAAAACGACCTCCGGCCATTGTGGAATATTCTTTCAGTTTTTTTTCTCCAATCAATTGCGAAAAGATGTTCTTTAAATAATTTGCAAATCCATGTGACCATTTTTTTTATATTTCTAAATTATTTCCAACAATATTAATAGCGCTTCGTGGTGCAGTTGCGACAGATTATGTTAATTACTTTTTATTATCACTTGTCATCAATTTCACCACTTTCTTTTTGGCAGCATAGAGGGGCAACGGCTAATTTTCTTATGGGGATGATGAAGGACAAGAAAATCTCTAATTTAGCTTCAAAATATTACTCTGATAATTTTATATTTAAAAAATTTAATGACTAATTCTAAAATATTGAATAATTATTTGCAATAATTAGCTATTTATATGTCATCAGGCGGGAGGGGGGGGGGGAGATAGAATTGTCCAACGGACAGAACAAGAAATTACAAACCTAATCTTAAATGTGTACCGATATTAGAAATAAAATTTCACATTCTTTAAATCTCATTACAAATAATTATTTTCATAATCATTATCGGCTATTAGATTATTATTAAACGTGACATTTTACATTGATTTGATGAAACATATTATTTAAATGAACATTGTATGAAATGAAATTAATGAAATAAAATGTTAAAGCATTTGGATTTCGATTATACGACTCTAATTACATTATGAGCAAGCGAAGATTCGGACAAGATGATGATAGAGGGGATGTATAACTCCGAAGGTAACAATCTCGGAAACAGAGAATACATTTGTAATACCCTCCTCCCTCCAAAAACAAGAGACCAAAACAGAGCTTACTTATGTTTCTGCACAATGGTTTTAAAAAAATATATCATTCGTAAGCTGCTTACAGTAACGGGATTTTTTTTTTTTTGGTCTTCTAAACAAAATAATTTTTTTTTAATGTACCCACGTAAGAAATTTTTAAAACTAGAAGAGAAAAATCACAATGCATTTTGTTTTAGGAAACTTAATAGTATTTTGTGACTTGGACTTTTTTTGGTGTTCTGCATAAAAATTAAGAGAGGCAACATTTAAAGCACTGATTAAAGAACTATATAAAACTGCACATGTGAGAAATGAACTAAAGATTTCCGACATACTTCAGTATATATAAATATATACTGATATGCTTGCACTCATAAATGAGCGCATTTCATTCAAAAACAAAATTTACTTGAATCTGAATTTATTCCGTCTTTGTTTTTAAATGTATTGGCTTATTTTTACAAAATCTTTCAACAAACTATTTCAAGCTGCTGTACTCAAAAATGGGCATTTTTTCTCAGTTTTAAAAAGAAGTTTTTTTCAGTGTGGTTTATATAAATATTCTATCCATAATGTTTGAATAAATAATCGCTTTATCAAGATAGCTTTATCCATGGGCAAGCAAAAATATATAATAATTTTTATCCTTTATATGTTGGTTTCTAACACGATCAACCAAAAGCAGTTAAATGTGACTTTTGATTCACTAGTCGCCATGCCTTGTTATTCTTCCATATGTAGGGCAAACTTCACGCTGAATGGCTGACAATTGAATCAATTGTCTATCGTTCTGTTGACTTAGCTGGTGTTACAGCATTCGATTCAGACGAAATTTGTTCATTTCAGCTATTTACTATATAATTTTTAGATAGCATCGAAATTATCATATTCTTTGAATTCAGCTCAATATCTTAATTCCGAAACAGCGAAGATGTTTACAAATGAAACCCTTAATTTTCTTGTCGACGGAAGGGGTCGGTAAGCGGTCATTGGCAGGCGGGCTATTGCTTTCCCCTCACTGCCACTACCCTTCATCGTCGTTCATACCCTTTTCTTTCAAGAATTTAAAACGTTTCTTTTTCTGAAAATTGGTGGGGAAAAAACTGCTTTAAACTAATCTTTCAATAGAAGGAACTTTTAAGTAAAAATGAAATATCTTCGGCTCTCCTCTAAGAAAAATTGAAAGCTATATTTAAATTCCTCTAGATCTAATGGGATTATGCAAAGTTCTCATTGTATCAACAGTAAATCGTAATTTTGATACTGTTGCTTTTGATCACCCGCTGGTTATTCCCCGATTTTAGCGATTCTTTAAAAAAAAATTACATAAATAAATTTATCTTTTCACTAAACAAAGTGGCAACGTCTAGTTAATAAAGGCAAAACTAAAAATGCGTACACTATTTCTGTAGAATGGCTGAAAAGAGTCGCCAGCAACTTCCTATTCAAGCAAAAAAATCTATAGGATAATTTAAAAATAGAGATTTTTTCTTGCGCCTCTAATTTTCAACATCAAGTGTAATACTCAGAAGGACTAAGAGAAAAAAAAAAATAGCGCCACAGTTTCTTCACATACATTTGCATTCATAAATATCTTTCAAACAGATTTTCTTTGTTACGATTAACCAAATTATTTTAATAGATTTTTATAACATTTAATGCAGTTATAAAAATCTTCTATACGAAATAATAATTCTATATGATATAATTCACCTTCTATATGATAACAAGTGAACACAGAATTCATGCGTTTTTTTCTTACATAACATCTTTCTGCATTTTATTATTCCAGATAAAATTTCTATAATATTTCAAACTAGGAAATCTTTGTAAATGGTTATATTTTATTATCATTTCTTATATGTTTGTAAATTTTCTGTATACAGTTATTTTTTTTTCTATAGTAAATATTTTGGTATTTAATAAAATTTCTGTAACATGTCCATCAAACCGTTCAATGACTAGAATGTTTGCGGATAAGGCGGTATGAGACAGCCTTTTGTTTTGTGGACAATATGCACTTGACTGATTTACAATATTCATTCAATTAGGCACTTTCATAACAGAGAAGCTGCAGAATGCATATTTTGGAGAGATTTTTCCTATTTAAAATTTATCCCAAATATCGATAAAGTTCAACAATTTTGATGAAAAAATTATGTGTCGAAGACTTTACAATCGTAGCCTTTTTGAATTCATCATATCATATACATGAACACAGACAAAAATTCCATTTTGGATCAGAGAAACTAATCGAAATCATGGGATCGAATTATACTTTTGAAAATTCTCTCTGTATATTTAATATACCTGAAAATGCAAAATCAAACGAGTTATTTTTTTTAGCACGGATAATTTGCAAATCTGCATTATCCCTTTCAGTAAAAATTTTAAAAAATTCGGCAACAATGACTTATTACGATGGCAAAAATTTAGTAAAAGAAGCAAGCGACTTGTCCTGAAATAAACTTTTTTTTTTCTAATATAATAAAAGTGCGGAAAAGGACAAATCTTATCTGAAGATCAGGTAATCACATAAGAATGAATGATGTTACTTCTAATCAACTCATGTAATAACATATAAAACAGCGATAAAACTTTTGCCGTAACAAAAGAGATTGAATAAAATAGCGATAATCCTCTTTAATCCGCTTATTTAAATCAGAGCGATAAGAATCCAATAAGGACAAATCTTACTTCAATGGTTTGATTGTCATTTCCTGAACAGATTTCAAGTTTTTCGTCTGAGTATTGTCAAAATAAAGGCAATTGCGTCTAACAATCTTTATGCTTTATAGAATATAATAAGTGCATCCTTGTTAATCAAGACATTAACAATTATTTACGCATGATTTGCTATGTTACTGCCTCTTTTTCGAGCTCTAGATTTTTGTCTTAATTTTACCATCACATCGATTTCTATTAAAGATTTAAAATAAAATATCGAATATTCATTCATTGGAGATAAAGTTTTTGCTGGATGATAGCGCATATCTGTGCTTGTAGTAAATAGCATTCTACAACTCCAAGTTGTTCAAAAAAGGTTAAATAATCTGTTTTCACTTTTAAATCCAATCGTTTTATTAATTTAATTCAAAAACGCATAAAGCAATAAATTTATTTTCAAAAAAAATTCTTTGATTTTAAATTTTAAAAATAGAAGCATGAGAAGTTATTAACATACAAATTTAACTATTCGCTTTCAATGATCAACTATTCGACCACCATAAAGCATTAAATAAATTAATGTTAATCAACTTTGAGGAATTACATTTTATAAACATCAAAAGGAAGTATGAACCCATTAAAAGACTATTTTTTTTCTAGTCATGGCATATTAAAATATTTTTAGGACTGAAATTGGCTTAAGAAAATGATTCATTTAACTTACTTTATAAATTTAATTTGATTAATTAATAATTGAGTAACATACCAAGATACACCATTTTATGTGAGATAAGGAACTAAAGCCTCTAAATTTCTGTCTTATTGAAAAAATACTGTCGAAAATTGTCAACTTAACATAATTCCCTGCAAAGATTGATGAATCTGGTGGGAAGCATACTTTCCATGTCAATGAAAGGGTTGAAATGTACTTAACATTAAACATTGAGCTAAAAAACTTTGGTTAGCTATGCTTTCAAAATTTCGAAATCTTTCTAGTTGATGAGGCTGGGGATTCTTCTATTTATTTTGCACCGCACCTCGAATCTGAACAGCAAAGCTATTAGGTGACTATTGACGCATCCAGAGGTCATGAGCATTCATATGAAATAAAAGCTGAGAAACTCTGTCGTGTGTGTGTCCTCCCTCCCAAAGCAAATGTACAATGAAGTAATGTTTTTAAATTTTTGCCCCCCTCAAGACTGAAAAGAGAGGGAGGGGAAGACAGTGAATATTGATGTCATATCTAAGAGTTATAAGTTTTCATCTAACAAATTTAAAAATTGGACCAGGATTAAGAGCTGTACTTTGGTTTTTCTAATTATTTTAAATATGCAAGTACACAATAAGAAATTATACATTTTGAAGCAATTTTTCAACAAATATATAATTCGATAACTTATCGAATTCAGTTTTACTATTGAAAAAAAAAATCAGAACATGTTACAACCGAAAGAATATTTGAAGGACACAAAATTATTTTTCAACATACATGACATTTACTTTGCATCAACGTATACCTCCCGCTGCATTTATTACAATTCAGTTTTTAAATTTTATAACTTATTTATGGCTATATTAAAAATATATGTTCAATGTGTAAAATTAAGATAATTTTAAAAATAAATTACAATATTGTTGAAATATTGTTTAGGGCTCATCTCATCCTCTGGAATCTTACTGCCGCTTATTTATTCATTTAAGTTCAAGGAAAATACTCTTTTTGAGAGTGATATACTTTTTTCTGACATGCGCAGTTCGTTCGAGATCAATTCATCTGTTTGTATTGAGCCATCTGATAGCAGTGTCTCGAAATCGACTTCATTAAAAATCACTATTTTATCTTAATGATGAGTAAGTATAATCTTTCGCTTGCCCTCCGGTTAACATCGTAACGTCGCAAAATACTCTTAAAAATAACAGTTGGTGACAGTAGTCTCTCATCGCATGATTTCCTCGACATTGCTAATGACCTGCCAAAGCATATAACATCCACATAATTAGATACCAGCAGTCATAAAAAAAATACTCGTTTTAGCTCTAACTTTCTAAGTTAATTGAAAATTTGATATATTCATCTAAAGCTGTTTTAATGGAGTGCATTAAATAAGTTTGCCATCAAGTTTTAGATAATTTTTTAATTGAATATCTGAGAAAAAAAAATAATTTTAAATTATTGTGTGGCTTTGGATAACAAAAAGATCCCATCGTGTTTTTATTCAATTCTTCAAATTTACTGAAACACACTTTTATGAAGAAACAATATAATGAAGGGAAATGCTGAAAACATTTTTACTTTTCAATTAATGTTTGACTAAAAGAATAACAATATGTTTTATTCTAACTTTTTTAAACGCAATCTCATTAAGTATTTCAGTTATTTAAAATTTTGACTTTTGAATAAAAAACAGCCACAATATTATATAATTAAAGTTTTATTGAGCCTAATTTAGATTTTTACATATTTTTCAATCTTAAATCAAATTTAATACCCACACTTCAGTCAAATCTATGCAAATATATCAAAATACTAATTTTTTTTTAGAATACTAATTATATTTTAGAAAACGAGGAAGTCGTTTCATTAGTATTTTCCTTTATAATAAACAGATTTAACAAAAGTTGTATCGTGAATTTTTTTACATTCTTTGACACTATTTCTATTATTTTCATTTATTTAATACATATTAGCTTTCATACGTTTATCTCTATAAAATAGATTTCGACTGAAAAATAATTTTACATAGAGCTCATTCATAGCAATCAGTCCAAATTTTATATTTTAATAGCCTTTTTTATGGTTATCAATTTCTATTCTTGTAGTCATCTAGATTGAACTCAAATTACACTATTGTATTACTGGACTAGCCGCCTTTGGCGACCAGCCGGTTCGCCAATCTTAATGTTCGTTAAAATTTTAATAATTAAATATTTTATGCAATTCCTACTTTAATAGCTTCTTCATTTAATAGCAATTAATATAATAATATTTTTTTCTGAAACTAAGTATTTTTTTTGTAATATGATTACTGAAAACAGTCACTGAGCGTTTAAACTTTATGTGCACTAAAGAGGTATTTAAAAGGCGAAAAATATGAACGTGTTTTAAAAGTGAGCGAAACGGAGGGCGTAGATGACTCTACATTCCACAGAGAGAACATTAAAAATAAATACTAATGTGACGAAATGTCTCGATTGGCCGAGACAGTTCTGATTTTCTAATTTTGTTCAATACACAGAATGTCTTTCTTGGAATTAAATACTTAGGATTGTCCCGTATTTTGCTAGTATGCAAATACATCAGAATAATAAAAAAAATTGATTTAATATTTTTTAAATATTAGTTTCTGATGAAATCTTCTATCTAGATTTTATGACATGGAATTATATCTCTAACATAACTAAATCAAAGACAAAATTATATCGAAATATGCTATTTTAAATTTTTACCATATCTATCTTTTTATTAAAATTTTATTAACCTACTATTCGATATACTCGGCGTTGCTTGGGATAATAATTCTTCAAAGTTGAACATTTTTAATTTAGAAACTATTTTTGTAAAATATTATGATACACAGAATCCTTTTATCGTCTGAAACATTTTTTAAATCGAAATGAAAAAGTCGAATGAAGCAGTAATTTGTAAAAACTATTAGTTAATTTTTCCTAATTAAATAAATATAAGAATAATTTTAAAATTAATAACAATCATTGCCAGAAGCATTTAAAAAAATGAAACAAATATCAAAAAGGAAAAGGAATTCATAGTCACACTGTTGTCTATCAATGGAGTATCTACAAATTTATTTTTAAATCGTCTGCATCTATTTCATTATTTATTAAATTTTGAAAAAAAATGAAAATTGAAAGGAAAATTATATGGAAATTGGTATCACTGAAAAGGTAAAACTATAAATTTTAAGACGGCATAAAAATATATCGTGTGCGAAGTTACAGCGCAAAAATGACAAAAAGAGACGTGGAACGTACATATACAGCAATTATGATCCTAATTTATGTTCAAGTTTTTATTCATATTCCTCTAGATTTCAATAACCCGTTTCCCCAGATATACCCCAGGCTGCGATGGTACTTTCCAGAGAGGCTCGATTGGAATTTCCAAATATCCAGTCAATTTAACGAGTGCAGAAAGACAGAAGACGTAGTGGTGGATTAAAAATGGGAACTCAAATGATCTAGAAAACAGCTATAGCAGACACTTCAAATTGGATTCTTGCGATACCCCATCACTGTACTTGATTTCAAGTAATTTTATTTTGGTTGGCTCTGTATCCGTATTCATAGATCTATATTTATAGCCTGTTGAGTCAGGAGTAAAAAGAATATTCGATAGAACCTTGAACTTTATTTCAAGAAGGAATAGCTTATTATAGAAGTTCCTTCTTTCTTCTGTTCAAAATATCGTCGGCAAGAGATTCTGCCATTTGGCTCAATATCTGTTGATAAATATTACTAGAATGAAATGAAAAATATTCCATGCTTTTCATGTAACTGTTCGAAAGTTTGTTTTGTAATCACTGAAAATAAATTCTATAATTTAAAACAAATGTAAAGCATTACACTTAAATAAGCCACAGCAAGATTTAGAACATTGAAGCAAAGAATATTGGGACTGAACTGATCATCAATTTAAATATTCTTCGCTTATTAAACGATTACATAGTCTGTACAGGTTGTCGCAGTCTATATTCCAAGTTACGAAAAATATTATTCAAGATAGGAACAACACATCTTTATAAAATTCAACCAATATTTCTGCCAATTTTCGTAATGATTAATAATTAAAGAATATCGGAAAAACGATAAATATAGAATATGTATCTTCTTAAAATACGTATAGCTATACATATTTATATCATAAAACAAAGACATGACTCGTGTTATTTTAATTAAATATTATAAATAATGAATTGTATAGAATCAATTTTGGAGAATGAAGTACGATTCCACAGATCAGAAGAAAATATTATAGAAGGCATGTATATAATTAATTTAAGATTTACAAGATGCATTTCCAATTTTCAGTTCTCTAAACTCGAATTAATTTGCTATAATTAATATTTCTTTACATAAAACATAGGTAAATAAAAATACAGAAGAAATAGAACTATATGTCGGACTACTTCAATCGTCTAAAAAAATGGAACTTCAAACAATAGTCTTAAGAAAATGACAATTATGACTTAATGACGATTTTCTATATTATTTTCCATTCCATTCCAAAGAAAAATAATGCTTGAAATATATTCCATCCCTAGATTATTTCAATAAGATTTTTCTCTAAATTATTTAATTCTGAAATCTGCATGGTTTATCAGGTTTTACAATAATTCAAATATATACTAAAATATAGTATTCAATTTAAAAATGTACGGCTACTAACGTTTTTGCGTTATCAGAAGATTCATAGAAATGCGCGAATAATCACTTTATCCTGTCTGATAACTTGACGCCATAGTAAAGTTTTTTAATCGACCAAATTACAGGTGAATTAAGTAATTATTGAACTGGATCCGTAGAAACTAGATCGTAAAATCTTCATTCCAATTATAATTTTCTTACTACTGTCAATATATCGGTGATTTCTAAATACACCAGAATATTTAATAAGATCCTAAATATAAAACACTAAGACCATTTAAAAAGACGTTATATTATAATGCTGCATTCGTCGAAGTGTCAGTTTGAATGATCATTGAGCAACAGTAATAAATGTGGCACCTTTCATTTCCAATAACCAGTTTAAGAAAATAGATTGATTGTAATATTAATCTTTTTTTTAATGAATAGCACAAAAGAATGCTGAAAATATTTCTTGGAGACATTTAAATTATTGTGATTACATTAAAAAAAACTAGGATGAACACTATTCGTATTTGAAAACTTGGATTGTGAAACGCCTAAATTTATTTGTAACTATTAGAAAGCTGCAATGTTCTTGATTTTTCAGTACAAGAAATTGCGATGTTGATGTCCGTTTTAAAATGTTTTACATATTATAAAAGCTGTGGTGACATTTATTTATTTGATAATACACATAATACAGAAGAAAAGTTCTTCGATAATAATTCCGTCAACTTAATTTAAGAAAATTGAAGCTTTCTTTATTGCAGTCGATAATCCAATAAATCAGAGGCCATTAGCGCTCTCTAGTGTTAACTGCTACGTAATCTTGACTTGAAGATAATTTCATGATGTTCCTAAATGATCACTTTCACTGATATAAGCTAAAGAGCATTGAACTTCGAGCCAATAACCCATTCTTTTATGTCGTTTTTACGACTCACCGTATTTTCCGAAATGCTGCAATTTTAATCCTCTAACCAGCTGAACCAAGTTCCAATTTTTTTTTTAATTAAAGAATAACTTGGGTGTGAATCAATCATTTTTTTCTTCCTTTAAAATAAACTGATTTGAAAATCTAGATTTATAAAAGAAAATATTTGCATGTATGCGTGTCAGTAATATCCATACAAACCTATCGCACTTGAGCTATGAAACTTAACGCACTGTTATCCGTACGGTTGACTTCATTCTAATAATCATCCTGAAGCCATTATAGAATTTAACATAGAAAATTTTAAAACAATATAAATATTAAAAATTTCTCGCACATATTTTCTCACATTGTGGTTTCTAAAAATTGTAGAAAAAAGATCAGTATATCATCGAAGATAACAAATAATTGTCAAGAAATTTCTCACTTCTGATGCAATTGAGAAATTTTTTTTTTAAATAATGTTTTTAACTAAGAATTAAGAAGTTAATTAAGAAATAAGATATACAAATTTTAAGAAGTTTAATATATTGAATGCAGGAATTTAAATTTCGTTATATTTACTAAATAATTTGCGGGTACTACTCGAACATTTAAATTTTAAATTAAGATTAAAAAAAAATTTTTTTGTCGATGATCGATCTCTTGATGAGTTCAAAGATTTTCTTTGTTCCCCCGTGGCTGAAAAAATGTTCACAAGAATAAATTTTACTTTTCCCCTGATTTGGCAAGAAACCAAATTAAAAAATTGAGTATCGTGAAGGTAATTTTATTAAAAAAATTTATTATAATTCAAAAAACATCCTTTGCAACAAGCCTAATTTGTCTTTTCTTCCCACCCTCCGATTTTTACCGTTTGTCTTCTAATTAGACCATATTACCGTTATGAAAAGGGAAAAAAAGTCATCCAAAATCAATACATTTCTACATTTTCACCTTATTGTGGTTTGATTTCGCTGTCATTTATCGCATCATGTGCAATCAACATTATACGGATTCTGATAATCATATCTATAACTGAGAAGTAAATAAATGAATGAATTAAAAAAAAAATCGATTTTTGAAAACGTACATGACACAATCTGATCTCTCTATGCTCCAGGTACTCTCTAGGAAATACAGTTATAACAAGTGTTAGTGAACTGGAGATCATAGTTTGATTATCACTTTAGAGCATAGGTTCCCAAAGTGGTCCAGGTGGACCCCCAGGGGTCCATGGGAGACCACACGGGTGTCCACGTAGATGTGAAAAGAAAACAGGGGTTCACAAGTTGTAAGTGGGGGGTCCACGAAAAATTCTGGTTTTCATAATAAAGAACAACATTTTTGGCTTGGATTTACCTATCAACGTAGGCAGATAGCATTATTCACTAGGCAGATACTCAAAAATATTCGAGACTCAGTTCAAACACAGAATTGAATAGAACAATAGATAACAGTATAAGTCGAGACTTGCAAAGTGCCGCCCTTGCACCCTCTCGTCCGGGATGCTTGTTTAGACCTGCAAAGGTATGAAATGCTACTTGCACTGTGCTTGCAATCGACATTAATATAAATACGAATGCCATGAACAAAACGTTACTCATTTGTTTCCGGGAGTTTGAACATAAAAGTGTGACTGTGAGTGAATCGATGTTCACTATTCGAATCAGTGATAGAGTGTCTGGAAACTAAAGCACCAGATTTCAAAGAAAGTCTTATCAAATATAAAGCGGACATTGCGTACTTAACAGATATTTGTTCATAAAATTCAATGACGTTAACTTGTAGTTACAAGGGGACAGCCTTAATTTAATAAAACAAAGAGTGTAAGTTCGGCTTTTCTTGGTAAATTGAAATTAATGAAGCAAAATATTAGTCGGCGCGAATTCTCCCAGTTTCCGCACTTGTCACAGATAGAATGTCCTGATGAGGATATTCAGACATACGCTCAACATTTAAATATCCTGCATGATGACTTCAAAAATAGATTTGAAGATATTCTGATGATGGAAATACCACCATGGATCATAACCCCATTTGATGAAACGGAAGAGACGAATGTGGTATTACAAGAGGAGCTACTTGAGCTCAGCACCAACGAGGAACTGAAGGTGAAATTTAAAAAAGGCTATCAAACATTTTGGCTGCAGGCAGAAATGCCCGAAAAATAACCTGGGCTGTGGGAAATTGCGAGAAAATTTTTGATAGCATTTCCCTCGTCATATCTTGTCGAAAGCAGTTTTAGTGCCGTTACCAACCTGTTAACAATAAAAAGGAGCAGATTGAACATCACAGAACGGGGAGATTTGTGATTACTTCTTACAAAACTGAAGCCAAATATTGATAATTTGCTGTCAATTCATCAGGTACATCCGTCTCATTAAAAGTATGACTATTTTTTTATTGTTGATTTACATTTCAGAGTTCATTGTTGATTTTTTGTCAATTGTTGATTGTTTGTAATAATAAATGTTTATAATTTTGTATAACCACAAGTATTATTTTAATAAATAGGACACCAGAAAATGAGTTACTTTTTTTTTCTTCTTAACACCCCCAATTTAGGGTGATATTTTTTAGGAGTTTTGGGAATACAGTAGAAATGTAGCAGCAGAGGGTCTACCGAAAATAGTAAAACTTTGAAAGTGGTCCACGAGAAAAAAAAAGTTTGGGAACCTCTGCTTTAGAGTATAGAAATCGCACAATTAAAACCCATGCAGAGGCAAGCAGAGCGTAAATAGTACCCACAACATAAGATTATCACCCCAGACATATATAGATTTATGAAATATTGCCGATTTGTGTGCGTTGAAGTGGTGTACCCAAACTCGAAGGTCTTCACCTCCAGACATAACGATGTTGAAAGAGAAATTACCAATCAGGTGCAGCAGTAAAATGAAAAATAAAGAAAGCTGAGTGGAAAAAAATTTATTTTGTCTTCGGGATGCTCCTATTTCCGCAACCCAAGCTGGCGCCGAGAAAAATCAATATCCTTTGCCCGTCCATTGAAGCAATGATTCACAGTCATGGGGGGAAAACATGACCAACATCGGACCTTATCGATTCCTGGTTGTTTTTAGAGGGGAAAAAATTCATTTACAGATAAATAAAAAATTAATTAAAATTTAAATATGAATTTTCTGAAATAAAGCGCTTTATTCTGAATTGAATGGTTGGGTTAAAAAAAAAGCAAGGTTCAAATTTGTGTTGCCTTTTAGTACTTTTATATTTGCAATATATATTTAAGTAACTATATCTATTTGTACCCAATTTACTTTTCTTTTATTCGTATGGGGTAGCATTCAGACATCTGGCAACGATTTGTTCTGTCTGCTTCTGTCTATAGCAACAGTAATTATTTTGTAAAAATAAAAATAATGGAATTCTTTGTTCGATTTTTTAGATTAGATCTGTGGAATGCTGTTTTATTCAAGACTAATGACCGTATGATTAATTCATAAATCGATGCATTGATTCGTTTGTAATATGGTGCTATACCAAGGAATTCCCGAAGGTAGGATTTCGTGTGTGGCTTACTCTTTATGCTTAAAAATCAATATAATTCAAATAAAACAATGAAAGATGAAATCTGTGTCATGCATTTTTTGGTTTACAAATTTTCCCCGCTTTAAATTTTATGAAATGAAATTCTCAAGTCTTAATGACTTAAATCCCCACAGAATATTCACTCAGCCTAACATAATAACTAATTACGGTAATCTCAAGTGACAATTATTTTTTGTCGTCCGTGAAACAAAACATCAAATGACCCGTGAATAAAAGTTATTCCTGCCAAGGCATCTTCCCAGTCTCCATCTATCTCCGTCTTGAAGCAAAAGAAAGCAACAAGCACTTCTCAAATTAAAACCCCGACTCAGAAGAGAGAGTTTCTTCCTATTTATTTTCGCCTCCGGGAATTGCCTGTTTTTGCTCCTCTTTTTGCCCTGCTGAGGGTCTGCTCTTCGCTCTGCCAACCTCACGCGGCCTTTGCGACCCAAGCCGAGAACTCGCTGATAGATGAGCTCTATATTTACACTGCTCGCCCGCTCTTTAGGATAATAAGGCACGCTCGCTCTCGCCCTGATAAATTGTGCCGTTGAGATGGGGCTTAGCTCAAGATGGATATTCTCGAGGGGGATGTCCTCTTACGGACGGCAGGATATGCTTTATTGTCCAACCTTCTGCAAACAACCTGTCTCTGTCTATGGTTTTGTTTGTTTGTCTGTCTGGAGAATAGAGCACGCGATGGTTTTAATGCAGGGTCATTACATTGTAACTTCTTCCAGAATATAAAAAATGTTTTGTGTATATAATGAGCAGCTTAATTAGGAAACGTCTTAGCAAGTCTAACATTTTCTTGTCTTGGCTTAGAGTAAGATTTGGCTACAGTCTCGACTCGGATGCTCCTTTTTCTATTCTTATTCTTTTCTGTGAGTCAAGTTAGACAGCGCGTTAATCTGTTACACTTTCAACACTAATTCATCTTATTAAAGAGTTATAAATCTTAGTAAACTATTTAGGGAACAAATTACCAAATAACCATTATATAAAACATCCGAAACCAATCCCGCAACTTTTTCTATTGTGTACAGTTTATGTATACATTTAAAATAACTGACAAAATCCCCCTTTCTAACCATTCCTCCGATTTTATCAATTTTTATTTCCATGAAAGCTCACGATTCCTATCGTCGGTGGCCATCTGTCTCCATCAGCTCTAGTCTCGTTTTGAAGAGAAATATTCGAAGCATTACTTCGGTGTACGTCCTATATGGCGGAAATCCCTCAGAATACCCTTATCCCAATCACTTTGTTGATTTCGCCAATTTTTATTTATTTTGAAATCTTACAAAGTTTATATACATCAACATTAATCGTCTACCGCCCATGTTCACCCTTTTTTTTTCCTGAAAAATCACAGAATACAAGTCCTAGCTATAACTGGACCGATTTTGCCAATTTCGTTACTTGATATTTCAAACCACAATTTAGATTAGTTATATTAACGTCCCGTTTTAAAACAGTACCAGGGATGTTTTGAGATGGACCTTGTAATTTTGTACCGCGGTCAGATGACGAGGACGACATCTGAGCGCGCACTCCCCTCTTCAAACTTTCACACCATACCAGTAGGAGAACGTTTGGTCCCAACGGATTTAACATGCATCAGACTCGCTTACACGACAGTTCTTCGGTGGAATCGGGTCTCGAACCTGAACCCTTCTGCTTCCGAAGTCGAGACTTTACTATCAAGCTACCGCGACCCTATTCGAACCAAAGAATACTCCATGCTTATTGTTCAATTTAAAATACTTTTCATTGGTTTAATAAAATGTAGTTCAGAGTTGATTGACATTACTGAATTAATGATGTTAATAGACAGAAGAATTCGTCGCTGAATTCCGTTAGTTTCTATTTTTGACGAATGAATAAAAAACTTTTCAAATTCTAATTTCCAATGAGGATTCAGTGTCGATTTTTCTTTTGCAATCGGAAAGATATTAAGATTTGCATTCGATTTTTCCGGTTCTGCTATGAAGAGCCAGAAATAACTTGTCCTTGTAAGTCGTGTTTTAAATTTCCGAGAAGAGATTTAAATCGAAAGATCTGCTCCCGAGTTCTGTTGACTCGCATGTTAATTTTTTACAGCTATTTTTTCAAAGGTTTAGGTCAACTGACAAGAAGAGAAAACGTCATCTTTATACAGAGATTGACATATTAAGTCAAAGTTCGGTAAAATTATTTCGTAAAGCGCCATTTTTAGAATTATGTTCTCTAAGATATTACTTACTGGGTCTCAAGACAGAAACTCGAATTATGTCGTACTGAATGTTTTAAGGAAATATTATTCTTTAATTTAATGAAATCAAAAATATTTATTGATTAAAGAAACAAAATTTTTGAGTTTTTATTACAATTGTAATTTAAATGAACTATTTTGTAACAGTTAATCATTAAAAAGTATGGTGTTGAACGTTCAGGCTGATACATCGATTTTTTAAAAAATGATTTATGTTCGGAATATGCTTGTCCCCCCTAAATATGCCGATCTAATGATGTGCAGAAGTCTAAATGCATTTTAATTTAATAAAATAAAAAAGAAATTACTTCTTTTTTTTCTTCCTTTGAAATTTATTATTTACTTGTTAAGCTTTCATAATAATTAAATGCTTTTAATTATAACTAATGTAAATATTGACAAATAATTATGGCTCATTTTTTCAAAAATTATAATACTTTATTTTCTGAAAAAATATTATTTAGTTATATTTTTTTTTCGAAAAAAACACAACTAAATAACATTTTTACTGATTAATAAAATAAAAATTAAACTTTAACATCGTGCTAAGGATTTGAGTTAAAACGTACTGAAATCTGCCACTAAATTGACTAGTGGCAGATTGACTAAAGAAGGCCTCATAGTATGTCTTACTTTGAACCGCAAAATGTCAAAATCTGCCACTTAATATCTATATTACACATTCATTTAATGAAATTGGTTAATATCTATTTTCCAAGTATTCTAATGTGAAAAAAGCCGAAACATTTTGCAAAAACCCGCAACCGAATATTCACATTATAGAAATATTGAATGAAATTAGTTGATATCTACTCTCTAAATATTCCAAAATAAGAAACAATCCAAATATTTTGTCAAAATCCACTATTGAATATCTAATTACATTACACATACATGTAGTGACGAACGCCTGATGACGAGCGCCATCTACTGGCCAACAGGTGTTGATGCTTGTTAGACGGAGTGCAGACGAGAGATGGGTCTGAACGAAAGTCAGGACGTGTGAGACGAGACGGGTCTCTGAACGAAAGACGCGACGTAACACGTGAATTAATCCTGCGACGTATTCGACGAAATCTATTTAATGTTAATCTCTTTTGTTAATGTAATTGTTCGTCCTAAATGTAATTAAATGTGCGTGATTCTAAATAGTAGTGATTCCTGAGTCCTACATACATTTAATAAAAATGGTTAATATCTACTATCTAAATATTCTAAAATGAAAAAAGCATATTTTTCGCCGAAATTCGAAATTGAATATACACATTACACATACATAAGAAAATGATTAATGTCTACAATCCAAATAATCTAAAGTGAAAAAAATACATTTTGCTAAAATCCTCCACTGAATATTCTCATTTACATTCAATAAAATTGGTTAATATCTACTATCCAGATATTCTAAAGTGAAAAAATACCCATACATTTTGATAAAATCCGCCACTGAATATTCAAATTACACATATATTTAATGAAAATGGTTAATATCTACTATCTCAATGTTGTAAAGTGCAAAAAGAAACACCCATAAATTTTGAAGAAATCGGCTACCAAACATCAACATTATACATACATTTAATGAAATTGGTTAATTTCTATCCGAATACTCTAAAGTGAAAAAAAAACTATACATTTTAGCTCACAGCCCTATAATAAAATAAGCTGTGTAAAAGGAATCTCAAAGCAAGTATTAATAAAAAAAAGATGTGGTTTTTATAAAACCTGAATCTCCTTTATCTTCAACTCACGTATGTAAATAATGAAAAGTGCTCACACGCAAGTACAAGAAAATGAAATTCAGTTGGAAGCACATTTAACGATAATGCCAATCACTGTCAACCGATTTCTGATGCCTGTCATCACAGCTTTGACTCCGCGCAAGTGCTTTTATTGATGAGATTAAGAAACATACGATCCAAGAAATTCTAGTCTTCCGACTGAAAGGTCGCATCTAAATTCCGAAAGTGTTTGAAAAATATATGGTATTATTACCAAATCTAAAAACATTTATTTTTCTCGAACCGAGAGAAACACTTGCGAGCTAAAGAAGTGCTCTTGACTGTTCTTTTGTTGACGAATAATAAAAATTTAACCGACATTTTGTTGCGATATGGTAAAATTCAGATATTTGGCCATATTTCAAGCTAAAGTACCAAATCTATTGGTTTCGTCGGACAGCTGCAATTTTTGATGGTTTTCCAGATTAAAAAAGTGACTTAAGTTTGATTTAGATGTTTATAGTCTATTTTTTTAAAAAAACTGATTACTAAATAATTTCTATTATAAAAGAATGAACTAAGTTTAATTTTTAGGAAACCGTGCTTGAATTTTCCCACACAGCTGCTGTACATTAAAAATGGTCACACTAGAAATTAGTTTGAAGAGCAGCTGTGAAAAGTGATAGCAGAATATAAAATGTCCAGTCTAAAGCAGCGTTCACATGAGGCCAACTATTGCAAACAGAAGACCACGTCTACCTCACATGACCCTAATGGGACAATGGCAAATAGTTACGCCAATGGGACAACTATGTGTCATTGTCCCGTTGAGGTCATGTGATCTTCCTGAAGTAGGCGTGGCCTTCCATTGCTCTCAATAGTTGGCCTCGTGTGAACGCTGCATAAGTGTGGCCCAAAAGCTAATTTCTAAACCATTAGAGATAAGCATGCGGTTAATATTGGAAAATTGTTTTACATGAAGTGAAAAGACATTTGTTGTTTTAGGCAATACACTCGGAAAAATGCATTAAATCCAAATTCTTATATATGCTCCCGCAGGCCTTATTATTCGTGTCGATTAAAACATCCTAGAAACATTAACGCTTCAAATTAAAAAGTCCCCCTCTTCTGCAACTAAATCTGACCGAGTTATGAAACCTTTGAGTTTTCATGTTTTGTAACAATAAAAGATCGTCCTGGGGTTCATTGACAGATTTCCATTGGAGGTGGCTGTTCAAATAGTCTAAAATAGTGATATTAAAAACTTTATAATAACTCGATCGTATTAGAAGAGAATTGTTTTTTTAATTTAATTTAAAATATTAATGTCTCAAGAATATTTTACTAGATATGTCTGTTATAGGGTTGGAAAGCTATATAAAAGCTTAGATACTTTAAATTTTCTATGAGTATATTTATTGTCGCAAACAATATGGATTAAAATTATTTGTATGTCTAAATTTGCATTTTCCGCATTGAAAGCATATGCCCATCTGACAGTTAAGAAATTACGCCCAATTAAAATAATTTCTTATATTAGATCATTTTTCCTTTTTTTCCGAAATTTTTTTCAATAATTAAAAAAAATGAGGAATAAAAAAATAATTTTAATTTATTCTATTATAATTATATTTTATGCTTTAAATATTTGCAATAATATTATAGAGACAAATTAGATTCTAAAACTAGACCAAAATAAATTCTTAAAATAATATACATTTCGTGAACTAATAAACATAAAGACTGGATACATATTTCCTTCCGAAACTAAATTATAATGATCGAACAGATTATTTTCGAGCAAAAATGCTATTTCAATATTCCGTTTCGGATATTTTTGTTGAATAGTTGCTTTCCATCTTTGCGGGCTAGATTAACTAATTTTTGTTTTTACCTAAAATATTTTCAGATTCAGATTATTTCGAACAGAGCTTAAATTATCAGAATATGTGTCGAGGTTAATTATAGATTTCCCATTCAGCAATTTAATTGATATCGAAGTAATTTATGTTTATAAAAATTATAATTTAATTTCAAAACAATTAGGATAAATAATTTTGATCGAAGATTCGTAATAAATAAAAATAATGATCAAAGTTTGATAAAATTTCGTCATGGAAAATCAATAAAAATCTGAATTAAATCCTTTTTTTGCCCTCTTTTAGTCGTAATGAAATTAATTTACGTACATAGGGAAAAGAAATTATTAAAGAACTGTAGGAGTGGAGATAAACTTATAAATATTAAATTTACACCTTTTACGTTTTCATACCAAAGAGAATTTATTTTCAGATTATATTCTTCAACGTCACTGAAGAGGTTCCGAACCATTTGTGTAAAATTGCCATTGTTTGAAGAGCTTATGGCAGAACAGTAGTAGCTCATTCATTATGGTTGCAGCAAAGACATAATGACCGGGGAGCAAGGTAGTATAGATTTCTCGGATGCCAGTCTTAGAGGGCTCCAAGGAAAGAAGCATTAGTGCATAAATGACATATTTTAAAGAAAAATATGAGGAAAAGATTAAAAAATATCACTTCCCGGGCCCCACCTGCAATGACAAAACCACTGTTTACGACTGGGGGCGAAAAAAATGTGGCCCAGGCGTCATTTACCTCTGCTACGCTACAAGGCTGCAACATCTACTGACATTTATATTTAAAAAGCTTTAGAATTCCCTTTTATAAAACATGCTGGTTCTTTATACACATTAAGAATTCGATAAATAATGAAAACAGAAAAAATAATGTGAAAAATGAAGCCAGAAAAGATGAATTAATAAGTCGAGTTTACGCAATACGTAGAAAAGTACAAAGATACATTAAAATTCGTTCGCCACGCAATAGCTGCGCAGAAGTTGATGGCGAAAACGAACGATTCAGACCCATTGCGTTTAGTTGCGATTGGTTACTCTAGATGCAGACCAAACTTGGCACTTAACCAATCTTTAATGCTTCTTTTCCTCCTCGTCTCTCTTGCACACAGGCTGATCATTACTTTCTTGATTTGCCTTCTTCGATTTTTATTTAGTTTGCTTTTTTTTTTCCCTGGTTTCGCTTCATATTGCTCCTATTTGCTCATCTGCTTTAATCTACATTTCTTTTATTAGAAGTTATTTGTCGAAAATAAAATACGCCGCTAACTTTCTATTCTACAATTAAAATTCCTGAGCTATATATAAACAAAGCTCTTTTTTTTTAAGAATTGCGTTTTAATTATATTTTTTGACTTTGTTTTTAAAGCACTGCTCGTTTTTGATATGAAGAATCACCATTGAATAATAATGGCCTGGATAAATAAGGAAATTGGTATAAACTCTCCGCTAAAGGTAGACAGAAAATAGAATGTAGATATACAGAAACGACAAACGAATTCAAATAATATGATGTTACGCAAAAGTGCAAATCATGTATTTACTGAAAATGAATTGCAGACCTATTTCTAAATGATAATACTCAATTCCGTTTTTAAGACTATATAATGAATTAAAATTCTTCTCCATACTGTTAAACCACAGCACTGGAATAGGATTACGTTAAGCAATAACATAATCAATGTTGAAAGTAGCTGCACATGACATATACCTAAATGCAATCCTACATTACGATGTGATGCAGTACCTTTTCTTCGGTATACTATTCTTTGGATTCCGAAATAGAAATGGAGCGGTACATTTGATAGCGTCAACTCATACTCACAAGTTAATCCAATCTGACCACATTCTCAAAAAATAAATGTGATTATGATTTCATGAGATAATAAGGTATATTTTGAAATTTCTTTTATTTGAGATTTTGAGTGTTAAAAACCGAGTAAAAAGCCAACTTGATACTAAACATTTACGCAATAATATTCTGCATTATTTCTGCTATCACACTCACTTTTTTTTCAATTAAGGCTACCAAAACTACTAAAATCCTAAGCTACAGCAATGAAAAATATATCAGCGAATAGTTTTTTTCTTCATTTATTAACTGCACAATTTACTTAAAAATATTATTTGTTTAAGTCAAGCACTATCAACACAAAACGCATTAAATTATGTCAATATTAATGACTTTGTCAACAGAACTATATCATTCTTCAAAAATAGACTGAATCAACGAACAGATTATGCCAAACTTTGCAGAAAGTGATCGCAAAATTTACTATAATTGTAATTCTGTACAATCCGATAAGACGAGACAGTCATTTATTTGCTCTAAAATTCTTAAATGATTTTGATTCATCGGCTTTAGACGACAAGCCAACACATTAGTTTTTGAAGAAAAAAATTTATTGTCATGTTGAGCAGGAACTTAAATTCTACACGTGGTAATTCAATGGGACAATTTCATGAATATCCAACAGTTTCTCGGTTAATTGACTCCGCCCCATCACGGGTTAATCCTTTGAGCTGAAATGACGAGTCCAGCTCGTCACGAGCTTCCTTGAGTAAACTGACTCTAATGAACTTTTCACTCTTCAGAAATTGAGAAGTTTTTTTTTAATAAAAAGTTTTATTCATGAAAAGGCCTTTTTTCAATGAAAAAAAAAACTTTATATTTTTATATCGATCCTTCTTCTTAAGAATAAGAAAATTGTCTGTCTAAGCAGTGCTGACGAAAATGAAATGTAGTTATCACCATCAGATCTCATTATACCTTTCCAAATGATCATATGATAGTCCACACTCATTGTTGTCTTTGGAAGGATTATTAATAAGTTTGAGGGATAAATGCATAAAAAAATAGATCATATATAGATATATTTATTCATGGTAAACTATGTACCTCTTTTTGTCAGTTACTAAATAAAAATATCTTTTTGCATAAATTAGTGAAGTTGAGAAACGAAACAGTTAAAAAAAATTTAATTTGCTAAAATTTCACACAAATTTACTGATAATAAATATTTATGTAAAATTGAAGTATTAATTATTATGAAGTTGCATGAATTGTATTATGAAGTTGCATTAAGTGTAGTATGAATTATTGTTTTTGAAATTAATTATGAAGCTTTCATTAATTACGAAGTTGTAGTAATATGAATAGTTAAATGCATCGTCTTCTAGTTAGATTATAAAATTAACAAAGCTTTTTTAGTAAAAATGAAATATATATCGAAATAATATTAATGCCAATGAAACGGTTTTTGACTTTTTTAAACTCTTAGTAGTCACACGTTTCAAAAAATCTCAGAAATCATGGGATTTTTTTAAATTTTTACTATTTATAATTTTTAAAAGGAAAATAATTGTTTACTTACTAATACTTTTTGCCTTATATTCAGTTTTTCCTCATTTCCAAACACAGGAAATAAAGTTTCAGTGAAGACATTTAAGAAATTTATCGATTTTTTAAATGAAAAATTATGTATTCTATAAATGATTTATGCTATCACCTTAAGAAGACGATTTTATTCAATATAATTTTATATTTTTCAAAATCAATTTTTTTACGTATGATTAATTTTTAAACTGCATAAAATGTATACTTCAAATTAATTTACCTAAAATATTAGCACAATAATTTTGCTCAGAAAACGTGAAGGACAGACATGATGGGATTAAATCTTCTAATGTCTTTCAGACATTTCAAATCATAGAATCCCTTTCCTTTCCAAATATTCATGGGTTTTAATTTAATTTTTATATAAATAATTTTAAATAAGTTCTAAAATTGCTCCTTAAACTTTCTCCTTAATTAAAGTATTGATCCCCTCTCTTGCACTTTATCATAAACATCACGAGAGCTCAGATTTTTATTTCCAGAGTCCCTAACATATACGCATTCTTCTCAGTATAGCACAAGAAGAAAACTGAAGATGCCTTTTACTTTTTTTTCAACCGACTGAAGTTAGAATTCTATAGCAAATCTATAATTTTGACATCAAGATCAGATACTAAATTTCATTTATCGCATCATTGCATTTTTGAATCACAGCATTTGAATGCAAACTTGAAAAAGATCGACAGACGATCACCCCTTTGACGGATTTGATTCAGATTTGATAAGAATCTATATCTTAGATACTAACCTTGTGCACAATTTTATTTATCTAACATCTTATATGGTGTAGTTATGCTTACTCTCCCTATGAATGGATTTTGTTCAAGATGTGATAGAAATTTTTAAATTTTGAGTAAAAAGCATGCGCTAAATTTCATCTGTCGAACTTCAAAGCGTTGTCGAGTGATCGCATTCACAGATAGAGAATCAGACACAATTTTAAAAACTGCTTTTCGTGTTCAATGAGGTAGGAAACGTAAAGACTTGTCAAAATCTCGAGGTCGAATTTTTGGATATTACTCTTTTCGTGTGTACAAGCAAGTAATAAATAAATAAATCTGAAACACTTTCTGATTCCTAAAGATTCGGAAGAAGATATTCTCGTATTCCCCTTAACCCTTTGGGTACATTAGACGTATCAGAACGTTCTGTATTTGTTTCATTTTTTTTGTAATTCTAATTAGTTTAAGTTGTTTTAATATCATGTAGTAGTATATATTCTGAATAATAAGAAATGAATGAATTCTTACGTAAAAGCTAGTGCCTTCACATGTTCAAAAAATTAAATGCGCTTCAAATACAAAAGTCTTTTCAAATAAATGTAGCCAAAGGGTTAAAAACTTCGACATTAAAATGCGGAAAAATGCTGACTCTAAAATCTATTCACAGTTAATCGTAAAGACATTCTGAAACAATGCATTATTCACTTAAACAAATCTTTGGAATGGCGTTTATGAAACAGTTGCATCCGCCCCCCGTCTGAAAAGATTGTATAGACGATAAAATCAGAATTTCCATGCGAAGTATGTTGTGGAAAAGCCTTGCAAGACACGGGCGGGGTACAATTTGTTGGAATTTGCTGCTCATATGACAGGCGGGCACGGCTATTAATAGGTTAAGTAAATTCTTTGACCAGATTTAATGAAATACTTCATTCAGTTCAATGTCCGATAGAATCAGTTACTCAACTAATACAATTTTATTTTGTCTCAAATTAATCCATCTGATTAATAGCTTGTCGGCATTTTTTGTAGCATCTTTGGATGTTTTACCGTAAAGTTTATAATTTACAATTCAATTTTAGAAAAAGATAACTTGTTAGATTAGTTTCTCTTTGAAGTTGCATTTTCGGCTAATTGTTGAAGAAATTAGGTTGTATTCAAAATGTGTGCACTTATTTCGTATTCGTTCAGTGAACTGGTGTGTTCTTCAAAGAAACAGGAAACCGCTCGAAATAGCGTTGTTCGGCGCGCGTTGCATAATGCAGCCTTGGCAATTACAAAACAAACGCCTTCCACTGAAGGCGGCACAAAAGAACTGAAATAATTTCGAATTGTCTGGGAAGGGAAGCGAGTGACTCATAATGGACACCGAGAAACAGATTCACCTTTGGAAAGGCACGACGTGATTATTTCAAAACATGTTCCCGAGTGCACAAAACAAGAGACCGCCGGGAAACCTTGTCGGTGCACCTTTTTTTGTTCATTTTTGAAGAATCTTTCTGTAATTTCGAAGTAAGTAGAGTGCCTAATCTATGGGTTTGCATTTTACATGCATTTTTAAGTTTTTTTTAAAAAAAAATTTTCTCTTTTCATGACCTTTTAAAAAATTTTGTTATTGATTATATTTATTTTTGAACACGAAATATTCAAAAAGAAAGTATTGTTATTGTTGAACATTTTGACCTCGAGATTTTGACGAATCGCAGTTCCACTTCATTGAATTTGATAAAAAATATATATTTTTGTGGCATTAAGCATGTTGAATACAATAAAAACATGCTTCATGTTATTCTTTGGGCAAAAATGAACTTTCCAATATTACACCCGGTGATATTAAAGAAAGTCACAAAAAAATTTAAATTATCTTTGGTAGCAATGTATTTTCAAACAACAAGTCAAGCTGTGCATTTGACCCGACCCATGATGATTTGTCTTATATCCTACAGGGTATAAGACATAACAAATTACCGAGGAAAGAAAGAACCAAATCCTCGACATCCAGTCCACTGATTAAACTGCAAAAGAAAATCTGTAAACAACGATATAGTAAACTAAAAATAGAAGATATATGTTACATAAATAATAACTCATGCTTACGATCATGAACCCAAAGAATAATAATACAAAAGCAATATATAAACAAACATGCATATTGAAAAACAAAAAGGATGGGGAAACGATGCTAAACAAATGGCGCCAGCCGGATTAAAGTGCAAGCATATTATATTAGACAAGCAAAATAAAAAAA
>JAPMOR010002669.1:8608-39007 GCA_026543865.1 Argiope aurantia | reverse complement strand
GTGTCCGATTTCATTACTTCTGTTTTAGACTTTTTATGCCTTCTATTTAAAACTTGTTCAGAGTTTTTGCGGCGAACAGTTTCGTGAGAAGGATCTTCTTTTATACCAATGAAAATAAGCAAGAATTGATTCGAGTCCCATTACATACAGTTTGATAAAATGAAATGTTGTCTTCGTTTGAAAGCTCATCTGCTGCGAATTCGGCAATTTTCTGTATCTATTTACAGTGCTGTTTATATTTTTCCGTTCATATGGCTAACAAAATAAAATGTTCTGTTGTAATTTCATCCATTGTTATATTGTCAGATGTCGTTTGTACATTTATCAAACGGTTTCGCGAGAACGATCTTCTTTTATACCAATGAAAACTGGCTTGGTATTAATTATTAGTGACTTATTAACTATTTCATGATTTATTGGCAGATGATTCCACATTAGGTTAGTTGGTTGAAATTTTCATTAGTTCTTAGGTAAAATATTCAATCTTTTTCTAATTGAATAATTTATTGATATTTTTTCTTTTAAACAAATAAAATTTCGTATTAAAAATTTTGTGTGTCTATGTTGACAATTGATGAAATGAAATAATCGGAAAGAAAATGCTGAGTACCGTCAAATATTAATATTTCTAGAGTCATTTTGATTAAACGATAATTTTTTTAAATGAGAAATTAAATTTATGTATTTTGCATAAAAAACGGTTTAGCTTTGACGCTATCGTTAGGTTTCAGTGAATCTTTTGTTATAATATGCTTTGAAGCTGCCTGAAATTGCAAAGGAATTTGAAACATCTGATTGAATATTCTATAACAATAATAAGATAAAATTGAGAATATATTAATATCCGATTCAAAGCTATTGATTAAGTAGGCTAATTTCATTTTATACATATATGCAATTAAAGACTACAAATGCGTGAAGGAAATTTTTTCTACTATTTAACTTGTATACCATGCACATTAATATTTTTATCATATATAAAATATGCACGTTTTCATGCAGTTTTTGTTTTAAGTTTAAAATAATTTTTTTGTAAAGTAACACATTGTCAAGTTATTCATGCAATCAAATTTTTAAAAGATAATTTTTAAAAAAACATTCTGTCTATCCCGCGTGGAAGCAACATTGAGAATATAAACTTGAGATATCCAAAAAGAAGAGATGCAATTATAAACGTGTGATTTCAAGTAGAGTAATTCATATTCAGATGTGGTGGTTGTGATTTAAGAGCTGCTTATTTATTTCGTCTAAATCGTGCTGCAATTATGAAAATATATGCATTTTTTAAAGGATTGCAAACGACTTGAGTAAAAAAATATGGATAAGAAATATTGATGAAATATAAATGGATCTCTGTATTATAGAGATGGAGGTAGAAAAATATATTTTTCTTTTGAGAAAGAGCTCTATTTCTGAAACAATTGAAAAAGTAAATGTGTGTTTTTCTGTAACAGAATTAGTAATCATCTGTCAGATCGCGCGCATCCGGCAACACTTGAATACCATTATCTTGTTTACCTCAAGATTAAAATGAGAATGAAAGATTTCATTTAGTTTGAATGTTTTTTACCCAATATTTTTAGACGACAAAATTGATTTTCCAAAATAATGAAGATTCCTAGTTAGTAAGTGATTGTAGTCTTTCGCAGTTGTATTTTGCTTGGTGCACAATGCAATGTGTAACAATGCTATGTAATTCGCAAAGGCTCTGATAATAAAAGAAAAAGCACAACTTTGAGAAAAGATAAAGGCAAGTCACATTGCAGTTTTATTCGCTTTGCCACAGCAAATCTAACTTTTGAGTTTTAACAAAGAAGCAAACATATCTTCCATAATTAAATTTGAGAGAAAAATAAAACTGAAGTTTTATTTTAGTGATCATAGAAATATAGAAGATTTTCCTTGAAAATTTTAAATTAGGCCGACCAAAATGTCAGTTCTTTGTGAATAGATATGCGATTTAAGAAAATTCCACTGCTGGAAAAGAACTCATTTTCACTTCAATCCCGAAAGCAGAAAGACAGGTTGCGTTGAAGCTAAAAAAGTTTTGACTGCAGGATTTTATCCAACCGTTACATTTGTAACTTGAATATTTTCTGCGCTTATAAACTATTTTACTCTTGACTTCGAAATGAAATGACACTCAAATAATTAGTTAATACATAAGTTCTGAAGGCGGAACTTAGTAGTTTTTGTACTAAGAGCTCCATGAATATGAGTAAGGCGCATTCGTTTTCAGTTTTAGAAGTGTAGTGTTAGCATTTTCTTCTTTTTTTCTTCTTCCTCTTCTTCATTCTTGGAGATTTAAAAAATTTGCACCAAATGTGGCCCACAGGAACATTTTGAGAGAAATTCCTTATTTTATGAGTACAATATTCGAATACATTTTGAAGCTTTAAATTTTTACAACGGAACAAAAACGAACGTAATATCCTGACTTATCTGAATTCAATGATCCGGAAGCTTTCTTAATAATTTCCTTTTGCAAAATAACTCAGATTTAGCAAATTTGTTACTGATTTTTAGTAGCTTCTTTTAACGTTTTTACAAATTATACCTTTGCAATATTTCTAGAGCATCTTATTATTTTGGTATTAAAAGCGAAACAAACTTTGCAGTTTCAAATATTTCTTCTTGTTGTTGACGAAAAGAGTAACGGACTTATTATTATTATTCTATTCGTCATTCATTATTTTATTCGGGATAAAATTGCATTTTATTGATCATATCGTATTCAGACTAAAATTGTCCATTTATTTTTAGAGTCTGCGTTTAAGAAAATCAAGACAATAAAAACTACGATTACAGTACTCTTTGGTACGTTTCAAAGAATTCAAAAGTTATAAACATTTAGTCTTAATAGCATTTAAAAGAAAAAAAAAGATATTTGAAGGACAAACTATCAATCTCTAGAAAATCGTTTCATAAAATTCTTGTGAGACAGGTATCAACTTCATTTGTAGACAGGCTGCTATTTCTTAGAGTAATGGTCGATTCCTGAGAGAAATGGGAGAACAAAAAAAGGGGGAAAAACAACAACCTTTAGACAATTGTAAATATGCATTCTCTTTCATGCAAATTTGTAGCTAAACGGGGGATAACGATTCTGTGGCTTTTCGTTCGTTGCTGCTCTACGAAATAAGTTCCATTTATCTTTATGAGTTCATATATCGTAAACAATATTATTAATTTGATATAATATAAGAGCTGATGAAATCTTTGACATGAAAGGATTTTTGTTCAAAGCTACTTGATTCATTGTTTTGCACTTTCGTGGCGGATGAAGTAATGCATCTCTCAGGTTTTCAGTCATCTGGGCAGTTTATAAAGCGAAATCTCAAAGCAAGCATATACAGAGGTTATTACCAAAAAAACCCACCTTCGTTTGAAATATATTGTTTAAAGATTTTGATTTATTTACTTTCCATGAAGACAGAGGGAATGAGGTTTCCATGCCGGCTCTAATATATTTTGCACATTTTCGTATTAGATATTTTAGGCAAAAAATACTGTCGTGGGAATGAAAAAGAAAAACTTCACTTTCAGTCCATGTTTAAAAGCATCTGAATTCCTTCTTTTTTTCACCGTCAGCAGGAATAACGATTTGGTTTTAGAAGAACAAATTGAAATCGGTTTTCGATCTTTTTTTAAGAAGTCAAATAGTGGATTTTGGTTAAAACCCCTTGTGCTTAAGATCTTCTGTATTTACTTTGTATGTGAAAATAAACCTGGATCATATTGCTATAGAAACAGATACAATAAAAAATATTCATTTCTGCCAATTGTTTATCAGTCTTGATTGCCCTATATATCATGGATTTGGTTGGATATTTGTAAATATTGAAGAAAATAAATGCAGCAATATGTATCCGACTTGCAGAAAAGTTTCCTATCCATTTTCATACATTTTTGATTGTCTGATTGCCAATCATGGTGCCTGGAATTTTAATATTCCTAGTTAAGAATATTTGTGTTCAATATTCAATAACAATATTTGTATTGTAAACATTATTAAACAACAACAACAAAAGAAAATCACGCTTAAAAATATTCCATGTGCCATTAAATTTCTTGGTTCTTTTTCTCTCTGTCACAACGGTAGATCTGATGAATTTGATATAGTTATCTTTATACTCTTTCTTCGAAATATAGTTAGAACTTCTATATAGAATACTTACCGACTTGTTACAGCCTTATATGGAAATACAAGAATTACATTAAATGCAACAATAACTTGCTAAATATGGAGTCCGGGTGAAGCCTCCATATTCCTAGTCAGGAATACGTGTTCTCCAGCTAAAAAGAATTCTAGGCAAAAAAAAAACAAAAAAAAAACAACAACTTGAATAGGCATTATAACATTTTTGCCACATTACGTCATAAGGACAGGATATATAGATATCTGGCTTTGCCAAATATTTCGCTTTGATCACATATGATTTATTGAGCACCTGTAGCGAAATGCTGCACCAAATTTGTGTATTGAATATTCACAACAACAAGAAAACACGCTTAAGTTTGCTTTGAGTTTTACTGCTCAAAGTGTCTTGGAACATTTTTTCTCACTGTCAAGGCGATAGGAATAATATGTTATAGGGACTTCCTTCAAAATATGGTTAAATACTTCTGAGTAGAATGCTTCTAGCTTTCGGTTCGTTTTATCTGTAATCTGAAATATATATTTTCTGAAATGATGGTCATTGAAATTGGCAGAAAGTCAATTGAAATGCGTCTTTATTAAATCTTACTTTACGAAATAGAAAATTTAAAATTAAATAGAACAATAACATGCTAAATAAATACGCAGCTAATTTTGAAATATTATGTGTGCTTTAATGTCATTCTTATGTCATTTTGTGGGCCGCGGTGACCCGATGGTAAGGTCTCGGCTTCGTAACCGGAGGGTTTCAAGTTCGAGACCCAATTCCACTGAAGAACCGTCGTGTAAGGGGGTCTGTTGCCCGTTAAATCCGTCCTGACCAAACGTCCTCCCGCTGGTGTGGAGAGGGGGGTGCCAGCTCAGGTGTCGTCCTTGTCATCTGACCGCGGTTCAAAATGACGAGGTCCGTCCCATAATAGCCCTAATGTTGCTTCAAACGGGACGTTAACATAACTAAACTAAACTTATTTCATTTTGTTTTTCCAATTTGATAAATGTCTCATTTTACATTTAAAACGTTTAACTTTACAGCTTTGTTTTAATATTTTTATCTCAAAACTTGCGTATTATTTAGTTAATAATTTCCCGCTTAATTCCGCTGTTGTAAGAAGACTAAAATGATTTAGAATAAATGCATATTTGAAAAATTAAAAAAGATGTCTTGAATTTTAATAAATATTATGACTTTTTTTGATTTTATAATAATTTATTTATAATTATTTATATACTAATAAATTATTAGGAAATGAAAAAACAATTATTGAAAATTAACATAATGTATGAAAATTTATAAATGGATTATAATTATAACTGCAATTTTATTTATATTTTAAGTGCAATATTTATTGTTTCAAAAGTTTTAATTAAATGCAATGAGAGCTGTAACCGCAATGTAGTAAAACATCAAATCTGAAAGATGCTCTGCCTTTATATACATACAAGGAAATTATAAATTAAAGTTGGAAACTTCTTTTTGTATGAAACAACTTGAATTGCAGTTTTTAAATACAATTCTTTGAGATTAAATATGCAATTTTTCCAGTGTCTGATTATTCAGAATATCTTTCAAAACTCTTCACTGTCAAGAAAACGAGTGAAAAATATAAAAATAAGCAGTAAAGGAAATTCTAAGAAAAATTCTTTTTTTTTTTTTTTTTGGTTTAAAAATTTAAATATTTTTCTGGGATTGTTATGCACCTTAATTCAAAGCCTGGCCATTTTATGCTTTTTCATGTAATTTTTCTTTCCTATATTAAGAAATTACATCAATATTACGTTAAAATTTCTCTTAAACGATTTCAATTTAATATGAATTTCTTTAAAATTTGAGTTTTGTGGAATGTGTATACAAAATTCAACTTGACTGAAGGTTTGCTTATTTTCAAAGATTATTCCGGTTTTAAAAATTAAGAAAGGAAGACAATCTTGTTATTTGAAATGGAATGCATGAACTCACTGATAAACTTTATTTAAATAATCTCTTCATAAGAGATGATAGTTTCTTTAAAAAATTCATCTAGATTTGGATATACTAATCAAATGCTTGGTATGTATTTTAAATCAACCTGAATTTAGTGTATTACTTTATACACAAATACTTGCATATGTGACGAAAAAGTTATGATGCTCGGTATTTAGCCCTAAATGAAATATTTTCGATAATAAATGTGAAATGCAGATTTTAAGATGCTGTGTAACGAAATTGTAATCATTATAAAAAAAAAATTGTGATCACGCCAGAAGGATAAGAATTTTAACCAAGAGCAAAACGCATTTCACTTACTATAGGATAGGAAACTTTTCAGTCATCTGAATCTTCACATCAATCCCTGAAGTAATTTATTCGGATATTTTACGAACTCTTAAACCGCAATTTAATATAATGTTATCTCCTCTAATTATTATTACAATAATTTCGTAAAATGTTAATGTACGCCCTGTTTCTCTCAGAAATAGACTTTTAATGATATTTTCCTGAACAATCTGTTCTTGTTCAAAGAAACTGCCTTCTTCTAAAACATTTTTATACAGCAAATAATATATAAAATATATTTAAAATATCAAACCGATTTACATTAGAAAAATTGTTCTATGAATGTATCTATTTTGATGGTATCGAGTTTAGTGCCTTTGTGTGTTTTCAGTGTTGGCATATCGACCGTAAGCATGTATCTAAAATTTGTAAAACAAATTTCTTTTGAATTATTTGTTGTAATATTTAAAGTTGTTACTTTAAGTTAACAATTTGCCTGGCTAGCTGTTTGCTCTATAAAAATGACTGTACCTATGACTCCTTTAACGGATATATTATTCCTTAAGAATTTAAATAACTTACGTAAATGCAATTTATTATTGCTTGCAGATAATTAATTAATGGATCTCTTTGTAAAAAAATATTTCTTCTCCAGTTGTAAATGGATCATGAATGAAGCTGAGTTTTCAGAAGAAGCGTGCGATTTTTAATTAATTTTTTAATTTGATAAAAATCGATAAGATCTATAGATGCCATTCATACCTCTTTATTAGATTTAAAACATTATTTCACTTTAGATGTAAAGTTTTATTTGCAAAAGTTGCTTACAAAGTTTGCGAAATAATCGACGTGAGTGAATTTGAAAATGCCTACATTACACCCTTATGCTTTCTAAAAATGTTTTTTTTTCCAACTGATGTGGTGAGATAAGCGTTCTAATGGTGCTTATAGTGAATTTCCTTTAAGTAAAAAGTGATAGATATCGAAGCTATGAAATATTCATTTTTTTAAATGATTCTCAATTTTGGAATTTTTAAAATGCATTTTTATGTAGCCCCAAAAAAGATTTATTCTCCTGCATCAGTTTTTTTTAACTTCATGGAATGTTCGTAATAAACTATTTCTACTCTACTGGGCAAAGGTAATTCTGCGATTCAAATCCGTCTAATTTTATGTTTGAGGAAAATTATAATAATGTCAGAAAGCTACCATTAAACGCTGTGACTGTAATCTTTTGCTTCTGAGAATCGTTAGCAAGTTAAAATTACGGATCGAATAAAATGTTTTCATTAATCATAGGAATCATTGCTTGTAACTTACTGTTTAGTTAGTTTTGTATTTCAAAATATGTTAAAGAAATGAAACTTTGACCAAATATGAGAAAATGACATTTAAAAAAGATCATTTCAACTGTCGCCTTAAAGATGTCATATCTTCATTCATAGTCTTATAGAACAAATTGTTTTGTAAAAGCATAGAAGAGGTCAAATAAGAAAACAAAAAACAGTAAATCAAAAATACTTAAAATAAGCATAAAATCTGTAAAAAATTTAGAAATATGATGAATTCATTTCATTTCAATTTTCATTAACATGTTTTCGGAACATAACTTGTCATACAAATTGTTCAACATCGAATCAAATTCTTCTGTTAATCATATGAATATTTTTTCTAATGATATAAAGTAAAAACTTGCTATTTATGCCAATGATTATTTTGTGGTCAGTTTGAATTGCTTTATAGATTGATTGAAAAGTTCACCGAATTGATGATAGATCATGATTCATAGTCTTAATGTACATTGTTTTAAACAAGCGTAGGAAAGTTCAAATAAATGATGCAAATACTTGTGAATAAGAAATACTTAAATAAGCCTAAAGTATATAAAATCTACGAATTTTTTTAAAAAAAAGACGGATTTCTTTTACTCTATATGTACTTGTTGGCTTAACATGTCGTAAGAACGTAATAGGTCATATAATTTGTATATTTTTCCAAATTCTTTGACTTAAGGTATATTGTATCTGGTCGAAATATTGGATCAGAAAAAATTTCAACAATTTCCCTAGAAAAATAATGAAAATTATAAAAATAATGTTATGAAAGGATCGTTTTGATTTCGTGAAAATAGAGGAAGGCTTTTCTTTTCCGATTTAACCCTTATCATGGCAAGATATTTTATAGTGGTAGTATATTTTTATATGTATTTTTTGTATATTTTATTTTTTATTTGTTTATTATTATTATTGTATTATTATTATTTGTATATTATATATATATTTTGTATGTATGGTATACTATACAGAATGAATATAAGGGTTAAGAATTTTTCTATGCAATTCAAACTGATTTATTGGTCAAATAATGCATCCGAATGAAGAGTATTCTACATTTAAATCCTAATAATGTTATGTATCTCAATGATAATTTGAAAATGTATATATGGAAATTTTTAACTCTCTGGAATTGTTATGTATCTCAATGATAATGTTATGTATGTATAATGTTATGTAATGTATGTTATGTTAATAATGTTATGTATCTCAATGATAATTTGAAAATGTATATAATGGAAATTTTAAACTCTGGTGGAATTTAAAAATTTTAAATTCGGTTTGGCAATTAAGAGAGAACGAATAGAGATGCGAGTTTCAAACACGTGATAAAATTTGAGACGAACGATATCATTAAATGGAGAAAAATTATGGTATTGTGTGAGATAAATGGTGGCACTTAAATCGAAACACGTGGTGGTTATAAGTTGAGACACATGATAGAAATAAATTAAGAATGAATAATAAATATAATGAAATATTTTAATCAGATTGAATTAAAAATTCTTGATTTGAAATTTAAGTTTGAGTTTGAAATTTAAAAATTTTGATTGTAGTATTTTGAAAATATTTTCGATTTAGGGATTTGAGTAATTAATATGAACGGATAATATTTACATAGCTTGGAAACCAAGTAGAAGTGGTTGTTGTACTATATGAAAGGGACTATTTTTCATGGAATTGTAGTAAATTGATTAAAAGAAATTGTCGATAGCAATAAGAACGAAAAGGGGGAAGAATTTAAGTGAAGTGCGAGACATATGGTGGATTCAGTCGAGACCCGGACTTACAATTGAGAAATATGATGCAATTGAACTGAGAATGTAATAACAAATATAATGAAATGTTTTAATATCATTCATTTGAAAAATTATTTTATAATTTAAGATTCTAGATGGGGATTTTTTTGAAACTAAAAATAGTTTTTGCATTTCAAAGTGGATTTTTTAAAAAATTTCTGAAGTAGAGTATTTTATTGAAACTTGAGATGGAGTACTTTATTTATAATATCATACGGAGTGTTTTTTTAAATCTCGTGATTTTTAAACATCGTGAGGGTATTTTATAATTCTAAATGAAATGTTTTATTTAAAACTTGGAATGGAGTGTCTTATAGTGTTAAAATTGGAGATAGAATATTTTTTTAAAGATGGGGTGTTTTTTTTTTCAAACTCGAGATGGAGTGTTTTTTGTTCAAGCTAAAGATGGAGTGTTTTTGTTTTGTGTTCTACAACATTCCAAAAGATGAGTTTATTGTTAATGTGATAGCTACTTCAGCAACGTTGAACTTGAACATTAAATTTTCCATATTTTTAGCTCTCATCTGAAGGTAGTAAAAATTTCGATTTAATGTATTCATATTCCTTCCATTTATAGAAATCATTGACATTTAACTTTAAATAAAGACTTCTAATTTTCTATTTTCAAGGATGACACGATTATGATAATGAATTTAATAAAACAATTGAATCAAACAAATTATTTTAATTGAATGAAAGAACATCCAATTTTATTTATTGATACCAGGTTAAATAAGAAATAATATAGAAAAGTAAATATGTGTGACGCTTTGTCCGACAAGAACAAATTGGAAATAATGTCATTCCTCCAGTAAGAGTATTTATTGGAGACTCTAGTGGTCATGCTTCGGTTTGGAGATACCTTAGCTTTCTTAAAATTGTGTGAAGGTGTTGTATTTATTTAATAACTATTTATTTATTTACAGTAGTTATTCCGTTTTCTTCTGGGAATAGCATTTGCTACTTTTTACTGGTGCTCATTTCGCTTATGATGCGATTAAGTCACAGGCAGTAACATAATAAAACGACATACCATCGCATTACATTGACGCAAGTTTTTCCCACGTATTCTTATGGTAACTTTGAGAAATGAAAAAAATTTCTACATGTTTTAATTGTCTGATGACAGTTATTGTTTGAGAGGGGCGTTGAATGTCTTGCCTGTTCAACCAAAAAGTAGTAAAAGTGTTCATTTCCTTTTAAGGTCTGTTTAACTAATACTGTAAAGGATGTTTTTGTTTCTGTAATTATTATGCTATTCCTAGATTCTCTCATATCGTATATAGCTATTAACAAATATATAGGAGCCTTTTTTTCCTTTGATTTCGAGTTTGGAAGCATTTTAAAATGAGGCTTTTTATGTATTATATGAAGTTTAAAATATAATGATACCACTATAATCTGAAATAAATATTTCAATAGTTTGGTAGCAAAGGAGAAATTCACAGTGCACTATATAGTGTTGTAAAGAAAGAGGATTCAGACACAAGGCTGAACATTGTTTTTGATGATCAAATAAACGAACCTAGAACAGAGATCGTGCATTCAACTATTAAATATTGCCCAGAATTCTTGATCTAGTTCAGATGAAATATGTGTTCTCTGAAACACAGTACACAAGATTTTTTCAATATGGTTGTTTCAGTGAAACTCTAACTCGGGTAGACATCATGGAATCATGAAGTGTATATTCATTTCGATTAATACATTCATTGATCCAACTAACATGAATAGGAAGACGTGTCGTAATGTGTCCGTGGAAAGGTAATAAACAATCAAAATTACGTGCGAAGCGAACCAATCTCTGACACAAGGTTCTTAAAATCTGTGATTTTAGCACCACAAATACATAAGGAATAGAGGAAAAAATGTATTTCTAAGAAAACTGATATGTTGTCGGTTTGAAAATGTGGTTGCTTGAATTTGTCGCTGCTGTTGCCTGGATTGGAGAATAAATATCCATCATAATATATACATAAATATTTAATAATGCGCCTCAATCTTGTATTTTTTGTAAATACTGCTTTACAATGCAAATTGTTGAATAAGAATTATATATGCTTAAAAGATGCTCTTTATTATACGTCTGATTGATGTCATTATTGAGTGACATATCTCTTGTGATTTCAAAGAGACCGCAATAGTTTATTAATGCTGGTTTCGCATTTGCATGTTTTGGCGCAGGAAGTATCTTCTGCGAATTTTTCAAAAATCTATATTTTCTCTTTAAAAAAAAATGGCTATTGTCTAAAATAAAAAAAAAAGCCCTTTTACTGTATTTTACCCAATATTATCTATTTACTGTAAAAAGCAAGTGAAAAAATGAGCATCCATTGAAAAAATGCTGGATTTCTCTTGGATGGTTTCTGAATAATAGATTCGGAGTTTTTATGAAATGATGATTTTGTGTTTGTCAGGTCGCTGCGTTGAATGAAACAGAATTGAGAAATACTTTGCATCTTCTCCGAAGGTAAATATTAAGGTGATGGATGCTACTTTATGAGAAATGAAAGTACTTAGAAAATATGTGAAGATCTATTTCGGCAAATTCAGGATTATTCAGAGACATAGGACATATGCATTAATTTTTCAGATATTAGTAACTTTTAACTCAAAATTGAAATTTCCTGTTTTTTTTTTTTTTTTGTTTCACACAGTAAAGGCAACATGAATATACTTTCTATAAGAATTATCATAATGTAAATACCCATAATATGATTAAAAAAATCACAATTTTCCTGTTTCGGGAAGTAAAGCTGGAATAAATTTTGCAACTGTTTCAGAATTAGAATTGGCATTCGTTAATTTTTTTTTCAATAATTCTTGAGAAAACTTGCAATTTGTCTGCAAGAAAATTGACTCATTATTCATTTTCGTATTTGAAAGTAATAGATATTTAAATCTAATGAGACTGGCTAAAAAAAAAAAAAACATACCGTATTCTTAAACTCGTTCTTCCTCATTTATTTGGCTCCTTTTTCGAGTGTCGTCAGCCTTAATATAATTTTCAGTCGAATCCTTCTTTTGATATTCCCATAATGAAATATCTTGAAGATCTGATGCAGTGGACATTGTGAAACAAATGTTTTAGAAATACGCTTCGAATTCACTATTCGGGTTTTTTTATGATTATTTTTTCTACTTTAACACTAAACCTACCGGCATTTCACCGATACATTGGAATTGCCATTGGAAGCGGGTCAAATGACCCGCTCGTGGTAGCTTTAGTGTTAACTCCCCCAACTTGATAATTTTATGTGAAAATTTGGTTGTTTTGCTAAAGGAGAACATTCCTTGGAGAACATTTGAACACTGGTTAATAATAAAAAAAATAATTAAAATGAATCCACTGTTCTTATTTCTTTACCGCTTTTTTGAAGTTGAAGACGGTCCTGTGACAGTGCAAGATAGAATTTCTCTGCAACTGAACGAAAATTTAGAAGAAATTAGCATAATAGGAATTACATAAAAAAAAGTAAAAACCTCTATTTTCCCCCACTTTTATTAGTTTTGGCTTTCTTTTCATCTGATCTTCTCCGACATTGCCTCAATTGTAATTTGCAGACAGGAGAATAAACGTATCCATTTTTTTTAAGCAACCCTGAAAAAATTTATTATGGCATTTGTTGTCGAAAACACAAAATAAGGTTTCTGCCTCATTTTAACAAATTCTGGATTGCCTTATTACCCTTTAGGCTGCTTGGAAGTTGGATTCCTTTTCATGAGCACTCACTAGTCCCGATTTTGTGAAATGAAACATTGTACAGATTAAGTATTGGGTATTATAAAATAAAACACAGAGCTCTCAATCTACAGTTTGTTGTTCTCTGCCCCACTTTTCAACTTGAAAGTAGGCCGTGAATAATACCTCGTTGTGTTAAACTCTACATTTTGTCAATTTTCTAAACGAAATCTACAGCGAAGTTGGTGTAATATACATCAATAAAAATAGAAGAAATAGAAATATTTAGAAAATAAAAATCCTATTTATATTAGCTTTGAATTGATTGCATAGAGATTTGGATTAATTTTTATCTTTCTGATGTAGTTGGAAATGGATTCCTTTTTGAATTTTGCTTTGATTCGGATTGACCATTTTAGGGTGTTACGAATATTCAAAGAGAAAAGGGAACACATGTCCACATTTGAAAGCTCTTTTCTTTTTCACCATACGGGCGATAGAAATAATAATTATTCACACGGATCACAAATCGAGATCAATTTCGAGACAGAAATATATTGGAAAAATCGATTACAAAATAAATAAGTGCATATCCATTATTTGAATTTCAATGTCGTTTTAACTACGAAGGCTTCCATGATGTAATAACAGGAATAGAGGACCGTCATAAAGGCCTAATTAAAAAGTTATTGCCACAAGAATTGAACTAAATAGACTGCCGGTAAAAAATCGTTTTTGACTAATTGCTCAATGAATTTCTTAATGAATGCTGTATTTACATGTATGTAACTTTTGATAGCTTATTAAGCATCAAATTTAAATCTGAATATTGTATTTTGAATGATTCTTGTATTTCAAGAAATCAAATTTTTCAACAGCTTTCCGAAGTGCAGATATCAGAACTTAAGGATAAAATAATTTTTTTTTCATAACTCGCGTAGCACGGTTTTAAAGAATGACATAACTCGTGTGGATTTTACTAAATGTATTTATAATTAAGATTAGATTAGTTATTGGGATTAGATTAATTAGGTTAGATTAAAACAGTTATGGCTATAATATATTTTTAGGATTATAGATATTTAGAAAGATTCACACGTATATGTCTTTTTCTGCTGTTTGGAAACCAAAGTTTTTTTTCCAAAAAGAATAGCGGCACATCAATAGTATTTAAAATTGATTTTTTTAGTGACAGCATTCATTAATAAACCTTTCAAATGATTTGAAAATATATAAAATTTAGAAGCTCAATTGGAAATGTATTTTTCTTTTGTGAACTAGCAAATTTAGCTATTTTCAAATTATTTTCCAACCACCAACACGGGCGGAGTGAAAAGACGTTTCGCTGTTATTTAATAAGGCCTGTAGATTTATTCTCAATCTCATGGTTTTGACAGTCGTAGTATTTTATTCAAAATGTGAAATATTTTAAAACGAACCATAGAATGTGTAGAAACTAAACAAATTTTTTCTGTACTGCATCCAATCAGTATCGTAGTCAATCGTGTTTTGCATTTCAGATGTTTTGTTTCTAAAATCTCTTGATTTTAATTATACTTCCTTTTTAAATTTTTCTTCTTTTGCCATTTTATTCAACATCTTGGAATCTTTAGGCACCTGGAATTTCAAAGACAACTAATCTTTTCTAAGTTTTCTGTTTACTGATATCGATAGATTATCATTTTACATGTACACATCGCTGTTGCGCATCGTCATTCGTAAATGGTTTTATTTAACTGTTGCTTGCTTTTATTTATTTGTTATTATTCCATTTGCTGTTAATTATTTTTCAAAAAGTATAATCTTAGCTCAAAAGTAGTTTTCTTTCTATTTTACCTTTAATATAGGAGGTTTACTGTCTAGAATTGTTTTATAGGAGGTTTACTGTCTAGAATTGTTTACTGTTTTTAATTATGTCGCTTAAAAAAAGTTGGAATCCCTTTACTGAATATTTATATATAAAACATTAATGTACATGGCACAAAAATTCCTTTTATTACTTATTATCCCGTGGCAATACTTAAACAAATATCTCAAATAATCCTGGAAGCTCAATGCCGCGCAAATGAATGGACCTGCAAAATGTTACGGCTGACCTTTCCGAGATACTTTCTCGTATCTTCAAAAAGTTCATTTCATTAGAAGAAAGAAGATACAACAGAAATCCAACAGGTGTCGCACAGAAACATTGATCGAGCGCGAAAAGCGGCGTAACTGTTGGCAAATGGCTAAGACTTATGGAAGATCTCGCAAAAATTATCTTAACTCTCAGATTTTTCGTGATGATATATCCATTTGTTTCCCGCAGACGTTTTCTTTATTTTGACACTTTCAATTTAATATGCAAACTATTACAAGACAATTATATACCATCATCCCCCCCCCCCCGAAAAAAACTCAGTCCCGCATTTTTGTGAGTATTAAAATTAAAAAAAAAAGCTTTATTTGGGCCATAACTTCGAATTAGAATTTTTATTTCAGTTTTTATTTAAAATACACATTCCAAACTGCTACACATGAAAATTGAATGGACTGATAAAATTAATTCTGTCTGTCGACATAACATTTTTTAAAACCGCATTATTAAAATTTTAATTGCCAAAAAGTCAATCTGAGCAAGATGACTAACAAAGATGGCTAGTTAGTTATTTGTTCTTACCAAGATGAAGTTATTTGTTCTTACAAAGTAAGATAGTGTATTCAGAGGAAGGTTCAAAATCCAGTAATTGAAAAGGATTTTTTTACCTCGCTCATATTATTCAAACGGATGAGGAATTCATATTTTATGCTAATTATGACATGTTAAACTTGAAACAATGACCTTGTGACATTGAAAGTTTCATAAATCATAAAAGATTTCTTCCAGATCGTCCCAAAATCAATGGCTTGGTATCTATTCAAGTTTATTTTCGATTCTCGAATGATTTAGGTTTCAAGATAGGTTCGGGGTGATATCTGCAAATTCGTCTGCCATTTTTTGTTGCATCCAAGCAAAATTTATCCGTGTGAAATTTTTAAAATGAAAAATAATTTCCATATATGTATTTTGCTTCCTACTGAGAATAGGTGCATTTTGCGAATGAGCGAAATAGTATTTGTATTCTGTCCGAAAAGTTCCCCATGAAATGTTTTGCCGCTGAAAAGTATGCCTACTAAATATTATCTCAACATCCAACCATCTGATTTATAAGAGATAAAATAAACATCTTTCATTACATAAGAATTTTGACGTTGCAAAATATGTGTATGGTTTCCAAAAGATTTTTAACGCCATTTATGTGTTTCTTCTCGGGCAGTGGAATATTTTCTTGCAATTAGTTGTTAAATCTTCTGAATAAATGTCGGTGTTTAAAACTATCTCTGAAAACGCGATTAAATTTTGATTTGCCTTAGGATCAATTTATAGATTTGCCTTAAATACTGCACTCAGTGATTTTAGAATAAGCAATAAACCTTTATATACGATACTCGAAATCATGGAATATTTTATTCGAAATGAACAAGATACGAATGCAGCTCTCATTTCATGCGTTTTAATCTAAAAAGCGTCGTGGGTGTAATCTAGTGGAGTTATCGTAGATTTTTCAATTGTGAAACCTGCCGCAAAGTATATTCATCGAGATTCTTCTTTAATTTTTAATATTCTAGAAAAACATTTATTTTGATGTCTTTAATACTTCATGAAAACTAGGAAATTAAGATTATGGGTTTATTTGCTAAAATAGCTTTTTACCTAAACAGTTTTCTGAGGAAAACGAGACAATGACTGAAAGAACGAATATTTGGATTCAAAAATGTGTCGACGTTTTTTATAAAGCCTCGTCTGACGTAGCATTAAATGAGAATGCCAGCGAACTTTAAATCTCGAATTTTGAAAGATTCATCTCTTTTAATTCGTATAAAATACTGATGCTCTCTCTTATTTCTCGGATATGGGATTTGTAAACTATTTGGTATTCTGCAAATTTAAACTCGTATATTCCATTGAAATATTGTGTGATCCTTTCCATTGCATTAGGCACTTCCAAAGAATTATAAAAATTGCCCCCCTCCGCTACTGTCCTAAATATAAGTTTCAAACCATCTCTGAAAGATTTAAAGGGAAGTTATATTGGAATATAAAGAGAACCCTTCACTAGCGATTCTTTTTGGCATACTTTTATTCATATTTAAACCCTTTTTTTTAATATTTCAAAAGTTAGATTTTTATTTATGATGACAGATGTAAGGTTTCTGCAAATGACACTTGAAATTGATTTTTTTCTCTCCATTTAGTTTTTTTCTTATCAAATTTTTATGAGTATTTTATCCTATACATAGCAATAAATGCATATTATATCACTTGTATAAGACTTCACTCGTTTATTTTTCTAGATATAGCGAAGTACCTCCATTTTCCTTCTCCATTGTAAATTGGAGTACAAAGTTTCAAAGCATGACTTGGTTCAGGCACAGCTTTGTTATTTATTTTTCTAAACCATCTAGTAAAATTTAAAGCAATAATATTCATAATGAATATTCACAAAAATTAACAGTATAAATATCGAAGCCATGAAAGTTTCAATTTTTAAAAAAAAAATCATCTAAAACAGTGGATTAGGATTTTCTTTTCAAGTTAATCTTATTTTAATGTAGAGTTTTATAATACTCGAAATAAAAAGAATGTTGATTACTGTATCTACTTAAATAAGTGATCTGAAGGAAAAAAAAAGTGCTGCTTATGTTTCGAGAAGAATGTTTGATGAATTTTAGATTCATATGGTTTTTATCCTAGACATTCAAAAGCTATGCAAGAAAGCTGGCACATTCTGACCTTTTAAAACAATACAAAAATTAATAGTGGGCAAATCCTTTTCAATAAAAATACACCAACAAAAGTAACTTCGGGAATATTGCGTTTTGGTGAGGAATTTTGATGCCCTGTCCCACATTTGAAAAAATATTCTTGTTCTAAATTTAAATTTAGTGCAGAGATAAGAGAAAAGGATATCAACTCTTGAACTCTTTTAAGCAAATGCACGGAGCATCTGCTGATGTAGCGAAGGTAAGATAGGGTGAAAACTGTTTCAAATTCCTTTGATTAACTAGATGTCTTCAGTTTTTAAGTATTGCCGTTTGGATGATTCATATTCAGAACATAATATAAATGTAGTTTGTGCCATCGTAATTAAAATACTTAAACTTTTACTTTACCTTTCTCGGAATTCTTCCTTGTGTTATTTTCCCTAAAATCATTCGATGAAAATTAAATTTTTAGAAAATTGTACAATTTTTATATTGCACAATTTATTTAAAAGGAGCAGAATGAACTCGTCCCTCATCTGTAGATGCAATAAATTTTATCTCCGATGTATCAGAAAAATAAAATTAATTTGGAACTAACAATTTTAGCAAAAATTGGTCATCTCCCATTGGATCTTAATTATTTTAAAAGTCGGCATCTTTCAGTGTGGTTTTGAAGTGAAGCTGCCAAATTTTCTACAACTTCCAACAATGAAATCTCGGTTAAATGCTTGTCATTAATAGCCCAATTATAAATGGAAAAAGTACTGATTACATTTCATCAAAAAATATTTTTAAAAATTTCGCATTTTTTAGCTTCCAATTTAAGTTTGTTGCAATAGGTTTAGGATGTTCTAATCATTTTACGTAGTTGTAAAGAAGATATTTAACACTTCGTAAAATATTAATGATGCATTCTTCTCTTTGGAATTATTCGCCTGTGACGGATTTTTATCAGATAACTTTGTAAGTCGCATCTGCTGCATTAAATGTAATTGACGTTCATTAGAATTAGAATGCACTCTTGGTTCAAGAATACGCGGGCATTTTCTATTAATTCTTGATGCTTTGTTTGATCACAACATTGAGCACTTCTTTTGTTGGTTATGAAAAGGGTTAAAGAGCAAAATTTAAATTGACTGGTAACAGCAAAATTGGGATGAAGTTTTGTTACTTTAAGATCCGATTTTTCCTTAAAGAGGAATTCATATTTGCACAATTAGATGAATCATGAAGGAATTTATTTAGGAATAAATTTAATTGTTATATATATATATATAAAGCATAGATAAAGGAATTGAAATTTCAGTTTTTCAAAAAATATTTAATTTTTTTTTACTTGAAACGCAGTTTTTAATTTTATGTTCGCGAGATGTATGATTTACTGATAACGTAATAATTTAATAAAAATTGCGTAGTTTGAAAGTATTTGTTTTATGTAGTGAACTGTATTTGAATTCAAAATTAAATTTAACCATATTTTAAGGAAAATTTTGATTTTTTTTTTCCCAGGACGAAAATCCACTTAATATTCGAACTGGTCAGGAACATCTATCCCTTTAACTCCTTCAATGCGATACTGCTTTTATTTCTTTTCTTTTTTTTTCGGAAAAAAATGTTATTAATATTAACTAGCAAATATTTTGGGAATTGTTTTAAATGGAATTGTAGAGCTGAAATTTTTGTTTACTGCCTTTAAAATTTTTCTTCAAATTTTAGATTTTAATATTGCTAATCATTATATCAAAATATCATTCAATAATATAGCATCTCTGAATTCGAAAAAATCAATTTCTTTTTCGTTGAAATATTTGTGTGAAAATATATTCCTTCCCTATTCTTAGTATCACATACATGGATATTAAAAGGATTTATTTGCCAATAAACCGGTAATATAAGTGTTGTCATAGAAACGGATTTCTAATATGGATGAATTCTTTCATTTTCAAAATTGACTGGCTCTATTAGAAAAGTACTGGAAAATTGGACAGTATAACATGCGACAACATGACTGGCATAATTATACTGTCTATTATCATTAGTAAGATTGGCTTTGTACAATAAATGTAGAATTAGGTTGCTCATTTAGTTTTGCAACTGCGTAGATGAAGCAAATTATAGGCCATTGCTTCAGAGTAACGCATTTGCATCAGTTCGGAAAGGTTCATTTAAATTTTCCAATCTGGTAATAAGGTTTATTTTGATAATTCCAAACATAGTTTTGTGTTTAAATTCATAATTTTTTTCCTTTTAACTTTGCATTTTTATCATTATATAAGAATTAGACTTTTTGACAGAAAATAATAAAATATTTGTTTAATAAGTATAATTTATTTTGCATCTTTATCATTTAAAATTCTATATTAAAAAGTAAAGTAGATTTGAGTTTCAATATTATTGTAAAAACAGCTTTTTGAGAAATTTTAAACGATTCCAAACTTTTTTAAATTCTGGTGTTGAGATTGTGAAATTTTATAAAAATGTTTATAAGTATAATATCAGTGTGATTATTTAGTAAAAATGCTGGGATACCAAAATGTAATATATAGAATATGGAAAATGAATAGAATTTTTTGCGCTTATGTAACTTTTATATTTTAGTATTGGATTTTTATAATTTTTGTGCCAGTGAATTGAGTTACATAAACAGCATTATATAAATTTTTATCATTATAGAAATTTAGCATTATCGAAATAAAAAGAAAAAAAGCTAGCTAGCTAGAAATAAAAAAAAAGCTGTGTTTAGTATTTCATTAAAGTATTTCAGAAACACTCATTTTGACTGAAAGCAATAAAATCATTTTGTAATGCGTTTAACGTGTTACTTAAAAAAAAGGATTGTGCACAAAATAATGTTTTAAAATTGAACGATATGCATTGTGTTTAAAGACTATTTTCTTTTTACCTTCATTTGCATGCATCCGTTTGTATCGCATTTGCATACTACAGATATTTTATTTTAAGAGTATTTGAAATGTCAGTTATAAATTTCAATTACAAATGTGAAAAGAAGTACGTTTAAAAATTATACGGAATGAATGTTTTTACAATTTTTAGTGCAAAATAAATGTGTATTAACCCTTATCATGGCAATATTGCTTTTTTGAAAAAAAAAAGCAAAAAAAAAAAAAGTATATAGGTAGCTTCTTTACGCTATAAAAAACATCAAAAAATAAATTAAAAAATCGTGATATGAAATGATGATATGATGAATGAAATGATACGATAGTATATTTTTATAAAATTGTATGTATGGTATAGTATTTTAGAACAGTCCACATTTTCATAATCTAGGCGCGTTTTAGAAACCTTGGGAAATGATTGACTTTTTTGAGACAGTCGATGAAGTGGTCTAAAATCGTCCATTTTTATAGAATAGTGATATTAAAATTTTCATAAATCGGTCAGCTTTAATGAATGATTTAGTTAACTGGAGTGCACCTCTTTTTATTTAAGATATTAGTGTCTCAAGAATATATGGATAGATATGATTCACAGTATAGAGGATATATTTAAAATTCGTCAGCATTTATTGATTCAGTTTACATAAAATATAGACCATTTCGATAGAAAATGTAGGTTTACAGAACAGCTGTTAGGCTCCTATTAGAGTAGATTTTCAAATTAAACCGTATTTGCCTGAAATAAAACTGTTAACCAATTTGAAATGAATTTAAAATATTTCCATGCATCTTCAGTTGTAATAAAGTTCAATGCGTTTATCTATTATAAGTATAGATTGTGTGTGTGTTGGCGCTCTACAGGCCAGACAGTTTAACCTACAGCTACCAAATTTGGCACATGCATAACTTGGGAGGTCAGAAAGGTGCACCTCGAAGCTTTTTTTTTTGGTCAAATTTTTAAATAGAATTTCAGTTAAAATGAAGCGAAATTTCGGCGTTTTTCCGCTGTAACTTCCGAAAATATAATCGGAAAAAAAAATTGCTTTTTGCATTAAGTTAAAGCTCAAAAAATAATCCTTTTAATGACACTAATGTTTTGATCTACAAATTAAATTTCTATTTTTAATGATTTAAAAAAAAAAATAATTTTATATTTTTCAGCAATTTATTTCTCAAAAAGTAAAAATAAAATATAATCTGGACGAGCATGGCAAAAAAATGAGCTTTCATCAACGTGTTGCCATTACAATTACAAAAGATCCGATTAAAAAACGATTTCTGCAAATAAAATCTAGAAAACTAATATTGAGCACGTGACTGTATGAAATGAAATAAATAGGAAATGTGATATTTTCTAAAAAAAATAAAAGCAAGGCAAAGATTTTTATGAACTTTTTATAAACGTTTTATTAATGTAAAACGAAAAAAGTCAGCAGAAGATTTCTACCAAACTGCCTTCGTTTCGTAAAATTCGATGAGCTAGACACGTAATGTTGGGTGTCATTGTATGTTCGTCTTTAACGATTTAAAAATTAACTTTTGGACCAAGAAAACAGTTTCAAAAGAACAATATGTATCATTTGAAAAGTTAAAACAATTTAAATTTTTAAACGAATTTTTTTCATCTCCATGAAAAGCAACTGCTCGATATACAACAAATTTGAATGGATGCATATGTCTACCTGAATCTGGTAAGCATAAATGAACAACATTTTAAAATTCTTTGCACGTTTTGAACACTCGCATTGTATTAATGCTACTTAAAAATCATGCAAAATACTAAAATATTCCAAATTGACATTTATTTTTTTTATCTTTAATCATCGTATTATGAATATGCAAGGTGTACAAATTAGGCTCAAAATTTGATATAAATTTTCATATACATCAAATTTTGGATATGAAAAACATTTGCCAGGGTTCCATTTATGAGCATCGTATTCAGATGGATATAGTTTCATAACTATATCTTTCGCAATCGCAAAGATCGGTAGTGTGAAGTTCATCAACTTAATTTTGAAATTGAATTTTTTGACAGTGAAATAATGTCCTTTTGTATACTTTACTGATGCAGATTTCATTAATGGGGTGTACTGTGCAGAAAGTCAGCATGTGTTCGTACAGTTGTTACTCATAACAGATGCTGTTCATTTCAATGCGTGTCGTTTTGCGTAAGTAATGTACTTTAGAAGCACGCAGGTATTTTTAAAAAATACTGATTGCGTCATTTGATTGACAGTATCATTCTCCAACAATTCTTGCCCTTGCGATCTTAACTTTCGTTTAATTCTAAATATATCAAAATTTTGATATCTGTATGGGAAACGGGACAAAAGTTTAAAACTGCATCGCAGTTGTTAGAATTCATCAACTAGATGACCGAGAAAAATGAGTGAGCGGTCTTATCGAGTCAAATGGCTCATTTCTAAATCATTAGGCAATCATATACATCCAATGAGAAAATTCTGAATGACAAAATAGTATTTTTATAGTGTTCGAATCAGATGTTCAGCTACAGTCTCATTTCGATTCGTCATATTTTGTAAAGTAATCTTGTTACATAAAAATTGTTAAAAAAAGAAATGTGTTCTTCAACATATTTTGTAACACTAATATTTTAAAGAAAACGATTTAATTCTCATGGTATCAAAGGTAATCGATTCATGAAGCTTTTAAAATTATCACCATTTTAACGGCTTCCTAGGGAAGGAATTTAAAGGCCACTGAAAGAGCGAAACTTAAGGCAATCGTTGATAGGATTAAAATAATGAAATTCAAAAATGACTCTTCTGTGATAAAACTGACCGAATAACGAAGTTTTTTTTCTTCCCAAATTGTTAGCTTCTCGGTAATAGTATATCGAATGTAGCTGATAGAACACACAAAGAACAAATATTTAATTTTTTCAGTGATATAATTATTGAATTCGTGTACAATAATTCTCTAAATTATTAGAGAATTTCTTGCAATAGAACGTATGATGACTTCGATTTGTTTAGAAATTAGCTACTAAGCAACAAATATAGCTGATGACTTAAAATAAATGGATTGTCTGTGGAGATACTCGAGCAATGATGGCTTATCGTTAAGAAGCGAGTAATACTGAAAACATATTTCACAAGAATACAAATCAAATGTCTTAGGAAGAGTTTTAACTCTAAAAAGTTCAAAATTTTAAACTGTATTTTAGAAAATAATTACCATATCTTTCTTCGCTAAGCGACTCTTGATAAAACATAAATGCATATTTGATTGAATGAATATCTATTGGAGCAATTTGCAAAACCCGGACCAAGTAACAGACAGCGAAAAAATAAAAGGAAAGCAAACGCGAGCCTTTTATGTAGGGGGGGGGGGGGGGGTAAAAAAGGCTTCACGCAGTTGTTCATAGGGTAAATTTGGATGGACTCAAAATAGTTCAGCCATGCTCTGCCAGTTACTGCGTGGTAAATAAATTTTGGTGCTATTGGCCCATTTCAGTGCATTTTTAGCAAGCGTTATCGTCATTGTTTCTTTTTTTTTTTAAAGAATAAAGAAAATACTATAACCGTCTAACCATCGAAGAATTGGAACACGGCATTTTGACGACTGATGTCTGACTGTATATGACAAAGATCATTCGAAAATGCTTTGAGCCGGAGGGTTGAAATTTGGCTTTCGGTCGTTACAACCCAATTTTTAGATTTATTTCAAATGTTAAGCAAACTCCGTTCAGAAAGTCTGTCTGTCCAGCTACTTGAAAACTGTAATTGCGAAACGAACAGATGAATGGATTTCGGTACAGATATGTTGGGCCAAATTCAATGAGGGGTTAACCTCCTGTAGTTCTGTACTTCTTGAAACATTTAAACTCTGCAACTCTAAAGCGCAATTAATAATATATATATCAAATTAGAAAGCAATTTGTAACTACAAGAGTTATTCTGTATCAAAATTTTGCTTCAGTCGGTTGAGAAAAACTGGTTTAAAAACACAAATTCGATTTTCGAGTCGTATTAATAGCCAAAAGAAACATTCGCCAACGATACTAAAAGTTCACAATGATAGATTTAGTAGTAATAATAATAATAATAATAATTCACGTCGTAAGTATTATTCATCAATGCCATGCAAATGTTATCGCTCTGGGATAACAGCCTTATTAGAGGGTATGCGAAGAAGTTTTTGAGAGACCACTCCAGTGTCTATCCGATTCTGTGAATAAGTAAGGAAGCAAGCTGGAATTCAATTATGATACCTTGATATAACTTTTAAAACATTTTTTGATGTTCTGCTGCTTTGCAACCTTTAGTTGGGAACAGATCATTCCTTAATTGGTATTTACGAAGGCACTGCGAAAATGCGGTTCATTCAGCAGTGTTTCCATTACTGGGGCCTCAACCCCTCTATCCCCACCAGAAAGGTTTGAAAATATTTAAATATGACATTTCGTAAAACTTTTCCCTTTTATTGGAATTATAATCCTTCAAAATTTTTAGATCTCAATTTGATCAAGAAAACCCTCTAATTCCAAATGGATCAATTCTCGAGTGGAAAGGCCATTTGAAATATTTCTCAGTTCAATTCAGAGTAATTCTTATATGAGCAAAACGACGATGAACAAGACATGGAACATTCCTACATTTTTATCTAGTTGCCTACTCCTCAACTCGCACTTAGTTTAGGAACACCAGCGTTGTTCGGAATGAAATTTACGTCAACACGAAAACGAAAACTAGTTTCAGAAATAAGATATTTATTGATATTTAATCAGAAATAAGATATTTATAAGATATTTATTTCTATTTATGCAACTATTTAATTGTTAAATCTAGTTTCGTGGCTACAAATATAGTTATGTCACATTCTTGTTTCAGTCCTTGCCAAAGTCTTGTTTCAATCAAGTTTTGGACTTCCATGACTTCGAAAATTTCATTTTTGGCATTATAGGTGTCTGTTTGTCGGTCTGTGAAAAAGATAATTCAAAAGCGCTTCAAGCTATACGAATGAAATTTGGTGTATGTAATAAAAACGCAATTTATATATTTATCAAATTGTGAGCAAATTCATTCAGAAGAAGTCTGTTCGATTTGTACTAGGTTGCCAATCTCTGCTTTTAGAAACATGTAAACCTGGGGATAGAAACACGCAACGATTTAAATGTATCAAATTTGAAATGTGATTTGGTAAGTACAAATGTTTCTCTATGCCAGTTTTTTTGTTTCAATCTTTTTTGGCAAGTCGAAACATTACATGAAAATCAATTTTCTTTAAGTGAAGATTCAATTTATTGTGAGAAACATTTCAAGCAAACATAGATATATTTTGGAAATGCCAACAAAGGAGAATCCCCCTGTGTTAGATGAATCAAAACAAATAGCGCGAAATCGTCTAGACAGTTTAATTAAAAGGTTAAACAAAAACACGCAAATGAAAAAGCTCTCTTCTGAATTCATTGAGGAATATGAAGCTCTTGGTCACATGGAAAGAGTAATGGAAGATGAATTACCAGAAATCAATTATTTTTTACCTCATCATGGAGTCTTACCTGGAAGGATCCGCAAGCACCCCCCTAAGAGTAGTCTTCAATGCTAGCTCCACTAGCTTTAATGGAGTTTCATTAAATGATTTATTGTGTAAAGGTGATGTTGTTGGGGGCATTAATGAATTAATATTAAGGTTCAGGACACACAAGTTTGCCTTTACATTTGACATTCAAAAGATGTTTCGTCAGAGTTTAGTTGTGCCACATCAAAGAGACTATTTACGAATTTTATGGTTTGATGAAAACTCCCATCCAGAAGTAAAATTTAGATTAAAAACTGTGTTCATGTGTACTTCATCTTGCCATATGCACCATTAAACAATTAGCTTTAGAGGAAGCATCGGAAATGGTTTGACGCGACTTTTACATGGATGATGGAATTACAGGCGCCCCGGATATCCAAATTGCTCAAATTCTACAACAGCTGATAAACATGTTCGCAAGAGCAGGAATGTCTTTACATAAATGGACTACACACTCACAGGAACTTTTAAATAGTTTTTCGACTTCTAATCCTGAAAACACTTTTCCCATAGATGAGCAGGTCTCAAAGGCTCTTGTCACGCATTGGAAGCCTTTCGAGGATTTATTCATATTCACAGTCAAGTATGAAAATGAATCTAAGCATACAAAACGAGCCGTGCTCTCAATCATTGCCAAACTCTATGACCCTTTGGGTATACTGGGACCATTTATCTCTAAAATGAAGATTTTTCTCCAAAGGTTGTGGTTGCAAAAACTTACATTTGACGACCCCCTTCCTCCAGTCATTGGTAAGAGTGGAGTCATTTAGTTCAATCCCTTAAGGTTCTTGAGCTAGTAAAAATTCCAAGATGGATTTTAAATGAAAATCATATAAAATTAATTCTTCATTGTTTCTCAGACGACAGTGAAGCCGCATATGGAGCAGTTATTTATCTACAATGCATCAGTGCCAATGATATAGTCACATCTAGACTATTATACAGCAAATCTCGAGTCTCCCCATTAAAGACTGTCTCCATTCCCAGATTGGAACTTTGTGGATGTCTTCTGGCCGCTCAACTAAATGGTAAGGTTGAAAAAGCTTTACATCTACAAATTGATAGCACAGTGATGTACTATTTCCCTAGCCTGGATTCAAACACCACCACGTCGTCTCAGGACATTTGTTGCAAATAGAGTGGGTAAATACTACAGCGGACGCAGAACAACAATTGGCAGCATGTTTCCTCCAGTTTAAACCCCGCAGATATGATATCAAGAGAACTAGTTCCAGAAAAATTGATTGACAACTATTTATGGTGGAATGGACCAACTTTCCTTCAAGAACTACCTGTTTCTGTGAACTCTGCTGACCAACAAATGATTGATGCACCTCAAGATTCCCAATTTTTATTGGAACTCGAAGACAATACCACTCGCACCTTAGTGACTTTAAATTCAGATTTTCTTACTTTTTCCAAATTAGTAATAAGTATGAAAAATTAATACATGTTTTAAGTTTTCTCCTCAGATTTCTAGGAAACTGCAGAAACAAGAAGATGAAAGGTTCACTCTCCTCAAAGGAAATCGAGGAAGCAGAATTTAAATTAATTTCCCTTGTACAACAAAATGTTCTTACTGACGACTTCAAAAACTTAGCAAGTGGTAAACAGGTAAAACCTTCAGTGGTAAACAGAAGGCAGACTTAGAAATGCCGACATACCATTTCAGGTAAAATGTCCTATTATTTTACCTAAATCTCATATCCTTACTAAATTAATTATGCAAAGTATTCATCTTAAAAATTGTTATATTGGAGCCCAAACTTTACTTCATTTAACTAGACAGATGTATTGGCCCATTGGGGGCAGAGATGTATCTCGCAGTATTGTTCATAACTGTATTACTTGTTCCCGATTTAATCCTCACCTGTCTATTCAAAAAATGGGTGATTTACACGCAGAACGTTGTAATCCTTCGTTACCGTTCAATATTACGGAAATAGATTTCTGTGGTCCGTTTTTTATTAAAAAGTAAGTTTCAAAAAAAAAGGACCTCTTCAAAAAATTTGTCTCAATTTTTGTATGTTTTGTAACAAGAGCAGTACATTTTGAAATTGTTTCAGACGTAATATCAGATTCTTTCATAGCGGCCCTAATTATGTCACGATGAGGTAGAATTTCTTCTATTTTTACAGACAATGGTCATAATTTTGTAGGTGCCCATAATGAGTTGAAAAGGCTATACAAGATAGTTAGTAATCCAGATAATGTTTTGGCAGATTATCTAAGCTCAGAAAAAATTAATTGGAATTTCATTCCCCCCTCCCTTATCGGCTCACTTCGGTAGAATTTGGGAGGGAGGAGTTAAGTCCTTTAAATTTCATTTTTTAAGATCTGTAGGCAACCTAAAATTGACTTATGAAGAATTCCTAACTGTAGCAAATCAAATAGAAGGAATTTTAAATTCTCGACCTTTAACATAGCTTTCCTCAGATCCAAATGACTTGCAAGCTTTAACCCCCGCACATTCTTCAGTTGGTAGACCAATTTCCGCAATTGTTGAACCAAATTTAACAGATTTTTCTGATAATGCCTTGAAACGTTGGCAAAGAGTAACTGAAATAACCCCAATATATGCGGCTTAGATGGCATAGAGATTACCCTAATCATTTACAGCAAAAGTCAAAATGGTACTTAATAAAGGACAATATTAGTGCCGGAACCATGGTAGTAGTCAAAGACGACAATGCCCCTCTTAATAATTGGTTGTTATTACGTGTTGTCAAGGATTTTTAAAGTAAAGATAATATTATTCGAGTGTGCCTTGTTAAAACATCCAAAGGGACTTATAAACGTCCAATTACGAAATTATCCATATTACCAATTTAAACCTAAATGTTCATTTATATTGCGTTCATTGTACTGTATTTTGCATACTTATATATCTAGCAGTTTGAATTTAGTTATTCTATAGTATTTAGTGCCTTCATTGTATTTTAATGTGTATTTGAACTTTATGCATATATTCATATTGAATTTTGCATTTGTTAATTTAACTTTCAATTTAAGAGTAATTGTATTTCTATATGTACTGTGTGCAAAGTCTTTGTACCTTTAGGAGACATTGCACGGTCGGGCGGTATGTTCACGCGAATGTCGCTTAACGCCAAATTTGGCAATCTTAAATTTAACGGCAACCCCATTACCCTCCCTTCCGGTCGAGTCTTTCAGGGGTTCATTAGATCGTTGACCGCAGCCCCCGCAGAAGCTGTAAACAACTTCAGTTTGTAAGGCTTAACAAAGCCAACCTCAATGCAATACCGCAATCAGCCATGTATTCACTTCAAAAGGAGTGTATATAGTGTAAATAAAGAAGCAGAAGTACAGTCCACTGCTCACTTCGAATCACCATCAAAGGTTACGCGATCGATTCAACAAACGTGCTAAATTCAAGCCAAAGGTTAATATTTACTAATTATTATACGGCAATGCCATGAAAGGCGTTTTCTGAGATGACTTTGTTATAAAGTATGCGAGAAAGATTTGAGGAGACCAGTTTCTCTGTGTTTAGAAAATTTCGCTCTCAATTGAGATATTAAATTTTGTGCCCAACAAATAGTTTTCAGTTTAAGATTTGGTTATTAATACATGAAGTATAATTGCAATGTCTTCTTGAGATTGGGGGGGGGGATCCTTCTGATTATGTACTGGATAAGATGTAAATATTCGTCATTGCAAATCATGAACAGGAAGCCCCCGGTGTAAAGCAAAGATGTGAAGATTTCCCAGATTGTTTTATTGCTTTTAAATGATTTAGATTCGGCACTGATGAAAAGGATCGATAGCAAACATAATATACAATGTCTAGACAGGACACATAAAATGGAAGTAGACAGTAATAAGTACATTTACTTCACTCAATTAGATAGATAACTCATATCTTTGAAGATACTTTTCTGTTTAGAATAAAATGTGAATTTTAAGAAATTTGATTAA
>JAPMOR010002660.1:0-26153 GCA_026543865.1 Argiope aurantia | reverse complement strand
TTTCATTCTATAATACTTCGAAAACGATAAAATCAACTTCAACAGCTGCCTTTAAACTAACCACCGACTGACTATTTACCTCTTGTCACTCCCCAACATCCCGTTTCTACTATCCCACCTGAAGTTGTTGTCTCTCCCCTAAAACTAGCCCAAACTTCACTGAACGAAACAAACTATAGATCATTAGCAGCGAGACAATTTGCTCCTGAATTTGAATTTTAGATCGAACAAACCATGAGAATTTCTGGAAACTGTGCTAATTAGGCCTCCTGGATGGTTTCGGATCACCTGTTTCGACCCTCCCCGGCCCTAAGTATCGGTGGGCTTTGGAAAGCAGACGATTTTGATTGTCTGTTTGCTCAGAGAAGTTGATTCTGTTTAACTCGGTTAAGCTCACGTTTCTTGGATGTAGACACGTTTGTTGCCTTTTAACTCTCTTCAATTCTTCGGGGCCGAAGATCGATACAAATAATATTTATTGCCCTCGGACTCATCTTCGGTGTGATTACGTTATGTATTGATTTAAAGTTAACTGGAGGAAATTTCGTTGCAAGGCAAGTCGAAAGCGGAAGATTCTGCTATTTGTTTGTTAACAACTGGCACTTCTTAATGTAATCTTAGATGCTTAAACGAGATGCTGTACGTTGAGAAGCGGGTTTTGCGTTAAACATTGTGAAAGAGTGGCTGGATAATTGAATTGGCGAATTCAGATATTCGGCCTACGAAATTCAAAATGGCAAGGTGTGGCTAAAATGCATATGTAAATGTTAAAGGTAAATAATTTATCATCTACACTTATAATAAAGCACAATGTATGTGTGTGTGTGTGTGTGTGTGTGTGTTGGCGCTCTACAGGCCAGACCATTCAACCTACAGCTACCAAATTTGGCACGTGTATACCTTGGAGGCCGGGAATGTGCACCTGGGGGTTATTTTTTCGAATTTTTAACTAGAATTTTATTTATTTAAAAATTAAGCGAAATTTTGACGTGTTTCTGCTATAACTGCCGAAAATATTACCGCACAAAAAAGATTTTTACATGAAGTTAAAGATCAAAAATTTATCTTTTAAATGACACTAATGTTTTAATCTTAAAATTAAATTTCTATTTTTAATGAATTTTTAAATAAATATTTTAACTATGTTTTTCAAAAATTTTTTTCGTAAATAATAAAAATTAAAACTAAGCACGTTTCACATTCATGGGAAAAAATTAGCTTTTTTCAAAGTGTTGCCATCACATTGATTAAAGCTCCAACTAAAAATAAATTAAATCTTTTTGGAAATGAAATCTGCAAAAATATAATTTTCGGCACGTGTCTGTTGGAAAGGAAACAAATATGAAATATTTTTTCTAAAAAAATAAATTCAAGAAATTTATTTTATGATCTTTTACACTCTCTATACAGGGTGTTTATTTAGTCCCGGACCCATTTTGATGTTTAATGGCTCATAAAATAATGAAGATATAAACAAACTTATGGCATTTATTAATTGAATAACTCATATATTTTCCTTTTCAGGTTTGAATATTTTTACTTTTGTAAATATCATCTGCGCGTGTGGTTAATTTCAGATAATTTCATTTTCCAGTCTAAATATCTGTACTTTACTAAATATCGTCTGCTTATTAATTGCATTTTTCTATCTTTTATTTTTGGCAACTATTGAAATGTTATGTTTACTTTTGATGTGTTTGTTCTATGTAGTACTTTTGTATGCGATGTTTTATTCTAGCGGATATTAAGGAGAATGCATATACCACAAGAGAAAGCACAGATTTTATGGTGGTCATAGAGTTAATTTCCAATCAACTAAATCACTGACTTTTAAGAGTTAATTTCCAATCACTTAAACTGACTGATTAATGAAAATTTGAATATCACTATTCAATAAAAAAAGGATAATTTTAGATTTTCCGTCGATCGCTTCAAAGAAAATACGCCAATCAGCACGCAGGTTTCTCAAGATTAATTGGCCTAAGATTTTGAAAATGGTGAGTTTTTCTAAATTTTTAGCATTTAAAACTTCATAAATAAGTCTTAGTTGATCTTGGAAAATAGAAACATTCATTCATTTATTTATTTAAAATTTGGTGTGTCCAGAATATGATACCTTACTGCATTAAATTTAGACTTCATAATTTTTGAAATATATTTATAGGCAGGAACAAAATATTATTATTGATTTCATTTCAATCTTTTTCAAAGCAAAACTAAAAACTGAATTTTATGTTGAATCTCAGAAATTTTTGTTGAATTAATGTTTGAGATATTACATAAATTATGAAAAATATTTTGTAATTAACATAAGACTTAAATACCGAGCGATTCTGTTTGCAATACTCACATTCAATAATAATAATAATAAATAAATAACAATAAAGATAATAAATAAAATAAAACGCTTAGTTTTATTAAAAAATATCTTAATATTAATTGCAATTTTATCATTTACATTTTAAATTAAAGTTGAAGTTTTGCCGGAAATGACAACAAATTGGCAAAATGCATATAGTAAATTGAACGAAACGATATAACCAGTATAAGTTTTGTATAGCTATCAAAATTTGAAGATTAAAAATGTTTTGTTTGAGAATCCTTTAAGAGACCAGTTACTTAAAATATTTAATTGAAAATTGTAGCGAGCGGTAATACTGGCGAACCGTCTGGTCGCCAAAGGTGGCTAGTATTTAATAAGCGCTTGTTTGCATGATGCTTACACTAATTTAATTATTTTAATTGTTATTCCTGCTTTCATTTTTATATATCACTTATTGAATTTGTGAAAAACTGGTAATATTGGCTATATTTAACCTTTTACACTAAAAAGTAATTCGATGCAATATTATTCACTTAATACATGAACTTGTTTATTAGAACAAAAATTGGGTTTACACACCCTATTGTTTTAAGCTGAATTTCACTGAAAAGAGGAATCTACATTTTTGTACCATTCTATAAATATTCCTAACAGTTAAAAAAATAAATAGATAAAATGCCAAAATGATGTATCATCTTAAACGGTGAGCGAGTGCCACCATCCGATTGCAAAAGGCCAATTTTAGTCATATCATTTAGACATAACTTCATGATCATGACTTCGTCAAATTTTTAGACATTGAAGCTGTGTTTTTTTAGCAGCCTTATAAGTTCTGCTCATTTTATAATGAAGACAACTCGCGTAATAACCTAGCGTTATTAAAAATCCAAACACATGGCTAATATATCTCCTAAATATTTTGTGTTGTAGATTCACATTTTAATCATCTTGGTAACTACACAAATATTAAACATAATCTATCTTCTTTACTTTCTGAGCAATGGAAGAAAATCGCACTATTAAATATTGGATGAAACAGAGAAAACTGTTCAAATTTTATACAAAATGTAATTTATTGTTGGTAATGGGTAATAAATATTTTTTTTAAAAAATGCCAACTTCAAGAAAATTTTATACGACTATTTTAATTGATATTATTACCCCTCCAGCGGCGTATTCAGCAATATTCGCGGGTTGGCATTTAGTCCATTTTCTGTTGCATTCCGCAGTTCTCAGGTAAAAGTGTTTATTTTAACGATTACAGATTTTTATCACATTATATTATTATCGTGCAACATATGGTCACTTTGAAAAATCTTTGAACTTATTTGCAAACATCGCATCTAAATAGAGATTTTAAACAATTCCGCAGCCAGAGGGTTAAGAAGATATTTTTTTTAAAATTTTGAAACAGTATAAAATTTAATTCATGACATAGTTTCAGAAATTATTGAATGAAAGCACCGAAATTCAGCTTAACTTTTAATTTAATTAAAACTTCAAAAAGTTATTCAAAAAATCACTTTTCCACGTACTCAATGCACTTTAGCCAAATTTTGTAATGTAAATCAAACATTCTTACTGGATGGGATAGGAAAATTCGCAGGGACAGGTATGTGTCTCGGAGGACGGCCGGAGTTTCGTTTCTCAGACGGTTGGGGCTTTTCAGTATTGTGAGATTTTCTGTTTGGAAATAAAATTTACCAGAATAAAATGAAATTCCTATTTAATCAAATTATGGTTTTATTCTCTCATTGTACCAATTCCAACTCTAACGATTTAAAAAGTCTCGCTTCATTTCGTTTCTTTCTTGAAGGATATATTCTGCTCTTAATTTCAATAGTAAAAAAATGCAATTTACACCAATACACATTGGATATTTTTTTCTATATTTTACTTATATTTTTAGTTGTTAAAATATAACTGATTTTTTTCATCATTGTATTTTAAATTCTTTAGAAGAAATAGTCCATCCTGTCGAATGAAATTGTAATTCAAACGCATTGATTAATCACAAATGCATTACCAGGCAATATTTTTTTAAATCTAGTTATCAGGAAATAAGTGAAAAAATTAAAAATTTTCAGTTTTATCAAAGTAAAAAATAAACTTAATAAAATAACAAAAACTTATTTGTTAAAAATATTCATCAAATAAAATGCCATTTTAATTATTTTCAATCATTTAATTAATGTCAACAATACTCCAAATTTCTTTAATTTTCAATCATCCATTGTTTATTAACAAATGACCTAAGCTTCCATTACTGAAATAATAAGGCGCAATTATTCCGAGTCTCAGTAGAAACAAAAGTTGTAAGCTTTATTAACTTTTAGTCTCAAGAAGCAAACATTTCATTATCAATCGCGTAGAATCTTCAAACATATTTATGAAGTATACGTGCACGAAAGATTGTATATTACAACTCTTTTGTATGCCGTCTTATAATCCTTCATTATAATTACAAATATTCTAATCCAAATTCAAATTTACCTTCCACACATACAACCGTTAAATTAAAATTTTAATTAAAATATCTGTGCTTTTACTATGCCTTTATCAAATTAACTGCAGATATTAAATCATATTTCAGGGATTCTGCATAAAGCTAAAATTAGGCTTAGATGATTATTCATAATTTTAAAATCTGTTTACTTAGAACGATATATAAAGAATAAGGAAGTATTAATAAGATAGTTTATCATCAGTAACGATAGATGGCGCTGAATAGAATGATTAGAATTTTCAATTTTAAAGTATGCTCATCATTTGAAATACGTTCATTGCCTAATTCGAATGCGACTAATGTTTTAACTATTTTTTTCTGCTATAAAAATAAACGACACCTCCCATTTTTGGAATGTACTGGCCTACTAATTGAATTAAGACTTTATGAAATGTTTGGTGTTTGATAGTTGAGTATAAATTTTGTATTGCATTAACGTGCTTTTGGTTTTAATTTGTTAATAATTTTGAAGCACATTAATTAGATAGTTCGTAATTAACAAGTTCATTCGAATTTTCTTCGATCTCTTGACTTTGATAAATTATTACATGTGATCTTTCATCCTTGTTTATTGAAATGATTCGAAATGAAATTTAAGAATTATTAAAATAATTTATTTTATTTCTTAATTGTTTACGTTAGTTCATATTTTGTATCCTTTATAACAAGTAATAATTTATTAGTAAATAATTTACAAACGATTTACTTCTGTACAAGATATTTAATAAAGACAATAAAATGATACTTTTTATAGCGTGTCATTTGTGAATGGAATATATATTTTAATGTTAAAAGACACCTTGCTAATTATTTTAAATAATATTTTCTAATTATATACTTTTAAGAATTATTTAATTTTTATTTATACTTTAGCTGGTATCCGGCGCGCTGCTGCCGTAGAAGAAATAATTTTGAAAATATCATTTGAAATTTAAAATAACTGACAGCATCCTGTGTAGATAATTATTCACTAATGTGAAGAAAAAAAAATGAGCACTAGCAGTAAATATTTGTGATTTTATTTTACTCGCATTGTTTGGCATCAATCAAAATTTTATTTTCTTTCATACATGTGCGATTAATACCAAATGACATGTGCTGTTTACCATTTTGCTTTTGTGAATTGTCAGTTTTAAAATATAATAAGTGCGAGCAATAAGTTGTCAAAATTTCATCGGTATCGGTTGAACGGTACGGCAAGCATAAGATACGAACAAACAAAAGTTCATTTTTATATATTAGATTACTCAAAAATTTTAAAAGTTATTTCATGAAATTAACCTTTGATCTCATTTTTAATTTTAGGATTATTTATTTTAATTAAACACACTTTTAAACCTATTTCTAATTTATTCGAATATTTAGAAAAACTATTTTTAATTTGACCTTGTCGACTTCAATTAGCAATATAACACAATTTTTATTAAAATCTAAATGAGCAAAAATAAGAAAATAAATTACCTTTATTTTCAATTAACATAATTAAAAGATACATGTAGGCGTAATTTTATTGTGAAATGCATCTATGTAAACAAAAAATATTTGAAATATTTATAATTATTGAGAAAAGATAAAATGAAAGTTGTTTGTTTTTTTTTTTTCAAATTTTTCATATAATATTTTTAAGTTATCCAGAAGATTTTGGAATAGGAAATAACAAAACTGCAAAAGTAATCATTATTATTTTGCATCCAAGAAAAAAAAAAAGAAAATCATTCTTTAATTAAAGAAAATATATCGTAAAATAGCAGTAGTTTGTATTTGCGAGATTACATGCATTTTTATGTTAAATAATGTAATAATTTATTTGGAAGTCTTGAATATTTTTATAGCAAAATATGTGGATGTCTCTTCATTCCATGTATACATTTATAATTCGAAAAAATCTTTGCAATTTATTCATTATTCAATCTTTAATAAATACGAAATGTTAATTTACTAATTATTCTAAAAATACTGTTATTTTTCTGTTAGACTATTTGGCTTATTTCTCATTTTTAATTAAATTAACTGCTTGCTCTTTCTATTCATATAATTTACATTTAATTATAATTAGCTAAATTTTAAAATATAAACCTCGTCACATTTAAAGTAAATACCAATCAACAATGTGTGTTAATTTATTACTTTTTATAAAATGTTTTTTTGTGCTTTTATTTATGTTGTTTTTATACTTTAAATCAAAATAATGAAATTTAGAAAAGTAATTTTGCAAGTAATTGCATTTAGAGTTAAATTTCTAGAATTCTGTTTAAAATTTTATTTTTTTCCATTTTTATTTCCCATTTAATTGTGGATTTTACGTAGTTTATTAACATTTTATTAATTTATTATGTTGAATTAAGATTCAGGTTACGATTAAATAGACATTGTAGATTTAAAAAAATTAATGTCATAGTTATATAAATATGTGATGGAATCGAAATACATTACAGTTAATTCAATACCATCTTTCAAAAAAACCATGTTTTCCATTAGACGGGTGCATATTCTTTCTTTTCATTAAAAAAAATTAACACTGATTATTTTGTGTGATTTAATAATATTGCTGTTGATATTTCTCAAGGATTTTGCTTTTATAAAGGATAATTTTCCTTATTCATTTGTAAACCGAAAGAATAATATTAAAATTTAGATTTCAAAAGTTGAAAATAAGAATAGCTGGCGAGAAATATCCAATATTTGGCATGCATACATTTGATAATATTATATTATGTAAACATAAGTTATGGTGCTCAATTGCATAAGGAATAAGCTAAAATAACTACTAAATGAAGACATTTTTACATTAATCATAAAAAAGCATTAGTTTTAGGTGGGAGCGACGACTAAATCATAGTAAAATGATAATACGTGCGAACAGTGACAATATTCCTAACAATACGAAGTACAAATTCTGGAAGAAATGTATGTTTTTCAACAAAATATTCTTTATTCTGCCTTCTGATATGATATTTTGTCTTTCAAAGAACACACTCGTCAAGTACATTCAGGTCAAATATGTGATTATTTTTAGTTGTTTTCCTCGTCTCGACTAAAAATACCGCGAGTAAGACGATGAGAAGTCGCTGGATAAGTAAGTGATTTCCTTCTTCCTTGGAGTATGCAAAAATTGTCGAAGTACCACCATCGATCACGGGTTACATCTTCTGCCTGTTGAATTAATTGGGGGGGGGGGATGTTTTTTTTTCTTTCTTAATGATTGATTTTATTTACCGATTTATTTGCAGCAGATATTTCTTCAATTGTGCGGATGTTCAGATATCAAAGTTGTGTAAATACTAAGTTTCATCATGATTCTTAATTGTTATAGTTTTAAATATAATTACAATATATATTTTGACAGAAGATAAAATTGCGGATATAAGATTAAATGTCAATTTATTTTATAAACTGAAAAATAATTAAGAAAAAAAATCGACTAGTATTTCATATTATAGCAAGTAAAACATGTTAAATGCATCTTCTGTTTTGCCTTTGTTAAAATAGTGTAAAAACTAGACCAAATTTTTTCAAAAACCGTATTTTTTCAATATTACAAATAAAATGTTGGCATTGAATAAAAGATTTATTTTTCCCAATGAATTTTTTGATCCATTGACTCCGAGTTCGGCATTTATTTGAAACAGGTATTGAATTTATAACATTGAAAAATCAATATATTTTGATAAATCTTTATTGGTTTGATTAAAATATTTTGCAGTAACTTCATCCACCCATCCTTATTAATATTTGCCGGTTCCCTCAGAATAAAAAAATGGAACAAATAAAAAAAATGGCGTAGATTATTGATCGTGCATTTTTTAGATTATGTGTGTGCATAGGGCTAATTTTCTAATTGAAAATAACTAATTAGTCCATCATATTTCATTTTACAACGCCATTTTCAAACAAAATTTTGTTAATGTATGAAAACAATTTTTAATAATGGATCTATGTTCGATAATAAATAGACTTAAATTAAAAAATTAGTAGAAAAACGAATATAATTTTATTAATATTGGAATAGGCGATTTAAGAGAAAGGGTTAGAACAATATTTTGATATCTAGATTTGACGTCTAATGTCCAATAATATTTAATTATTAAATTTAAAATTTAACATCCAACTACTTCTAAATTTTTATGTTAATATACATTTCGCTTTTTAAAAATCAAAAATTCTTCGATTTTTTTAAAATCATGAATTTTAATTGTATGCAAATAAAAGTATATATTTAAAAAATTGCAATTTTAAAATAAATATTCTTTATCAATTGTTTTAAAGACACTGAATTTAATTTTTTTGACATTTTCTTTGTTTTATATTTAAAAAATGTACAACAGCATTATTCTATTTGCTATGTTCGCTATGTCAAAGTTAAGTCTGCTTTTATTTTGCAATTATTATTTAATTTTCAATGTTCCTTGAAGGTTCCATTCTTCTATGTTCATATCCAGAAATTTAAAGTATTTGCACTCAAACATTTGCTTAATAAAAATATTTTCGATTTTGCCTATTTTATCAGCAAATTATTTGAGAAGCAAACAAGAAACTTATTTAATGAAAAACTCAATTCAGTGAAAAAAAAATCTAATGAAATTTACTTGATGACATAGAAGTATTACCCGAGTTCACTAAAACAGACATTTCCTAGCCTTTCATTCATTTTTCCGTTGAATATTTCATTTTAAATCTATATCCGATTCTTTAGAAAAATGAAATGCTATAAAATTCCTGTTGAAGGCGCAATCATGTGCTTGCCTTGTTTGTCCCAAATACAATCATTTGGCTTTAAAAAATAAATCATTAATAACAATAGAATCCACGATTTTAATTTCCGATTGCGATTTTTTTTCAATTTATATTTTTACTTGTACGTGCCAAAACCAAATTTTTATTTTGCACGGAACGTTTAATATTTCCGTATTCTAATTAGACTATCCATCAAATTAGAATACCCCTTCTGTGCTCTCTGATAACCGTAGTAGAGAAAGTCATGTAATTGGGTAATAGATTTGAATCATTGGTGAAACACGTGGAAGCCAGCTTATTGAAAAAACACAATCCCAACATAATCCTGTAAATTGGATAACGAGAGATATCAAGTGCGTATACCTGTATATAAAGTGATGTCAAGTGAGATTTCTTGATTTAATTTTGGATCAATTGTTCAGTAGAAATACATTTCAAAACAAAATTTATATTTTGTACATTTCAACTGCTTTAATCAATCAACTGCTTCACATTTCAACTGCTTTAATCAATCAACTGCTTCACATTTCAACTGCTTTAATCAATCAACTGCTTCACATTTCAACTGCTTTAATCAATTGTTTCAAAATAACTACATAATACCAAAATTACAAATATTACGTAGAAAAACTTTTTTCTTTCGATTGATTAAAAATGAACATATTTCTTAAAGTTTAAGCATATTTTTTTAATAAAAATAATTGTGTGGGTTTATCATGGTAGTGCTAGAAAAGTAACATTACAATTTATTTTAAATATCTACCATTTTGATTAAAATGATGAATCTCGCCGATTATATTTTATTGTTTTAAGAGCTTTCTGAAATTTGCGAACAATTTCTTTTGAGAAATAATGATACCTGGTGCGATATTTCATGAATAGTTTCTTTTTTCAACGTTACTACTTCTAACACAAAACATATTTCTCAGAGAACACACATTTCTAGAGTGAAGTAACGAGAACATATTTATTCCCCTCAAATATTACGGTCATTTCCAATTTTTCCAACAACATCAATCTTTAAAGAACAGTGCAACTCGAAACTTAAATATTTCAAAAACATAAAAGAGTGTCTCGAATAAAATAACAATCAGAACACCTTCATGGAGCGAAATGCAAACCAAAAATAACCTTAATGCTCGTCTCCATACACAATACTCAAGGAAGACAAGGTTATTTGAATAGCACTTGGTACTTCCAGGTAACATTTCGGTAAAAGTAAACCTGCGAGAGTAATTTTCCTGCACCTTATTATGTACCTGTAAGGTGCCAAAAGGGAAATGGTTGGCACTTTACCTTTTGTATAACTTTTCCTTCGAGGCAATACTATTGAAGAAGACTAACAAAACCCACGATGGGAAAGGTTTCACTTCAGTTCTTTGGGGGAATAGTTTATTTGCTGTATTTGTGCAAAGTTTTTTTTTATTTATTTATTATTATTTTTTTTGATAAATTCATCGGCGAATGTGTCGATGGTTGTTTTAAATGGTAGTTAAGCTAGAGGTTGAAGCTCTGAAATTCTTGCAGGTAATTATTTTCTGTTTGCGTTCAAATTTTTTGTAGTTTGGGCACGATGTCATGTATTTGAGTCTTGGTCGTTGAAGCATATTTATATAAATATAAATTGGATTGTATATTTACAAAATAATACATATGTAACAAATACTGAGGCTCTTAAACTATCTTAGTTACTATATCTTGACTCCCATCTTGAAAAAAAAATACTTTTTCAAGTCTGTATTTAACCCTTAACTGGGAAGCTGAAAATACTTAACTAGAGAGGTGCGGTCTATGAGACCACATTTATTTTACACTGAAATTAAGTTGTTGAATGAAAGTATTAACATGAAAATCGGCCAATATATTCTGCAGATATTTTTCCCTGATGTATACATATGTCTTAGAAATTTTTAAAAATATATTATCATTGAAAGAAGTGATTGTATTTGAAAGCACATTTTCTTCTCAAATTACATGTTACAACAAATAATACTTTTGAAAAACATTACTTTTTAAGTTGTATTTATTTTCCAATATACAAAGGTATATAGAAAACAATTTAATGGCAAGTTCAGCAAATATATAGAAAAAAGATAACAATGGGTAAAAATACATTTTTTCTTTACCGGCATCATTTCCACCCATAAACTTGTGAACATTCGTAGCACGGTTTTCGAGAGCACTTTAATCCTACAGGTTTAGTACTAGTATAAAAATCTGCCTGTAAATTCTAGATATTTCCCTTCTTAAATTAATATATTTTAGAAATATTTCAAAATCAATTTACACTGGAAAATTAATTATATTTGACAATACATATCAAAATCAGATGAATGCGAACTTTCATCGAAAAAATCCTCTATACAATTTTCCTCATCACTAAAATCACTTTCTGCTTCATTTAAAAAAATCTGGAGCTCTTCTTCATAAAGAGGATCATTAGGTTGGATGATATTTGAGTATCAAGTTCCAGAGCCATCTGCTAACCCTTGTATAAAACTGGAACACAAAAAAGGAGTTGTGGACTCGCATACGTCACACAAAGAAGTAGCTGAAATATTTTTTAAAGCATTCGCTGAAACCGGTTGAAAAAGCGCATATGTAGTATATGTCACGAAGTAAGAAGCTACAGGGTCAATTCATTCGATTAAGCTAAAAATCGAATAGGGGTGACTAAAAGTCCATCCTTAGTGGTCCGAGATACCGCACCTCCCCAGTTAAGTTTTAAGTTTCGATCATGACCTAATATTGAATGGATGATGGGCAATACTAAAATGAGTGTACATGAGAATTATAATCAAACATAGAAAATATACTATTAGGCAACTACAGTCACAGGTAATGATTAGGCTACAAAAAAAATGGCTTTAACTTTTACCTAAAAACTATCTTTTTTCAACTAAAGTGGGATGACCGATATTATTTGGACAATGGTTAATTATGTGATGTCATATGATTTAAAGATAACGAAATGGTCTTCTTATAACTTGCCGAGTATAAATGCGCAATAACTGGAGAATTTGGATGCCATAATTAAATTGTACTAACCAAATAGCATAATCCATAAGGGTGGAATAATCCACCGAAGAAAAATAAATCATTATTTTCACAAAAACAATGTTTTAATAGAATTAAACAAAGGGTTAAACAAGTAATTTGAAAACATTAACACAAGTAATTTGAAGGGTGTGCTAAAATGGTGCTCTTTAACGATTGTCAAAGTTAGCGGAAACATTTTTTAATCCTGTATCGTCTTTTAAATATTAAGAGAGGGCAAATGGAATTTACATATTCTATCCGTACATATGCTTGTTCTCTACATTTATGGCACAATTTAGTTTATAAGGCCATATGATAACAAATTTTGGAGTATAAAACAGTTGAAAAAAATGATCATAAGAAATAATTTTCAGCTGAAACTTTAATAAAGATGTTTGATTTCCTAAAAAATACATTATTAATAACAAAATTCTACAATAAACAATTTAAGTTAAAAAAAATATGAACGTTGGCTGATTGATCACAAAATAGCAATAAACTGACTAGTTTAGTTATATTAACGTCCTGTTTTAAAGCAACACTAGGGGAATTTTAGGACGGACTTCGTAATTTTGAACCACGACCAGATGACGAGGACGATACCTGAGCTGACACACCTATCTAAATTCCACACCATACTAGTGGGAGGGCGTTTGACCCCGACCGATTTAACGTGCAACAGAACCGCTTACACGACGGTTCTTCGCTGGAATCGGGTCTCGAACTTAAATTGATCCGGATCAAAAGCCGATACCTTACCAACAGGCCATCACGGCCCCAAAATGATGCCTTTGATTAGATGCTTACGCTACTGAAATAAATTCCTTAAACAGTTAACTTTTTCGACCTCTTCGGAAGATGTGCATCTAAATTGTCATTATAATTATAAATGTAATAATTATATAAATATAATAAATGCCATTGAATAAATTCGTCATAAAGCAAAATGTTACTTTTTCGACGACGAGTGTACTCGTCAAAAACAGTTAACTCGTTAACTTAATGCCGAGAATGATCAATTTTATTATAAAATTTCGAATGTTGACTGATCATTAAATTTTTCATTTAATGTTGAAGCAATTTTAGTATGGCTGTACAAAATTTCATTTCCGCTCTTAGAACATTCAGATCATATATTTTAGGTCTACGTGTATATGAATTATTCGTATACACGTATATAAGCGTTAAAACATCGTTCAATTAGAAAAGGGATATATTAACACTATTTCAATATTTCCAAAAATGCTGCATTTTATAATGCGATTTTTAATAGCATTTAAATATTAAAATTAATAAAATATGTAATTTTATATTTTGATAAAATATGTGAAGAAAAATAAAATGCTGAACAACATTTTACAAGATGGTGATGCATAGTTTTGTTAAATTTTTGTTAATGTAACTATGTTTTCTTTATCAACGATAGCAAAAAAAATGCAGTTACTTTATTGTTGTTTCTTAAGAATAAGTTAAAACCAACAGCAAACTAAACACCTTGGATAAACAAGCAAAATCTTGAAAAGAACGAAACCTCATCCGATATTTACAACTTTCGGATATACATCAACATTTCAGCGTTGTCTTTAAAGTCCTGCACTGAATAATACCCACATTTTTTAAAGTATAAAATGTTGAGGATGATAACCTTGGTCTGAATATTTAATGTATGCTGTTAATACTTAATAAAGTTATAAAATTCTTTACTGATCTGAAATATACCACCAAAAATGCTTTATTTTTCTTGCTTTAAAAGGTGGTATTTATGAAAAGTTAAAAACGTGAGAGAATGCATGTACTTATAGTTAAGCCTTTACCTTGAAAGAAATATGGCTTCAGAGGTTTATGTTCTAGATTTTTTTTTTCATTCGAATAACCTTTTTGTATCATTATATAAATACACTACATTTAAGATTTAGTTCTTAAGTTCTTTTATAAAATTCATAAGTTATTAAATTTTGAAAATCTCTCTAAAGTGTATTATTTGTAGTATCTAAAGTTAAATATTTGTTTAGATATATTGCTTTATGCAGTAGTTCGATACGTTTTCATTCCATTTGGCAACTGTATGCATTACCAATTGTTGCATCAATGTTATATGTGATGCATTCTGTTATTCATTGGGAATATGCTACTCGAATATAAACCTTGGTCAGATGAAGATGATATCTGCTTTATCTTCAAATTTTCTGTTTTGAAACCGGAGACATAAAAAAAAAAGAATCAATTGATTGAATGAATTCTGGGCAACACATAAAGTTTCGTTTCTGAAGAACATTACGAGACTATGAAACGCAAAAACAAAATTGACTGATTAGGTAAGAAGCTTTATTCAATAGAATCATTGAATTTTTAAAAATTTTTTTATTAGATATATATTAAATTTGAGTCTTCGTAAGACAATGAAATAAATCATTCTTCTAATCCCTCGTAATTTCGGAGATTAATATTTGTAAATTTAATAGAAATTTACAGCATATCGGGATTATACTGGATAACTATAATTGAATTTCGAAGCTATAAAAAGTAAAGAAGAGTTGTAAATAAATAGGCTTCTAGTTTGAATTCGATGATTTGTCTTAAATTTTAATACATCATTTGTTTTCTTAGCTAATTTATTGAGAAAACAGTAAAAGTTTTCTTCGTAAACCAATGACAAGGTTCTCCCAAACAATGTATTTAAGTCTAATAAATGTATTTATTTATTAACATTACGTTACAAGAATTGCGAAAATACTAATTAGATTGTGATCTTCGAGGTTTTCTTAGATTATTCGTTGGAATGCTATTAATAGGCAAGTAACCGATAACCTTAATTTTAATTGAGAAGTCTTTTTTCCGGCCAGTTAAAATCAAAATTTGTAAAAACTAAAATGTATCTCTACCATTTATCAAGTTACCATTCAATATAATTTTAAAAAATGATTTCTGAATCCATAAAACTCTGTAAAGGCTATAAACCTAAGCTTCATTAATATGAGCTCTATCATATTTAACACTAGATACTATAAACAGTTTCCATGAATTGTAAGGCACGAAAAGCCTCAGGAAATACTGCAAATCGCAGCACTCACACCGTAATAGAAGTCTGCATAAAATTTTCTTTCAGAAGCTTGAAAGAAAAAAAATACCACTCGGAAAACTGGAAGGTAAAGGTAGATTCCTTTACAGTTTAGTTAATGTTTCATGAATCTAATTTCAGGCAAAATTAGGAATTCAAGATTACTTTTTAACCCCTAACTTCCAAGATATTGCAATTATTGAAAAAAAAATTTAAAAATACAAAAGTTGTATGTCTTAACGAGACGCTAATTTGGCTAATTTGATCTATTTTTCTATTTTCAATATTAAGGAAGTTGTGATTTTTTAACACCCCACCATTTCAGACTCCCCTTTTGAGTTATATGAGTCATTAATGATGTCATCCGAGATGTTTACATTTTTAACAACATATTTCAAGCCATTTAAAATCTAAACAATATTATAGTTTTCGAGCTCACAAAATAACAAGGCCAAAGCGTTAAAAGCATATTATATATATGTATACATTTTTTTAATGAAGGGTGATTTTGGGTTCTAGGGACCATAACCGGTGAAGAAATGAAGAAATGTTCTTAAAGTCATGTCGTGAGAACCATTGTCATAGGTATTTTTCCTACAGGAATTCTATTAAAAATTGCCTATTCGAAAACTCATTGAAGCATTCAAAGCAATATAAACAAATGATCCATAGAGTGTAAGAAAACTATAGATAATAGACTAATTCTTCCTAAATCTTTCTTACTATGTAGATTTGAATTGGCAATTATTTATCTATCTCATTTAATATTTTTGCTTCTCTTAGTTTAATACATTTTAATTAAACCCAAATAACAACAACGACAAATCAGCATAACACGTATTGCTTGCCAATGGATTCTAAAACCTTCCGCGATTTTGCACATGCGTTAGGATGGGCTTAATTCGCCAAAATAGTGGTAAAAGGAAAGATAAAAGAAGGGAATGTTTACATTTCATATTGAAGTAAACGCGGATTATTCTCGGACTGAATTAAAATAAAATAATTCTATTAGAAACGACACGATACTCGAATAAACGTGAAACAAAATTGATAGGAAAATTATCTAATTGGCAGAAAATCAAGGTCAAATAATGACGAATCCTGGAAATGCGATCATCCTTCAGCATCTAACCATTTGTGATATGGAATCGTCAAAAAATGATCGTCTCAGTATATAGAAACTGAACAATATACAGTTTATTAAAGTTTCAAATGGATTACTACTTTTAGCTATAGAGATGCCCGAGTTTCAAGACACTAATGTTCAAGAAATATTTTGAAGCTTCAACAACTTAATTCCCATAATTAAGAAGCCATACAACCACGTTTGTTGTAGCAAATTAGAAAAAAAATAACTAAAAGAAATGTGTACCTCTGTAAGTATAAATATAATTCTGTGACACTGAATATTAACATTCCGCACAGAATAAATAAATTGACTGATTTTATTCGAAGTAATTGATGCTTGGTGACTCAATAAAATAGCGAGAAAAACCTTCAGAAAATTATAGTGACTTTTTATTTTAAACTCATATTTTATATATTTCATTGGTAGAAATTCGAACTTCCTATAAAGGGAGGAAATAAATTGGATATTAGAAATAAATCTCACTTTGGTTGGTAAATAAAGATGAAGATAGAAAGACTCAAGAATATGAAACTTTTGATTTCGAAGAATAAATACAATTTATAATTATTTCACGATGTAAAATTTCAGTTAACTAACAAAATAACTAAAAATAATTCTATTACACGGAATATGTATCATGCCGCATAGAATAAATAACTTTTGACTGATTTAATTCGAAATAATGGCTCAGAGACGATAAAAAAAAAGTAAAAAAATTCTTTAGAACATAATGATTTTTCCTTTGAAATTTTAAATATTTCATGAGTATAAATTTGAACTTCCTGTAAAGGAAATAGATATTTGGCTATTAGAGATCAAACTCGCTTTGTGTGGTAAAGAGAGAACAAGATAGAAAGACTCCAAAATATAAAACTTTAAATTAAAAAAAAAATATAGAGAATTTCTAATGATTCCATGATACGAAATTCCATTTACCTAACACAAAAATAGGTGTAAGCGCGTTAGATTTAAAACGAATCCTCAATGCTATCAATATCGAGCTAAATTTGGCCGTGTTCGCAGAAGAAACAAGAAAATTAGAGAGTAATGAAAAGTCTTTATTTTCCTAGATATCACAGGAATTTTAATGAACTTTATATTTACTATACCGTGTTAAACATGAGCAATAGATATTCTTAAAAATATCGCTGGCATATAACCCAAAAGTATGTTTTATGAATTATACTTCTTAATCCAGAATATAAAATAAATGTATTAATAAGCATTTGAACAAAAAAGAATTCCTCCCTTATTAAATGGCAGTTTTTTTTTAGCACAAACGAAACAAAAAATAAAATGTATTGGGAAGTAGTAACTAATGCTTTATGTAGACATGTCTGACAAAGGAATTAGCTGTATGGTTAAACGCTTACACAACTTGATTTTACTCGGCTAAGCTAACAAAAAATAATTGTCTTTGCTTTGAAAAGTATAATGAAACTGGAAATATTCGCTATTAAAAAAAAAATTATGTTTTTCTCCCCCACCCCATATCTTTTATAACATTAGGACCGTTCTTTCCCAAAGTGAAAACAAAAGAGAGTAATGAATATAAAGGAAATGATTACCAAAAATTATTTAGAACTATTTCCCTTTCTACTATACATAGTCATAGTAAAGATTCAGGCACTTGAGTACTGATTTAGATTAAGGCCATTGGGTATATTTCGTGATTTTTTAGATTACGCCGATTTCGTTAACTTCCATTATTAATAAGATGCCAAAATTTCGCAAGGGTGGAAGTAATACCGAATTTACTTGGAGATTTTTAGATGATTACGTCAAAAACCTCGAATTGCATTGTTTATAGCATATCAAGATGGTTGCATTCCCAGGTATGCTTGACGAGTTTCAAATTACATCACGATCGTCAACGGCAAGTTCATAATCGGAAAGTTGGCGATTATTTTCATTTTTTGGTAACTTATTGCAACATACATAAAAAGAACATAAAAACAAACAGGTACATGTATTTTTTTCCTGATAATGGCTCAGATTCGTGTCCTCTTTTTGGAAAGCGTTGTCATTTGGGATACAAGACCACTCTTGAATCTACTAATTAGTGTCGAACTATTATTTAGGCGTATTAACTCTACAATTCAAGGATAAAATTAAAACAACTCTGCTATAAGCTAAATTCTGCATGAAGGGTAAAGAAACAAAACTGTCAGAACAGAACATTTTATTATGGAGTTGATTAAATCCTTCAGGGGAAAGAAAAGGGATTTCTGGTAGACCAGCAAGTGACTTTGGGGAGAGTATATTGAATTTTCTTTTAAAGAAAATTTTTAATGTGTTACTAGATTGCTCAGGATTTTTGAAAGAGTGTCAAGATCCACCATGCATTACTGATTGCACTTTGCTTCGTTGAAGATAGGGAACTTGCCCCATGAATATGATAAGAGCTTTCATCTTCTCGATGGCAGTGTAAAAAATTAATATTTACAAATAACTTTTTACAATATAATGATTTTTCTCTCTGTATTTGGCTTTATTTGTATTTTTTATCGGTGCTTGAATAAAAACCATTCTTGTATTTAAGAAAACACAGCAGTGAAACTTTATTTCATACATCAATATCTCGAATGCTTTGAATAATAAATGCCACTATCTTAATTCAAAATGTAAAAACTTATATTTCTACTTTACGGTTAATACAGAAAATATTATGTAATTCACCAATAGAAAAAACAAAAGCTATTTTGTATTATTTTAAGAAATATTAAAAAGTATATACTTTACAGATATATAACTTTTTATTGACAAATTAGTTAGTCGATGTATTTATTGTGAAGTTTTGTCCGAAAGAATTAGGATTGCTTTCGCAATTTTTAACTCATCAAATGAGAACACCTTAAGCAATATCTATTTCTCTAAGTTTCAAAGACATTCAGATGTTATATATCCATAAGAGTATTAATTTCATTAAAACTGCATTTGAACTCTCCAAGCATCAATTATTTACGACAGAGCTTGGTGATAGAAGCTTTACATCACCACGAATTTTACAAACAAAAATATATGTATTATTTATTAGAAGTATTTTTCTCTTATTCTGTGTTTCGTTTATCGTCTTCCCATCCAAAAGAAACCAATCAGTTTTCATTAGTAAATTTTAATCAAATGCAGGGCTTAATATTAGAGTGCTTTTCATATCCAACCTACTAGTGTTTGTAGTAGGCCATTAAATGAAAAATATCATTGGAGACCCATCTAGTTTCAATACAACATTTTGAAATAAAAAATATAAAATATTCCTTTTGCTTTAGGAAAAACAACGAGAATAAATTCTCGGACGCTTTTGTAAAGGATAATTTGAGTGGGAAAAGCCAGTTCGTTCGATATAAGTACTCAAGTATCCAACTAGATTTGGAGGTTTTAAAAATATTTTGGTGTTTATATGATTCATTTTTATTACTATAAAAATAAAATAATGAATCAGAGGGAAACAATTTAAATATATATGCAGGTTTTGAGGAAAAAGTACATTTTTAAGTAAATTTGAATATTTATGAAAACTAGGATTGATCTTAAGAAAAAAGAATCACTTTTTTTCCCATTTTTTGCAGCATATCTTAGAGTGCAGCTAACTATTATCTAAGAATTATATTCAAAAATAATATTTATCTGCTTAATGCATGGAATTATTGAATTTTGGTTTTTTTTTTATTTTAACAATATTTATTTCAAAACAATCTAATTTAGAGAATACATGAATCCACTTCTTAAGCACTCAACATCAAATCCGTTCATTATACTCTGCATAACATAACGAGCATTAGTTAAAAAATTTTATTAAGATATCGATTATTTTTTTGAGATATGACGATAGAATTGTTAAAGAAACTATTTCTTCCGAAAATGCATTTAAAGTTTTTTAATGCATATAAGTAAACATCACTTTACATGCCAATACTTTGCTGTAACTTGGCTTCAGACAAGTCTTCGTGACTAACAAAAGAAAGATATCACTGGAAACGAAAAATTATTTAAAACTTCAAAAAAAAATTCGAATTTTCATCCAAATTCATTTTTTTCAACTTAATAAGATACCTAAAAGTAAAATAAAATGCTTTTAATATTTTATTTCATAATGTATAACACCATTTAATGGACTCTTGCTTATTGATTATATAATTATAGATGCTCTCAAACGTAATAGTCAACAGAAGAGTAAAATATATAAATTATATTTTGTAATAAAAAAGGAATTATACATTATTTTTTAAAAGAGATTTCCCAGATTAATACTATTTATATAAGTGATTATCCATACAGACAGCAAATTTTCCAAAATTCTTCTCGGGGAAACAAATATACCTATCCGAGTCGACAAAAATGTTGACCGAGTAATGGAGCCGACTATGGGTATTGAAAGGATATTTATTCATAAATTTCTTGTAAATATATTATTTATACACTGGTATTTTTTGTAAGCTTACACATGTAAGCAATAAAACTTTTCTTTATGTGTGACTGAAGAAATGTTCCCATTTCTTATGGAAGTATTACTCGTCCGATTAAGATTCCGTTTCATAAATTCAGGGAAGAAAATCATGAATTTCTTTGTTTTTCCCATGATGTCTGGAATATAGTCTGTAAAATGTACCGTAAAATTCTAAATTTGAATATATCAGTACAATACAGGATATATTCAGCTATATAATCAATAATTCTGCTTGCCTTTTTCATGAATATAGAAACGAAGATTTGGATGCTCGGTTAACATGTTTTAGGTTGTGCTCATAGACAAGAGTATTGTTATTGCTATATAAGCAAAAATAACACATCCTGTTATTAGTAATTGAATTCCTATTAGTATTTAAATTTCTCAATCCTAAATGTATTGAGGAATTAAAAAAAATGATTTGTCCATACTAAAATTAATTTGTGGCTTAACATTTAGTATTTATTTTTTGTTGAACTCTCCCTCCCCCCTCCACGATTAAATTCCAAGTATATTTTTGACTGGTGAAAATATCCAGTTAAATCAATGTAATTATAAAATAGCCATCTAATGATTGGTTATGTTAAGCTTCATTGAGATAGCTACTGAATTTTTGTTTACTTCCGATTGATTGCCTGTAATAAATTCATTGAAAAAATGAGATCATCGAATTTCCATTAGTGTATTTTTATATTTATCAAAATATACTTTTGGGCCCATTTTACTATTAAAAACAGATTTGGATTTTATATGTTAAGAATTTTATATTTTTTGGTAACTCAATTTTGTTCTGTTTTATTTTAAATGTTTAATAATGGATTATTGTTTTTTTAATCTTTTAAGTTAGTCATTTCTTTATTATTTGAATTCTTGCAATCTGTTTCATTAAATTCATCAATTATCTACGGAATTTCAATATGTGCAAGCGTTTTAAATGTTTCCGCTAAGGAAAGCCAAAACCCTATTCTCATTCCTGGAATTTCTAAATACTAAAATATAGGGCTCAAAAAATAGGGTTTATTTAAAAATGCTTTCAGTGAATACTTGATTAATCATTTTTTAAGAACCTATCGTAATTAAGAATTTTAACTATCTTAATCACTGAGCATATCAAGATGTGATAATATAACAAAAGAAACCATACTTTCTTCGGAAATATGAAAAATATATAAATAAGCGATAATTTTATATCTGATACAATAGGAATTACGATTACAGAATCTTAAAAGCAAAGACTTAAATTAATTTTTATTGAAAAGCTTGTAAATTAATAAGCAAATCTTGGCCAAAACATTTTACTTTGTCACATATTTCTGGGCTGTTAATTTTGTTTAATGTTTGCAGTTTTTAAATTCAATAAACTCTCGCGAAAACCAATATGGGGAATACATCAATATCAAAATTCAAATTTATAATTTTATATTTCTTGAAAAAAATTGGCTATATTATCCACAGTATAGTAGTAATGTTACATTACAGAGGAAAGATGTATATGCTATTCTAAAAAAAAAAAAAAAAAAAAAAAAAAGTACATAGAAGAACATAGAGCAATAAAACTATTCATCTTCACCTACTTTGCATTTTTTTGAATGCATAGTAAAATTATATCGCAATTTTTTTAAACTTCTAATTTAAACCGGTAAACCGGATTATATAATCTATATAATAAGAAATATTAAAATATACCGTAATGAGAGAATTAAAAATAGAGTTGTTTTTAGAATTTTCTTTTATATTACACCAATAGTGACTCGAGTTTGAACTTATAAGTTTTTAGAGGCATTTTAAGGTTTTTATAGTAAAAAATAAAAATTCTCATACCGTTTTTTTTGTTATTATCTTAATTCGGAACATTTTATTTTACAGTCTTACGTTTTTGCGAATACATGGGCAAATAATTAAAATGTTTAATTTTATATACACAAACTTTATTATAAAATCTTATTTAAATAAATAAAAAAGTCAGAATGTCTTTTTCAAAAATAATTCGTTTAATTTATCAAGCTTATTTCTCTATGTTTTGTTCTGTAAATGAGATACGTTACAATTAAATCTACCAGCGGAAACATGTATTATCTAGGTTTGTTGATTTTCTTCTTATTTACTTTTATATCCTTTATTTCCTCTCAAAATATTTCTAGAATTATAGAAAATGTTATGTTTAACACATTATAAATTTTGTTGTTATTGAAGGAAATTACAAATACTTTCGTTTCGAAACAAAAACATTTTATTCAGTTAAGAGTTTTGTATATTTATTTATCGCTTGGAAAAGGATGGTAAATAGCCTTGCAAAACTCATCGTCAAAGTATTTTAAATTTCATTTCAAGTGTACTTTTGTTTAATAGAAAGTAATATTTATCATGCTTCAGAAATAATCAAAAGATGAAGATTTTAAATGTATCTAAAATGCAAAAGACAAATTAGAAATTCATCGAATCGCCATTACATACACATTTAAATTATATTTTTAATTTCTTTAATTTTGAAATCGTTTGCTACCATTATGTTAGAATATTAGCATAATAATTTACCATTTCAAACATAATTTTTTTACACAAACTCAAAAAAAAAAAGATGTTCGATACAAAATAATCTTCATAAATTTCTGAATAAAAAGTTTAAATGAAACAAAATAAAACAATACTTCAGTTTAATATGAATCTGCATTACTTGATAAAAAGTAAATTCTTAATGCTAGTTGTCTAAAAATGTTTTAATTTATATATATTCGATTACGAATAATGTCATTACTAATCGACCATTTTCTTAAAAAATCACAAGTTTCTGTAAAATTAATCAAGTTACACAAATTAATATTGCAAAACATCTTGAAATACATCAGATGAATTTAAAAATTAATTGAGTATCAAAAATGGGAACACTTTGCCTTCATTAGTTTTTTTGAACGATGCGATACTTGTTTTGCGTAAGCTAGGAAAAAAAATATAAAATAATTAAGAATATCATCTTAATCTTTTTCATTTAGAGTAGCAGAAAAAGATACAAAAATCTCCCAAATTTAATCTCAATATTTTCGATTTCAAGCTACATCTCATTATTTCCGATTTTAACAAGAATCCGCTATATGTTGTATTTGACCAATTATCAGTAAATTCAAGAATTAAAAAAAATCGAGGTAAACTCTCAATTTAGGAAGTTACGACATATTTACTATTTTTTATAAAGGCAATAAGAATTCAAGTTAATACATTAGTTGCGAAATAAACTTGTGAACATCAATACACAATATATGAATCTTCTTTATTTCATTCAATGCCCAAATATTTTAGGACTTCAATAGCATCGCATAATTTAGATTATAATGTTTGCGATGGCTATAATAAAAATGAAATCAAAGCAACGACACATTTAATAAAATCAGATTCATAATAAAATAAGAATTATTTTTTAGAATCTAATCGTTGTATTTTGTTCTAAGTATAAGATTCAAAACCATGATTCATATCATCGTTTTGATGTTTCCTGCAATTGTTTGAAATTTGGTACGCAACTTATGAAGTTTTAAGATCATTATTTAAACAATACAAATAAACAATTAGCTGATATTAATAATTAAAATCTTAAAATAATAAAATTTAATTTAAATGTTTCTTATTCCCACATTAATTCAAAGATAAAGTTTCCATATTATCAACGCGCCGGATAAAAATCCAGTTAAATACATTTAAGTATATCTCAAAGACTGAGAAATATATTAAATTCTAAGATTCTAATTTCAAAAATTCAAATCAAAGTTTTTTTTAAATTTTAAATCTAAAAATAATAAGTTTCTGAGTAATTTTTAAAAGAATTAAAAGTTTATTGTATTGAAATGCTTTTTTTTTTGTTCGCTTATTCAGTGAAAAACATCAATTATCTAGATATTCTAAAAATTTATTCTAATTTCCAAATACAGAACATACTTGTTGCATAAGAAAAACTATATGGATATCTTTAAAGCAATTAAAATAAATTGCAAACGATTTCCAAAATTAAGTTCAACGTTTCTCTAATAATGATAAAATGTATCTTTGAAATAAATATTCACTTTAACATAATTAAAAATTGATTGAAGCTTGATTTAAAATAAATCTAGACAATAATTTGAAATGTTCAACACAACTATAAAATTTATGTTTATATAATATCTTGCATCATAAAAATTAATTATGAATTAAAATGAAATTAATACTACTAAATGAAGGTAATTTGCTTCAGGCGATAGTCTTAGTTTAATATATTGCAGAAATGAAACAAATAGCCTGTTTCTACATTTAATAATAAATAAAGGAAAATGATATAAAGCGAAATTAATGAAAGTTTAACTGCGAGGAAACCATGTAATAGATAAATAGTTTATCATATCTAGATAATAAAAGTAATGTTTTTTTTCTATTTATATTGCAAATAATCAAAATAGGATTACAATAAGATTTATACGAGGAAATGAATTGTAATCGCTGTAGATGAAGCAGTAAAATAAGTGCTCATTTTATTCCTTGAGTACTCAATTATTTAAATAAATTCGTCATCAAAAATGCGTAGTAGCTTATTCGTTTTTCTTTTACAATAGTCAGCATGTCAAATTCAGGTTTATTTTATTAATTTCAAAATAATCATGAAAATTTGGTAATGACTTTTAGACGAATAATATGTGAGATGTATCACAAAATTAATTAAGTTTCTTTCAATATTCTGCTTTATACTAATAAAATAAATTCATTAAATCTGAAATTTAAAGAGAAAAATTCTCAATTTCAAATAATAAATTAAGGAGTTTCTATAACAAGGATACATTTAGTTTATGCCGTTAATTATTCAATTTCTAAAATTAAATTGAAATTATGGCTAAAATCACAATAATTAAAAAATGTTCATGTGAATTTCAACCAAAAATATATAAACCTAACCTC
>JAPMOR010002655.1:0-29556 GCA_026543865.1 Argiope aurantia | reverse complement strand
TTGCTTAAACTTAGAGAACAAAGATATCATTTAATAACCTATTATTCATTATTTCATATTTTATATGAAAGCCATAATTAAACTGTCGAAAAAGTTATTTGTAAATACAAAATAATAAGAAGTATTTTTTTTCCATTAGATTTTTTGGGTACTCCTTAGATAAATTGACGTTTTGTGTTGATTAATGAAATATTAGAAATAATTTAACAGGTTCTTTTAATTATTTTCATTGTTTGATGGGATCAAATATTAGGTGTGTACCTACACTGTTATTGATAGATTATGAAATTTTATTCGAATCACGCTTCCACATCTTTTAAGCATTAAGAAACACATTTTAGAAAATAAACCTATAGTAACCCGCTTCATTCTTGATATTCAGTTGTTACGGAGACGAACATCATACATTCTTTCCGAAAACGATTTTATGGATTAAAAAGAACTTTTCAAAAGGAAAATAATTAATTGATAATAAAAGTTTCGACAAATTAAATCGAAAAACTTTAAAATTTATATACACGTACATTTAATTAAACGTTTAGAGAAAAATGGGGTTTCTGACTGGATGTGTGGTGCATGAGGTACTGCATGGAAAACTAACATTTAGAAAAGCTGCAGATTGTAACAGCTGATAATGTGATAGATGTATCGCTCACAAAGAAGATGTTATTTATGTATGTAATCCACATTCTGCATAGATATTACTTTTGTGTCTTCCTTTTTTTTTTACTATCCGACAATAGTCGCTTCTTTGCTTATTGCGCTATATGAATGGATGAAGATTTCAAGTCCATGTCACATTACCGAGAATTGTGGAAATATCCACATGCATCCAAAATCATATTACGACCCAAAGTTTGAGAACTTCTGATTTAAAAGTGTCATGAGTTATATGAAGCGAAAGATGTTTATTTATTCAAAGTCTCGTTTTTTAATCATGGTATTATAGCTAACTTTTAGGTTTGAAGATATATGTAAATGCTTTTAGTAAAAATATTTTTTAAATTATATTTCATGTCCTGTGTGTCAATAAATATGCTTTTATAAAATTGAGATCATCAAAATTTCTTTAAAGTGATTGGGACTTATCAATCATATTTTGTCAAATATTTTTCACATAGGAGAGGTGGCCTGTATTATGGACTCGGATATGGGGGCTCGATTCCACAGATAAACCGCCATGTTGTCGGATTTGTTACAGTTTAAATTTTCGTGGGGAAATCTTGATCAATTGGTGTGGTAAGATAGTTTGGAGATAGGTCTGACAATTCAGGTATCGGACAATAATTAAAAATCGTAAGATCTATTCCAAATAAGCGTAAGTTTATTCTAATACGGTACGCCTTTGAGACTTTAAAGAACTAAAATATTTTTGGCATTTGATATTTTCAACAATAAATGATACACACTTCTGGGAGTAAGTCTGATCGAGTTTTAAGCTTTGAATTTCCTTATTTTAGGTCTCTCATAGCCTACTCGTCACAGGTATCGCTTATCGATCATAGAATTGAGATCTAAGTGGCCACTGAAATGATCGAAAATCGTCTAAAAGAATGATGCTCAAAATTTCCTGATTTGAAAGGTTTTTTTCGCAGATCAAACTTGTTTTTATTTAATATGTGCGATTATTTTTTTCAATGTTAGCTACCTATGACGAACATAACATAATGCCATCCTGTGCCCTGATGCCTATACACTAAGTTATCTTATCAGTTGGATGAGCACTATATGGAATGAAGGAGGAAAAAAGAAAAAAATGTTAAAAGAAAGAAAGAAATGACAAGACATCCAATGATCTCCAGAGAGAATCCCAGCGTATCAAATCTACACGACTTATTTAATTTTTGGTGATGTAATAACTAAATAAGAGAATACTTAACAAATGTTGACTATGGCTTGAACTTACCGGGAAATGAGATTACTAACTGAAAAGGAAAAAAAAAGATAAATTATATTGTGAACATCTGTATGGCGTGCACGGAGCAGGAGTTTGGTGCCTCCACCCAACGGTTAGATTAGCAAGAAAGCTCTCTTCCATCCAAAGAGGCTTCCTGTTAGCAATTACAGGAGCATACAAGACCACGCCTACTGCAGCACTTCAGGTTATCATCGGCTTGCCACCACTTCATCTGCAGCTTCAGATGATGGCAAGAATAACTGAACTGTACAGACTTCGTGGAATCCTACATGATATGCCACATATCAACCCATACGAGTATGAACACAGAGCTACGGGCTGGACGTCACATCCTTCCAAACATCTCCAACCACATCAAATTTCTTTGGAAGACGGAGGGTCTCAGAATTTAGTACTCGGGATCTATACCGATGGATCAAAATCCTCAGCAGGAGTTGGGGCTGCATTTTGTGTCGTGCAGGATGCAGTGACTATACACCAATGGTCAACCAGCCTATTGAAAGAAAATACGGTCTTCCAAGCGGAATTACTAGCACTCAATAGAGCAGTCAAATACGCAACCTCTCTTCCTACATCAGATCCAGTTACTATTTACGTCGACAATAAAGCAAGTATACAAGCCTCAAGTTCTCCAAAATCTAATAGCCAATTAGCAAGAGATACATTTTCACTTCTTCTTGCAAATCCTCACATTAAAATATCATGGATCAAGGCACATGTAGGCTATGAAGGGAATGAAGCGGCGGACAAACTAGCCAAAACAGCGGCTATTGCTAATCAAGATCAGAATATAATGAAGCTCCCAAGATGTCATCTGAAGAAAATCCTCCAAACCGATATGATGACAAAATGGCAAAAGGAATGGGAAAAAGGCGAAACAGGCCGCTCCACATTCAAAATAATATCGAAAGTTTCTCTCTACGCGGCCAACTGGAACAGAGCGGATGTCCTTTTCTTCACTGGACATGGCCCATTCCCGACATACCTACACAGATTCCATCTGGCCAACTCTCCTTACTGTAGCTGTGGGGAAATAGGATCCCCAATTCACTATGCCACCGAATGCCTACTGACTGTCTCATGGCACATGAGAAAGCCAGAAACAAATCTGGAGGAAGAATGGTACAGGAGAGTTGCATCGAATACCCTATCACGCGGAAAGATCCACTCCATAGTAAACCATATTCATAAATACCAAGACCTTTTCAAGACTACACAATAGCTGAGACCAAAATGCCTCTTGTCAAAATCAGCCGAAATTATAACTTCAAAAGTCCCTCAAAAGTGCAGTTCTCACGAAGGAAACCAAAACCACAAGACTCAGACGGACGTTACAGATTTCTGACTCTTCAGTGATTATTTATATGCTTATACATGTCATACAGATGTTCTCAATGTAACTTATCAATTTTTTTTCAGTAGGTAATTTCGTTTCCCTGTAAGTTCAACCCATAGTGGTCATTTGTTTCAGTATTCTTGTCTCATCCATCCAGTTATTACTTCACCAAAAAATTACAGTCGCGTAGGATTTGACACCGATGGGATTCTCTGGAGAACCCCGGATGGTCTGTCGTCTCTTTCTTTATACCAACAATTTTTTTTTCCTTTTTTTTTTCCTTCCTTCCATCTTGTGCTTATCCAACTGGTTAGATAACTTAGTGTTATAGGCACCGGGGGCACAGGATGCCGTTATGTTATGTATGGCGTGCATAAGCATATAAACAAACATTGTAGAGTCAGAAATCTGCAACGTCCGTCTGGGTCCTGTGTTTTGATTTCCTTTGTGAGAACTGCACTTTTAAATGAAAAATTTAATTCATTTTGTCAAGTGGCAATTTGGTCTGAGTTATAGTGTAGTCTTGAAGAGGTCTTGGTATTTATGAATATGATTTACTATGGAATGGATCTTGCCTATGACAAACAGCAGGTTCCCTGTGAATATTGGTTAGTTTAGTTTTCATTGAGTAATTCATGCTTAAACAATGAATCAGCAATGCATTTTTAAGATTGAAATTGCGTCAAATATTTAGTCCTCTTTATTTTAATATCTCTACATCTCTTATGTTTATTGTGCGCATCAACTTTTATAAAGAAATCAGGTCCCAGGGTATCATTATTCAATTTCAAATATAATAGTCTGACTAATTGATCTTATTGGCTCAAATATTTTTTCGATACTGTAAATTAGTTTATTTCTCATGTAAATTACGCAGACAATTAACAGAATTGATCTTGTTTGGTTTTCAAAAATGGAGGAAAATCACGTGAATAAATTGAAGAAGCAGTGAATTAATTTGAAACTATAAAAACTATAAAACTATAAAAAACTTTAAAAAATTATAAAAGTTTATAAAAAGCTAAAAGGTGATAAAATTAGAATAAACGAACGTGTGCATTTCAACATGGATATAATGCTTTAAAAAGATTCAAAATTCAGGAAGATTCTGCAAGATTCAAATTGCGGAAAAATCCAAAAGTCTTTCTTCATTTGTAATTAATTAAAAATAGTATTAAAATTTCAAATAAATAACTCTGAACTGTGCAAATTACGTTCCAAATTATATTTGTACTTATTTTGGTTTCTATAAATGAAACATCCTGCCCGTAAAAATACCAACACACACTTAGACAGACATACATCAATGCTCGTTAACTATCAGTGAAGATAGAGATGATTAATATGAATTTGAAAATGTATAAAAATTTAAGACATCATAAAATGTTCAATATTACATTCATTAACTCAAAGAATGTAAAAAATATAATCATTTACTCTTTATGAAACAATCACTTCCAACAATTGATTTGGAAGTGATAATAAACGATTACTATTTTTAATTCCAAGCTTACTAAAATGATCAAAAATATGGTAGTTTGGCAATATATCTTGTTTAACCACCATATCCTATAATGGAAGATAAGGTAAATTAGTATGGTGTAACGATACTTAAAGAGCGAAATCAAATGTAAGATAAAAATGTAGCTCTCTTAACGAACGATATTTTGCTAAGCGAGTGACAAGAAGACATCGTGAAATTACAAGCAAGGACTAATCTGTATTTCGAGTACTAGTCACCAATGAGCTCTTGTTTGAAACCTTATTTCAGCATATAAGAAGCTTTGGTCTGATAGCGTAGTCGAACGCAACTTCGAAGTATTTAAATAAGTGCCCGTAAAACGTTAATCATCAGGAATTTCTCTGATCAAGATTATGAGGCTAGAGGTGGATAGCAAAGATATAAATCATATGAAGGGAGAGCATAACCCTAACTATCGAAGAGCTGCATTTTGCGTCATAGCAAAAAGGTGCGGATGAGAATTTTATCAGGAGAGGAGAAGATAACACCTTCAACAGAGAAACAACCTTCCATTGAAATAAAGGAGATGTTTAAAGCACAAGATTTCATTGGATCATTCGTTGAGATTAACTCATACTGCCTGTTATAGAACTTATACAATAATAGGTAGTATGAGTTCTACAAATTCATTGAACAATACTGCTGTGTATAAATTTTGAATTGAATCAAAAATGTCTTTAAAAATTTCTAGTGGTATAGGCCTGAGTTATAGAGAAAAATATTACATAATAATGAATTTGATTATTTTACTCGGAATGGAACACTTTATGTTTTTTAAGGTATTCGACTAGGTTGAGATCATGAATTTATATGAATATTCGCATTTTTTTGATGTTCCAGGAAATAGGTACGTTTCTATTTCCAATGCTATCTTTATTTTGTCTCTGTGTCAATAAAGAGCCCAGTTAGAGAAAATTATAGAAATGTAAATGTTGTCTATTCATAAGCATTTAAAAACTTTAAATGCATTATCTGACGAACGAGTTTTTTTCATAATTCTACTATACAAGTACCGTCATATCTCAAAAAATAATCAAGATATCTTAATGAAATTTATGCAAACATTAATGAGCTGTAGATGTGATACTGAAAGCTCTAAAAGTGCATTTATGATTGTTTAATGCAAATATGGTTGGGGAAAAAATTCCAAAATTTGAAAGATAATTTCATATATTACGGAAAATTTTTTATTTTTAATTCAATTCTTAGATAATAATTAGTTATACTCTCAGATGTGTTACACATGTAATGTTACAAAGCAAAACGGAAAACTGTAACAATTTATTTCTCTAGATAAATGTTATTCCTTGCAAATAAATGCTAAAATTTACATCAAAATGTGCTTTTTCTTCAAAATCTGCATATATATTAAATAATTTCACTTCAATTCATCATTTTATCCTATTAATAAAAAAACGAGACATTAACCCTCCGAACCTAGTTGGATACTTTAATATGATTTCGGGTGAAAAAATCATGAGCATTTTGCATAATAAGTAAGATTTGGGAACGAATTTCCTTTGTTAAGGGAGGATAAAATGATTTCCCCAAAATTTAAGATATGTATTTATTTTTTATTTTCCTTTTTCGTTTTCAGAAAAATAAATAAAATATATAAAATTTCGATGGAAATGTAAGTTTTTGCAATTAAAATCAGGATAATTTTTTATGAAAGTGTACTGATCTGAAATCTCATAAATATCACGCCCAGTCTGACTTATGTTGTCAATTATCTGTTTCAACCTCTGCTCACAGATAATGCATAAAAATTACAAAAGTGCATGGCTTTCATAGATACGCACGGAACGTTTTATCAAGGTGTTATAAATATCCAATTTTCTACAAAATACAAAGCTTTTATTTAAGTACACCAGACTGTAACGTTTACTTGTCCGATACACACACGCAAAGATGCGTGTCATTAAATGAAAGTGCGGTTTATTTCAGCTGCCACTAGGATAAGTAGACTTTAATACTTATTTACTTAAATACATATTACAGAAGAAAAATTGCCTTAATTATTTACCCTGACAGCATTTGTTTAGTTTGGTATGTATAACCTAGATAAAAATCATTTGCAGCACGACAAAAAAATAAAGTAAATATAGGAATATATAAGATAAGATGTAGCTTCAATATTTTAGTTATTTAAGTTTCTGATGGTGTTCAGAAAAAAGTTAATTAAAGTTTATTTTCTTCAAGTAAAATCTTATCACAGATAATATATTTATGTGCACTGAATAGCTTGTTGATAATATTTTGTAAAAGTTAGTAAAAAGTATTCAGTGACTTCGAACATATAAACTGGTGTTTCTAAAAGAAAATGTTAATAAGTTAAATGCCAATTATTATATTTTCATCGAAAGTAAGATAACATTTCATGAACAGATAATGGATTCAATGCTCAATCAATTATTTCTTCCTTATGCAAGGTATTGTAAAATTTTGGTCATTCTCTTTTATTTATTTAATGATAATTGAGATACTCATTTTTTGTTATGTTTATGTAAATTACTGTAAAATAACAATTTATAATATTTTTTATTACTTTTATCGATAGTTCTTTTCCATTTATTTAACGGCTATTAAAAAAACCATTTTTTAAATATTTCAACTTTTATTTTTTATTTTGTATTTCATGTTTTTTTAAGTAATTTGTTTAAAGAACTTTATAGCCTTGTTTAATTAATTAATTGAATCTTGAATTTCTGACTTAACGTTTCGAATTCTCGTTTTTCTAGTTTAAAATTAATAATAAATATCATCAGTCTTATCTTTCATCCCAGAAATGAATGGTCTAGATGAGATATCTCGATTGCTTCGATCTTTATCCTTGAATTAATATTATATTGTTTCATAGTAATAAGCAGGAATTAAGTATAAATGTTTTTAAAAAAATGTTTATAGTATTCTACAGTTTAAATAAATTTTTTTCAAAGTTTTAAATCTTTTATTAAGTGAATATTTTTTTTTTGGTATAATTCAAAACTATCATAATAAATCAATCAGTTTTCATGCTTAAAGAAACTTAGTAAATAATTTCAGTATTATTTTTATTAGTATTGCTGATCTATATTTTTTAGATCATTAGTGCTTTTTGTACAATTAAAGTTGTCTAATAAATTAATAATTTTCCACACTTTCAAAAGAATAGAAAACATTTTTATTATTATCATTTAATAGTTTTGTTGATCCATAATAGTCTAGTGAGAAATTCTGGACTGTTAGATAAAAGAGCAAATTCCACTAAAATCAGTTATGTCTGTAAATCTAGTTTACTTAGGTGATGTCCTGATCCAAATGTCCTCTAATGGCATGGTGCAGACTTCTGAAGAGATAGGAATGCATCATCTTAGCTGTGGCTTTGAATTATGAAGAATATTCCAAAATAGCTCACATGTTTTTAAAATGTGGACAATAATTCAACAAAACATTTTATGAAAATCAAAGTCATATTTTATTTTTAAATGCATTATTTCCATTCAGTATTTTTTTTAATTTTTATTTTAAAATCAAACTAATATTTTCAAATTAAATCTAAAGAATTCGAGGCTATACATAAATTTTAATACTTAATGTTTATTTCAAATAATATTTGAATATGAACAAAAACCGTTTACTCTGTGGTAAATAAATTAAGCGGCAAAATGAAAATGCCACAGCATTTAAAGGTATTTGTTTTATCTGAAAATTAGCTCTGTTCTTAGTTGTATGCATATATAAAATTAAAAGAAACAAGACAGTCAGTTTAAATTTAAGAATAAATTTATAAGAAAAATAAGTAAAATAATCGAGTTAGTAAATAATATGAAATAATAAGGTTTCTAAATAAGATATGAGAATTTCAAAGATAAATTTTAAGTCCAAATTGAAACAAATAATATAATAAAAATATATAATGATTTAGCGAAAATCAAGCAGATTTCGATGAACAAATAACAACATTTTGAACTCTTCCGCATTTTCATTTAATCATAACAATTAATGCGCACATGATATGTGAAGAAGTAAGATGGTCAGAAGGCAAGGGAGGAAAAAGACGAAAATGACGCGCAAAATAAAAGGGAGGGTGGGAGATGTGAAAGAAAGTTATCAAAGTATTTCACAATGTGTTAAAACATTCTGACTAATGTTTATCAAAGTATGCTGTTGCACTTCCTTGTTTACATAGTTAATTTTCAAAACTCTGGCAACAGTCTTTTTAGCAAACATTTGTCATCACAATAAAAAAATACATAGCCTCTATGCGATAATATTATTTGGTTTTATAACTTCATTTAACTTAGCTTTTTAAAATATAAAATTACGTACATTGGTTTTATATTAAAAAGTTTATACGATTTTCAATATTACTGAATTATTAGCTGCAAATAATTAAATGAAAACGACTTATTAGAATTTTATGTTTTACTTCCTGAAAAAGGGCCTCTCAAAACTGAAATAGTTACGTTAGAGGAAATTTGTATTTCATAATGTTGAACATTTCTTTTCGAGCAAAAAAAATAATGGTAGTTGCAGAAATCAAAAAAAAAATCATTTCCTTTAGCAAGAAATTGTCAAATTAAAGAAATGCAGTTGATGAAAAAAAAATCTGAAATGCAAATGGTAATACAGAATATAATTCCAAAACACATAAAATTTTCATTAAAATTTAATAAGCCTTTATGAGTGAAATAATATTTTTAATCATTTTCCAGAATTTAATTAAAATGTGTATTACATAAACACATCCTATAAATATATATTTTCAATAACTTGATTATGTTAATAATGCAAAGAAAAAAAAGCTGTATCGCTGAAATTTTCTCACATATCACTTTATAAATGTTTTATGCTTTCCTCAGGTGATTTTGTTTTTCTTGAACAAGGCTTACTGCTTAGGTTTTCACATAAGGACTTAATGCTATGTAATTTAATGTACTAATCTTTATGATTATTTAATAAAAAATTCTTACTTTCTGTTTACAATTTTGAGACATTTGACACAGAACTAAAGAAAAACATTTTATGAATCTTGATATTAAAGTTTTGTGGATTTGTAATCGAACATCCAGATAGACAGATTTCCTATGAATACATATCGATCAAAAGCTGATAGAAATCAACACATTTGGTAAAAGGTGAAATGCCAAGTTTCATCCGTCGGGCCCAATTATGTTCACTGATACGCAGGCATAAATCAAAAAATGTGTTTTTCAAACTCGGAGTGGTCTGAAACTTTGGGATATGTTAAAATTTTAAGTTCGTATTTCTTGAAGATTACAATACTTTCTCTTCATATATTTCGCATATGCGAATACAAAAGCTAAATGAAAATTAATTCGCAATTGTTTATTGAAAAATAGAACGAATTCAATAATTGCTGAACAAAATATAGTTTACGATTAAGCTTTTAGGAATGGTTACAATGCAAATTTTTAACTTATGTAAACTTTACTATATATATTTCTGAACAAAAGATGCTACGCCCACTCCATCTGAATATAAAATTATGGAATTTGGGTCAAAGCTGATGAGCAACATGACTGCCCAAATTTTTATTTTCAGAGTTCCCACATGAAAGTTTCATGCTTCGTAATATAGTAAATAGGGCCGATGTGTATCAATTGCAAAGATTTGGCAAACAATAATTACGAAATATCGATTTTTTTTCTCTGATCTAGAGTGCAGTCATTGAATTATTCTTGTATGCTGTTTCACTTTTAATGTGCAGTTAACACATGAGTGCCAGACATTCGATTATGTATTTTAAATTTTTTCCCCTCCGAATTTCCGTACAGAACTATATATATTTTGTATCCAAATAATATAAATGTCCTTTTGTTTAATTAATACACTTTGAGTTATTATGTTTACATAGATTCGAAATTACATACTCTTCATCAGACATTCAATCCTTCATCAGATTTTCTCCAAAATTTGATAATATTCTACATTTTAGGTGCCAAACATTTGTAGTAACTTGTATTTACCAAGCTTTTTACCTTTTGTAGTTATGATATTCTCTTTTATTCAGATAGACAAAATGAAGATTCTATATGAATTTTGTTCAAAATTTAATAGAAAACTGTAAATTTGGTGTAATGATCATATACAAAATTTCATTTTTGAGTTAAGGTTAGCAAAGTCAATTTTTGTTAAATCATGAAATTTTTATATTTAATATTCTTAATGTTTGAACAGGTTTCTTAATAAAGCATTTACAATTTTTTATAAGTATATTTTGGGAAGTTACATTACTTTTTATATTAGCATTTACATCCGCCTTAATCCTATTTTACAGCCATATATGCTATTTTCTTAAATTCTTATCCTTGATAGAATTTTCTTACAAAAAACCTCATAAATTAAAATCTAATGCATATTTTTTGTTCAAATTTGGTATAATAATTCCTCTATATGTTCTAAAATTCCTGAACTAAACGATAAGCAATCAATTCATTTGGAAATATTTTATGGTTATTTTAGTGCTTTACAATGTGAAAAAAACTTACACTTTAGTGTAATTTATTCCATTTTACCAAATATTTAAAGAATAGATAGAAATATAATTTTATTTCTTAATATTCAAGTATTAGATATTATATTTAATATGCTATCGTAAAATTTTTAAACAAATCATTTGATAAGATTAGAAGATTTTTGTTTTATGCTCCTTTTTAGTAAAAAAATTTTTTGTTTTTTTCCAAATAAAACCCCTTTTTTGTCACTTAACTGGTATAAGTTGGTTTCATAGATGTTTTCCCATCTTTTTTATGCAAATACTCAAAAATATAGCTAGTTCCGAACGTTTCTTGAAAACATTCATCGCGAACGTAGTCAAGTACCTTAATATGTTTACAGATAAGTAGATATACAAACATAAATCCAAAAAATATGTTTTTCTGATTCAAGGAGATTTAAAATGTGGAGGTTCGTCAAAATCTCGTTTTCTTATTTTTTTGAAGATTAAAATAGTTTCTTCCTCGTTATATGCGAGAATAATAAAAGTCAGTTACAAAACGATCAAATGATAACAAACGGAAATCTATTAAATTTTTACTTGAATACTAAAACAATATTAAAGGAAAATAAATAAACGCAAGTGCACTATATTTTTAGCCTTAGACCATTATCCCACTTAACGAGACAAGGCAGCTCAGGGAATTATCAAATGGAAAGCGATAGTTATTGGCTGCCGGTGCAAATGCCAATTGTATTCCGAATGTAAAAGCTATATATGCGTGTTTTCTGTGACCGGGACACGTGACATTTGTTACTGGGGATCTCCTTGGGGGGTAAAGGAACACGGTTACTGACTGCTTCGGGTCGCCCGGAAATTAAACCTTGCATGCTTCTCAGGAAAAACCTTTGGCGGTCGATACACTTTATCCACAGTCTTATTGCAAACCAAAAGAGCAGCATTCGTGCTGACAGAGTGTCACAATACAAGTAAAAGCAGCTGTGAGTAATATCTCTGAGCAAATGGGACTGGAGATCTCGAATTGGGGAGTCTCATATTCTATTGGCTAAGGTTCAGTTATTCGGCTTTGTCATAAGTTCTATACTTAATTGGTTTCGGGTTTTGCTTCTATGATATTTATGGAAGTTTTGTAGCTGACGTATTTATTAGGTCTCACGAATATCTAAACGTTTACTTTGTAATTTGTTTTATTTACTTTTTTTAAACAAGTCAAAGAAATTAAAATTATTGCCGTTACATATTGCTGGATATATATGGAAGTTCTGTTGATGACGTGTTTGTTACTTCTGAAGATTATCTAAAAGTTTAGATTGTAATTTGCTTTGCTTTTTTTTTTTTTTCGTTCTCTCTTTCTTCAAAGATACTTAAATGACTGCCGTTGTGTATTGCTTCTGTAACATTTTTGGAAGTTCTGTAAGTGACGTATTTATTAGGTCTGACGATTATCTAAAAATTTGCTTTGTATTTTTTAATTTCTTTTTTAAGCTAGTCAAAGAAATTAAATTAATTCCGTTGTATATTGTTTATATGGTATTTATGTAAGCTCTGTAGCTGGAGAATTTATTAGGTCTGGCGAATATCTAAAAGCTAACTTTGTAATTTTATTATTTAATTTTTTAACTAGTCAAAGAAATTAAAATTACTGCTGCCGTTCAGTATCGTTTCTATTATATTTATAGAAGTTCTGTAACTGATGCGTTTATTAAATCTGATGAATAACTAAAAGTTTTCTTTGTAATCCTTTTGTTTTCTTTTTTAAACTTGTCAAATAAATTAAAATCACTGTCGTTTTACATTTCTTTTATGATATTTATGGAAGTTTTGTAGATGACTTGTTTATTAAGTCCGATGAATATCTAAATGCTTACTTTGTAATCTTTTTCTTTAAAAATAACTTTTCAAAGAAATTAAAATTTCTGCGTTGTATATTGTTTCAATGATATTTATGGAAATTCTGTAGTTAGAGTATTTATTATATCTGATGAATATCTAAAAGTTTACGTTGTAATTTGCTTTGTTTTCTTTTTAAAACTAGTCAAAGAAACTAAAATTACTGCTGCCGTTGAGTATTGTTTCTATTATATTTATGGAAGTTCTGTAACTGATGTGTTTAATCGGTCTGACGAATACTAAGGGTTTATTTACTTTGTAATCCTTTTGTTTTCTTTTTAAAACTTATCAAAAAAATTAAAATCACGGTCGTTTAACATTACTTTTATGATATTTATGGAAGTTTTGTAGATGACTTGTTTATTACGTCCGATGAATATCTAAATGCTTAATTTGTAATCTTTTTCTTTAAAAAACTTTTCAAAGAAATTAAAATTTCTGCGTTGTATATTGTTTCAATGATATTTATGTAAATTCTATAGCTAGAGTATTTATTAGATCTGATGAGTATCTAAAAGTTTACTTTGTAATTTGCTTTGTTTTCTTTTTAAAACTAGTCAAAGAAATTAAAATTACTGCTGATGCGTATTGCTTCTATGATAGTAATGGAAGTTTTGTAGCTGAGGTATTTATTAGATTTGATAAATATCTAAAAGCTCACTTTGTGAATTTTTGGTTTCTTATTTAAACTAGTCAAAGAAACTGAAATTTGTGCAGCTGTATTTTTCTCAGATGATTGAGTGAATTTCTTGAAGTGATAGCGAAATTTTATCTACTTGATCAGATTTATGCCTATCATTAAAGTAACAGGAATTTTTTGGCTAACTGCTCTTGTAGTGAGAAAAACATCCACCGCGTAGGTATTTATATTTGATATATCTTTTTTTTCTTTGTTTATTCTACTGGTTTTATCTCATAAACATAGAGGCTTATTTAAAACGTAATTTTTGCATTGCTTGAATGTTAAAATATTCTTGGATAATTTTTTTTCTGACCATTATTCATAAGCTGAATTAATAAAGTGTTATAGGAATTTATACCAACTGGATTAATTCATCCTTACATCGTTTAGTTGTAATTTCGCAACAACATTTGCTCAAAGCCTTTATGAAACAACAAAAAAATAAGATGGGTTAAAGCTTTAAAGGAATCATAAAAGATGTAATCAAATAAATAAAAAAATAGATAATATTATGTATTAATCAAAAATTACTTTTAATTTTGCAGATGCATTAGGGATAGATGTACATAAGAATATAGATAACATATAAAGATTATTGATAATATGCGGAATACAAATTTAATTTTCATATGTATTAGGGACATATGTATATAGATAGTATTACAAACACATAATTACAGAAATTAATTTTAATTCTGCTCGCGCATGAATGAGAACTGACGACTCAAATTAAAGATTGGAATGAAAAGTTATTATTAAAAAAATGAAAAAAAAAATATTATTTGAAAAAAGGATTACTAACAAAACGAAAGAAGTTATTGTCTGAAAAATTTCCCATATTTTGTACATTTAATACTACTAGATTCAATTCTATATACAGTTATTCCTATTGTCATAAATACTAGGGTTTGATGAAACAATATATCAGGAGTTAACATTCGTAGAGTATTTATGGAGTCTTTTGCAACATATGGTTTATTATCCTTTTTATAGGTAAAAACATCACATATCAAACTTTGTTTTTAAAAAAACAGAGTTTATAATGTTTTCAAATATGTGATGTGTTATTAACCTAAATCAACCGAACATTTAAACATTCTAGCAAATATAATATGCATTTTATGTTTGTTATTTAATTAACGATCTTTTGTCAATATACGTTAAATAATAATTAAAAACCTGGCTAATGAAAATATTGTACCTTCGCAAAAAACGAGAACTGAATTAGTCATTTCACCTTGGAAAAAAAATCTATTTAAGAGAAAGCCACTACGAATAAAATTTGTTGACAACGATCCAGTAATCTAGCCTAATTATGCCTTTCTTGACACGGCATAAAAATAAAACTTAATCTTCCTTTTCCTTTTAAACGAAGGAAAAGTTTTCTGTTTCCACCTTTCAACTGAAACGTACATTTGCTGATTTGTTATATTTTATTATGCGGGTGAACTTGTTTTAAAAGAAAATGTCAGCCAAACGTGTCATATAGAAACTTTTTCGGAAGTAGTACCAGTGTTACAATGACACGCAAAATCTACATTAGGGAAATGATTTTAGTCATGTACAGCTCATACATCTTGTTAATAATTGAAAAGGAAGATTGTATTAAAATATAGTGATAAGACGACAGATATGTCTTTATTATTGGGGGTTTAAATCTATTTGATGTTTTTCTTAATTGTAATGGTGCCACTGCTGATATTGGAAAGGATAGCCAATTCTATAAATAAAATGTTTTTCGTTTTATTAAATAATATTTCATTATTAAGGAAAAATATATAAATTGATTAAAATATCCTAATAGCACAAAATACTCAACAACATTGTTTAGATACCCTCATAATGTCGTCTGGCATTTATAATATCGAGGAAAATCGTCGAGACCTAGGAAAATATCTTGCACCAAAACGGGTATTTAACAATAATTGCTGGCAAATTGTTTTTAAGGAAAACAAATCAATATTAAATTAATTTCGCATTTTTATTAATATTAAATTATTATTAATAATCAATTATTATTCAATCAATTATAAATCAATTAATATTAAATTGTTAATTTATATTAAAATAATTATTTTAAATTAATATTAAACTATTTTCGCATTTCGCGAGCGAGCTATTTATAATCATATTCTGTAGACTAGTTATTTATGTCTATGTAGAAGTATATGCATTTCAAATATTTTTGAAAGGAAAATTGACTTGATGTTTTCAAAAATGTTTAATTTTTTTTTCAAATGAAGGTTAATGTTTTAATTATATTTAAGTTATTTTTCCTTGAGCTTCGTTAGATTACTTGTAAGTCCTGAAAACAATTTGATGATTGATATAATCATTGTTATAGACTTTTGTCTACGTCTTCTGCAAATACCTGCTGAGCCAAATATATAAGGAACTTGAAGATTACATTAATCTTTCTCCTCTACTTTTGGAAATGGTTTCCAGCTCCGTTTAATTTTGTATTAAATTCTGGTTTTTAATTAAGTTTAAGTTAAGTAAACTAAGTTTAATTTAAGTAGTTTTAATTAAGTTTTAATTAAATCAAGGTTTTAGTTAAGATTTTGTAATTAATTTTTCAAATCGTTTAAGTCATTTGTTTCAATTTATTTCATTAATGAGTTGATTTTATTGCATTAATTGGTATTGGTTGTAAATATTGGTTTGATACCGTTTAATGTAATCATAAGTTAAATAATCCCAAACCTTAACATTAAGTAATAAAGTAATCCCTTATTATAATAGTGATGACAAAAGATAATTTATTGCCTTTGAGTTTGCTTATTTTATACTCAATTTTATTAAATCATCTAAAATATGATAATGCAATTTTTCATTTATAATGAAACCTACACAAAATTACTTTCTTTTAACCCTTATCATTTTCTATTTCTAAGCTATATTCATAAAAAATAATAAAGTCTATATATTGGCCATTTTTATATTTCCGAGCAGCACCATCTACCATCATACCATAAAGCGAAATGATATGTAGTAAAACTCATTTGCTAACGACAAACTACAATGGAAGACAATTCAGATAAATAAACGAAATTTATTTATATTTAGAATGTATTTATATTTCGAAATCCATATATACTGTATACTTTCACTGCTATTGCAGATTTTGTTACATTTCTGTTTCTTCTCTAATTCTCATTTGATAATCTATACTTATAATAAAGCTCAATGTGTGTCTGTGTTGGAGCTCTACAGGCCAAACCGTTTGACCTACAGCTACCAAATTTGGTACAGGTATACCTTGGAAGTTGGAATGTTCACCTGGGGTTCTTTTTTTGAATTTTTAATTAGAATTTTAATTATTAATTAAAAACTAATTTTCCCAACAAAAAAAATTCATTTCCCCACAGATAAATGAGTAATGCTAAAGTTTTTTTTTTTCCTTTTCCCCACGCTAATGAGATTAGGCTTAATATTTTTCGACCGATTATTCAAAACGATTCTGTTTATTTTCTTAATGTTTGATGCCCTTAAAATTATTAAATATTGTTAATTAATCAATCTTTCAGATTCATTCTGAAGTACTTTTAAATTAAAATAAAACATAATAAAGGGAATTAAAAATTTTAGCGTATAGCGTTACCCCAACTGGCGTAGAAAAACTCCCGCATTTGCGTTACCATAACTAGCGTTTAAAATTTACGCATGAGCATTGTGCTCTGATTGTTGACAACTATTTTCAACGGATGCGGATTTGATTTAAATTATTTTTAGGTTAGTTTGTATGCTTTTGTAATTAAATTGTATTTATGTTAGTTATATATTTTTTGTATTTGCTTATAGTTTTAAGTACATCGTTTTTTAAGTAGTTCTTTTTTTTAACCTGACCTATTATTTTAAATGATTTTGTTTATTTTCTTAGTGTTTGATAAATTTAAAACTAAACTAAACTTTGTTAATTAGTCGATTTGCTCATGTTGAATCTGAGAAAATTTTGTTGACAAATCCTTGAGATATTATATAAATTAGGAAAGATATTTTTTTGTGTCCATAAGGTTTAAATGCACAGTGACTCTGTTTTCAGTAATCATATTATTAAAAAAATGCTTTGCTTCAGTAAAAAATATTATTATATTAATTGCGGATTAATCATTTCCACTTTAATTTAAAGCATAAATTCTACGGGAGCTAACAGAAAATTAGAGAGATACATATTAAGTTATGATTGAAGGTCTTTATAATATTATGAGTAAATTATACTACTATCAAAATTTGAAGATTTAAAATATTTTGATGAAGGAGCTATTAAAGTAGGAATTACATAAAATATTTAATTATTAAAATTTTAACCAGCATTAAGATTGGCGAACTGGCTGGTTGCCAAAGGCGGCTAGTTAATAATAAAAAGCATACAAACAAGATGGGAATTTCTGGAAATGATGGGATTGTCTGTGTGTATAAATGCGGACACTTCATGATATTTATAGACTGATTTTAAGACATAGAGAAGCATTCTTCATCCTTTATTTTCATTCTGTAACTCAGTTCAACGAGTAGAACAGGAATTCTATTAAATTAGTTAGAATTGAATAATTATTCTAAATTTATACTTCAATTTATGATTATATTTATAGTGACTAAGTATAGATGGCGAAATTCAGTACGTTTTCAAAATCCTTTCTTTTTTCCGAATATTTGTAATAAAAAAATAACTTTTCTCTGCTTTGTTACAAGTTTATAATGCATATATTACTATTGGTTCACCAGATCTGAGAAATTAAAAGTTATTTAACATTATACCATAATGATCACTTAAAATCTATGATGAAATATATGTCGGTGGCGTATAATGGTTTTGGAAAAAGAATGGAAGATTTTTGGCTAGGTTATTATCTTTGTTAAGATAAACTGCAGTGATGTTGAAATTTTTGAGAATAAATTATTAATATCCTTATTGACAGGAAATTATTAATCTCTTTTCTTTATATTTAAAATGAAAAAAATTGAGAAAATTTTAAGAAAAATTCATCAAATACAAGAAAATACAATAATTCAGAAATAACAAAATAAATCAAAGAAAAATAACATCTTTTTCGTAGGGTAATATTCATCATGACAAATAAAATATCATCTTGCGTGTAGTCAATTGTTTCGAGGATGAAACTTCGCACGTGTGTCAAAAGAATATATGAAGTATGTTCGAATTCCATTACAAAAATGAAAAGCATTCATGTTAATCATAACTTTTTTTCTAAATTTCAGCAATTAAGTAAAATACTGTACTTTAATTATAATGGCATCATTAAAATAATAAAATTTTATCTTTTGAATTTTTGTGGCATAACTATTCAGAAAGATATAGAGGAAAATTGCAAATTCTTGCATATTTTCAAATAAAATGAAATTTTAATTTAACTTTTAATCGTTAAAAAGTTGACACGGATTAAATTCTCATTTTTAAAAAAGCACTTGGGCAAAACTTAATTGCTTGAACAGAAACTTAGAATTGTATAACCAATACATAAGCACATTATTTTATTTAAATTGCCGTCAGGCTTTAAAATCCAGTTTGCTTTTAAATAAATTGTAATTTAAATAATTTTTAGCCTTTTTTCGTAGTTTTTTAAGCAATAGTAACTTAAAGATTCGAAAACATGTTTGAGAAATACTTCATTGAAATATATGAGAGGAACACAACTATAATTAGACATGTATTTCTTATATAAATTGAGATATATTATTATAGCTGTACAAATATGTGTGATTTTATTTAAATAGTTCTCATTGCATTCATTGAGTCTTTTGGAGCTTCTTTAAAGACCTCTGATGTTTTTGAATGCTTTAAAATGCCTTTGATAACTCTTAAAAGTGAAGAGAAGATGATTTTGCAGTTTTAAAAATATATTTGTTAATTTCTTGAGAGTCTAATTATTTTATTATTTCTGAGTTCAGTGGTCATATTGCAAAAGGTATATCTAAAGAATCCGTCCTATTCCATCTACAATTTTTTGCTTAAAATAAATTTCAAACTAAATTCTGAAAAAAGAGAAAGATACTTTAAAATTCTCAAAGACACTATTAAATTCTTATCGCATTAGTTTTCCATTTACTTAGATCTTTTTGGTGTGTATTCAGTCAAAACAGCGCTTAATTTCGTTCTACATATGCATGACTGGATTCTACCATTTCCCCCCTTTTTTTCAAAGAACTCATTGTTTGTGACTGAAGTTTCGACATACTGTTCTTTTGATGCTCACACTTGAAATCCGATATCTTAGAACAACTGTTTCTGACATTCCACGAATTCACGAAACTTAGCTTCAGCTATGCATTTCCGTATTCGATCAACCGTAAATTAATATCATTTTTCGTAGAATCACACACATGAATAAGCTAACGTTTTTGTCACGCAACTTTTAGAATGTCCCAAGTCAGCATTATCCAAGTTATTTAGAGTTTTTATTAATAAAGTAACTTAATTTGATAGAGTTGAATTTGTTATACATTGTGCGATGGTATTTACCTAGCAGAACGGTAGGAAACCGATGCATTATATTGCCAAGTATCTTTTTCTTTTTTATTTTGCATCGTCATTTTCATATTTAATTCAAAAAGATGATTTGGAATATTTTTGTTCTCTTTTAATTATTTAAGTGGATACATTCTTTAACAAAAATCAAAGAAACAATTGAATTGGTTATCAAATTCAAGATAGAAGTTTTTGTTTTCTATTACGTTTAAATATGCTTTATTTAGGTGGAGCACCTAAATAAACCGAAGTTTGTTTAACTGGGTGGTTTTGTTTAACCCCTTCACCGTTGGATTTTTGTGACATACGCTACCGAATTACCGCTTCTCAAACTTATAGGTTGAGCTTAAATCATTCAAAGATGCTGCAATACCAGATACAAAAATTATACATAATTTGCAATCATTCCAATTATTCTATGAATTTTAAATTAATCCGTTAGGAGGCATTTTCTTGAAATTAGACGTTTTATCTAATCAGATAATACAGAAAATTAATGCAATTATGAGGTTAATTAAAATAATAGTTTGAATAAGTGATCGTGAATAAATAGATGTGAATAATAAATATAATAAGTGAATAAATATATATACAATAAGTGAATATATATATATATAATAAGTGAATAAATATATACATAATAAGTGAATAAATATGTGTAAATAATAAATATAATAAGTGAATAAATATATGTTCAATTTTTTAAATAGGCTTGTAAAATGGGATTTTAAAAATTAATAAATTTTCATTTAACCGTCTAATATAAACACACGATGTTAACCAAGATGCACATTATTTCAATCTAGATTTCAACTATTCTAGGTCTGAAAACTTTTATTTAAATGGCTGAAAAATGTGTTATTCACTTCAAGATTATATTCCTTTCATGAACAGCTTTCATAGGATCTGGGATTTTAAATAATAGCAAATATAATCGTGTTTCTCGAGTGGACAATGCTTTGTAATATTCTCTTTAAACTATTACGCTTTGTAAGTTTGTTAACGTCGTTCTATTTTTATGAAACTGAAATAGTTTTAGAGAGTAAGCATACTGAAATATTAACTAATAAGATGACATTGTGACAAAATGTGAATGATTTCTCACAAACAATATTGTAACGGTTATGACTCAACGACATATCGCAGGTTTTCAGAGTAAAATATGGTATATGTCTCTAAAGATTCTGATTATTTTTTCCCATTTTTGGAACGATATAAGGTTTTAAAAATGAAAAAAAAGTGTTTAAAATTTAATATAGCATGGTACAAAAAAAGGGCAATTTTTTTTTCTCAAAATACCTTGTGGTTTAGAGATATGAAAAAGTGCATTCACTTAATCACTTTAATTGAATAACGCAGTGATTGAGTATTTAATAACATGTCTAGCGCCAAACTCATTTTCGAATCCCACCTTTTAACCATCAATTAACAATGATTATAGCAGCTTGAAAGAAAATTATACTGTCAGTCAACAATAACTGATATCTCCTGATTGAACACAAAATCATTTATCGGTGACTAAGAGTACGAAATGAATGTAGTCACTAATGACTGACGGTTCTCGAAAATAGAGTTCAGTTTCAATTATGAGTAGCTGCCATGCGCGTGAAGCGTTAATGTTATCCAACTCTATTTTCATCAAATTTAATGAGATCATTAATTCATTTCTGCAGTTAGACAATTATCTGTTTTGAAATAAAAATATAGCCTCCTTTGGGGAATAAATCTCATTTTTTAGAAAATCTAGAGCCATCTAGAATGGCATCTAAGCCTGTTTTCTAGACTTTCTAGAACATGGCATAACAGAGAACATTTCATGCCAGGGCAGTCCAACAAGTTCATTTCTAAATCCATGAAAGATAACCGATGTAACTGGGATTTGTATGATCCTCAACCTCCAAAATCTAATTCAATTTTAATACTAATTAGTCAAAGAAAAAATACCTAAAGAATATGAATGTTGTATCTAATAAATGATAAGAATGGTTTAAAATCAAGGCGAAAGACATTTTATATGAATACTTTAATTTTACCTCATAGTGTGATGAGGAGCAAGATTCATAAAGCAACGTTATTTCACTTACTAAACATCGACTCTCTACCAGTGTGGTACCGATTGCAAAAAAAAATCCGCAAATTTAATGCACACTGCGACCATGTTCGTAGTTCTTTTGAAGAAATCAGATTCGGAGACAATAATCCTTTGATCATTGAATCCAAAGTCATTTGACCAAGAATTTACTATCAGGTCAATGCAGCCATCAATTTCATTTTCTTAACACTTAGACAAAAATAGTTTTTACAGACAAACGTTGTAACACTCTTCGAAATAATGACATCAATCAATCAAATATAAAAAATGGAACATTTGACAATAAAGAAATTCTACATGAAATCAAATATTGACGGCACGAAAAAGTCAAAACCACCAATTTGTATTTATAATCTGGTGAACTAAAGACCGTTGAATTAGGGTTTATACAAAACCCGACTTTTTGAAAAGCTGGTTTTCGAATTCAATATTTACAAAAAGCCGGTTTTGGAATTTTTGTCAAAAAAATAGAATAGGGAAAAATATTTTATTTAATTTATATAAAATGCCAAAAAAATGAAATCCTTATCAAAGCCAAATATAAAAGAAAATTAAGGATTCATATACCTATTACTTACACAAAATAACGAACATTCAGACAAAAATTTTAAATAATATTTTTATTATTTTCATTAATTCTAATTTCTCCTAAGAAAATAGGATTTTAAAAAACATAAAATATCCACTGAACGGTGGATTAGTCTTGTTCTTATTTTGAACACAATATTGCCTGAAATTGAAAATACTCGTTCAACTAGTTACTGAGTTTTATTTTATAGTTTTCATAGCATCAAATAACAAATCTAAGTTTTTTGTTCTTTTATTTATTGCCTCAAATAATGAATTCAGTGTCTTTGGAATTGTAAGTTTACCTTCAAGGTCTTGAAGAAATGAATTGATTTTTCCACGGATTCTTTTAAAGAAGCATTACTCTGAGTAGTTTCTTCGATTTCCTCTTCATCATAATCGGTTTCCACATAAGAATTCTTAAATATTCTAGACAATATCTTTCTGCATAACTTAATAGTTTCGGTTTTTTAAAGCTAAAGAAAGTACACTACAATTCTTATCTGAACTAGAAATGTTTTGTGGTTTTTGCAAATACAGCAAAAGAGTTGCTAATTCTACTTCTCTTCTTCCTTAAATTCATACTTCTAAAGAATATAATAATTTCAAACTTATTTCAGTGTTTAAATTTTTTAGTTCATTTAACATAAATTCAAATATACCTCCACTTGTTAATAAATCGGCATATCGTCGCCCTAAGCATTCAGCTGCTAGACAAGTCGGTCCCAACCGTTAAAATTTAAAATATTTATTTAATTTTATTGAAGAAAAGGAATATCCAGGCGTTCTGGAAAATCGGTTTTGTTAATTTAAAAACCGGTTTTCAAACACCACAAATTTACTTTAAAAAAACGGTTTTTTAAAACCGGGTTTGAAAAACCACCAAACCCTACGCCGAATGATCTGGTTGATTTTGAGAATACAAAATTAGTTGTTTCTCTCCCTTTCTTTCCGAACAAAACAAAATATACTCTACTTGATTTTATTATATAACATTTCCTAATGGCTCGACATTTTCCATCTATTTTCTTGACATGCTAAAAATACAATTTCAACATACGGGGAAAAGACTTATAAAGGGTAAAAAATGTCAGGAGAGAAAATGCTATGAAGAGAAAAGTCCTGATCAATCTTAAATAAAAAATGTCAAGCAAATGTCAAATATCAAACTTACCTGTAGTTCTGGCATACAAATGCTCAAAATATAATGTTGCAGTCTTGGAAAATCGCAGGAAAAAACGACGACTGTGGGGGATCAAACAGTTTAGATTAAAGGGCAAGCAATCTCTTTAAAAGACTTTTTCATATTCTGTTTGGTACAAATTGTTAAGAAAATTTTAATTTTGTGAAAAAATAAAAAAATAAATAAATAAATAAAGATGGAATTTCGTCATTCCTAAAAAAATTACCGCTGACTTAAGTGGGGTTCTTTTAAAGTACAAATCGATTCTAAAAAAAAAATATTTTATGTTCAAAATCCTTTCATTGTTTGAAAGAATAAAGCTTTTTAAAACTCGATTTTTAGAGCACTTGTATCCTTTATTGTCACTAAAAAAGTTATGTTTTGAATTAACTTTTGAACATCTTTATGGAAATGTTTAATATTTTTGTATGGAAAGCACATTATAAATGATTATGCCGTTTATGAATTGGATTAACCCTTAACTGGGGACGTGCGGTCTGTGAAACCGCTAGCGATGTAAATGAAATTTTAGAAGAAAATGTATGTTCCAACGCATTTACTTTCTTCAATGATAATATATTTTGAAAAATTTCTGAAACATATCTATATATTCAAGAAAAATATCTGCAAAGTATATTGGAGGTTTTTCATACTAATACATTCATCAGACAATTTAATTTGAGTTTAAATAAAATACGGTCTTGTAGGCTGCACCTCCCCAGTCAAGTCCTAAAATTTCCCTTCCCCAGTTAAGGGTTAATGAAAATGGATCTTTAAGAATTTTAAGAATTTTAAGAATGTAGAATCTTTTTTTTTTTTTTTTTTTTTTTGCAAATAGATTTTACATTAATGTGTTCTTATTTGATATTTGACTTCAATTAATGAGAAGAACATACTTCATAATAGATAAAAATAAAGACAATAGTTTTTGTCTCCCAAAGAAAAATACAAAAATTTGTGGTTGAAATGTAGGAACCGTATAACCCATTCATTCTTGGGATCATTTCAGTTTACTAGCATTATAACACTGAAAATGATATTGAGTTAATGAATAGATATTAAATTATTTATGAAGCAGTAGAATAAAATTCTCAGTTTTATGAACTTTCAAAATTGTACTGTATTTACAGCAATTAAATTGTTTGCATTTAAATGTAGGAAATAAACAGTGAAACCATATTCCTAATTAAGAAAATGCGAATTCAACTTAAGTACGAAAAAAAATGAAATTCCGATACAATAAAAAAGTATCAGCGTTAAAAAGACTTTTTTATATAATTAAATGGTATCAGAAAAAATTCGAGTATTGAAGAAATCAATGTGAAAAGAATCTATTTATTTTAAAAAGTAAATTAAACTTTTCAACTGAAATTATAAATAATTTTAAATTAACACGTCCTTGAACATAAATGTTATAACATACACTTAAATTGTGATGTATACAAAAATTATTATCCTATAACTTTTAAATTTAGAAGCTCAATTAATATGCAATAAAGCTTATTCTACCTTACTTTATGATGAAATTATTAGTGTTAATCTGGATTCCTGATTATTTTCATTTTGCTCTTTTTTTCTACTGTCCGCGATTCCGTTTAAGATAAAAGTAAATTATAGAAATTCCCACAATCTACAAATGCTAAAGAAAGAACTATTTTCCAAAAAGATAAAAGGAAGATTCATTCAATATCATTTGAAATTTATTCGTGAAAATGTCATTAAATGATAAAATTATTTTACCAATTGCAATCATTTTTCTGTCAATTTCCCACATCTTTTCAAACTTTCAAAATAAGGAAAATATTAAAGAAACAAGGAGTTTCTAACCTAATTTGCAATTCCTTATAAAAAAACGCAAATAAAATCATAAAAAAATGCAATTTTTTTAAAAATCTGATAAGGCATAAGATGTTTTTTCCTTCTAATTCAATTTTTTGAGAAAGAACGACGATTCATGGAAGAAATTTTTCATTAAAACTTATTTCAAATTATTTTTAAATAATTCATCATTCCTTTATTTGAAACGAATTGGAACAAATAGATGAAAATTATGAAATGAAATCTGAACATCCAAAATTATGCATCAATCTTCTTTTTAAGAAAAAGTTAAAATAAATAAAACAATCAATTGTCATTTCATTTTTCATTCAAACTTCATTTTATCTGTCACAAAATTTTCAATTTTATAAATGTTTCATAAAACTCCGAATAAGGAAAAAAAACTGCAAGACAAAAGACATTCTAATCTCATTCTCATGTTTTAGATTAAACAAGTATAAAAATTGTTTTATAAATTAAGATTCTTTTTTATTTACTTCAATTTTCTTGGAAGGAGCAATGCATTACAGGAATCCGAATTTTTCATTTAAATCTTATTTTAAATTATTTGAAAACAATTATCCTTATTTTTTAGAAAGCAAATATTGAAAATGGAAATATATTATGAAGTTAAATTCGAATATTAATAATAATACTTTTTTCAATTTTTTTTAGAAAATATAAACTAAATAAAACAATACATATAAAATATAATTTCATTTTTTTATTTAGACATAATTGTACCATAAAAATACCAAATAAAATGTATTATCTTCTCAAACAATATTTTAGTTATGAATTCTTATTTTATAGGAAATGCCTTTGCTGATAAACCGAATTCGTATTGAATACTGTAGGAAAACAGAATTTTACATCCTAGTAAATAAAGAATTATCTGTTAAAATTAAAACGTTATTTGTGTCTTTTGGAATACAGAATAATGTTGATTACCTTTGCTAATAATATACCGTGAAACCTCACTTGGCGAGAATAATTCAACCTCGCTTGGCGACCATAATTCAACCTCCCTTGGCGGGAATAATTCAACCTCGCTTGGTGACCATAATTCAACCTCCCTTGGCGAGAATAATTCAACCTCGCTTGGCGACCATAATTCAACCTCCCTTGGCGAGCATAATTCGTTCTTGAATCTTGCGTGTAAAGCAAAACACTCGTTAATTGGTTTGATTTGGTTATATTAACGTCCCGTTTGAAGCAACACTAGGGTTATTTTGGGACGGACCTCGTAATTTTGAACTGCGTTCAGATGACGAGGATGACACTTGAGCTGGCACCCCCTCTCCAGACCACACCACACCAGCGGGAGGACGTTTGGTCATGACGGATTTAACGCGCAACAGAACCCCTTACACTACGGTTCTTTGGTGGAATCGGGTCACGAATCAAAAACCCTCCGTTTCCGAAGCCGGGACCTTACCACCAGGCCACCGCGGTCTAAAACACTCGTTAAATGAAGCATTTCATTTCTATTGGAATCCATGTTTTTAGGACAATTTTCTTTAATATTAAATAGAACAATAGGACAATTGATTTTATTTCACGTTCCGTTGGTAAAAAAATACTCAACAAATTATAATAGTGTTATTCATCATTTATAATTCATACATTCTTTACAAAAATAATTTAAATACATTTACCTTTCGAAATGTTTCAAAATTTAGTAAAAATGAGACTCAATATTATTGTTAAATATATTTTGTAAGGAGAATAAATATTGCCTTATCAGAATTGTATTTCTCACCATGTGATGCATTAATCATTTTAATGCCACATTCAATAATTTAATTTTATCATTTTAATTTAATTAATCATTTCTCAACATATAATGCAATGATTTTCCCTGCTTTCAGCATCTTCCTGATTCCGCTGGTAAGTTGTTGTTTTATTCCGTTTATTATTTCTTCTTTTTGCCAAAAACTCAATGGAGAAATTTTTGACGATTATAATACTTTTTCTATATTAGGTATACAAGAAACTCATAATTAACTTTTCAAAAGTGCAGATATACTTGTGAATATCTAAAATACATATATATATATATATATATATATATATATATACATATATATATATATATATATATATGAGGATGTCGTGCCCGCTTTACCACGGAAACATGAAGAAGTAGCTTCTGAGGTTAAAGACCCCTGAATACCCGAAGGCAGAAGTCTGACTTTAGCTCATATCAAGATGATTCATACGCTTGCAGAACCCCTTTTTACAGGGGGGTGAGGTACTTTCACACATCTCATAGAGAGAACACAGAGGAAGAGCAACCATGTCCGAACCAGACATCGAACCCGGGATGCGAAGATCACGAGGAAGACACGCTACCCCGAGACCAGGACGCCGGCACATAATATATGTGTCATGATAATATAAAATATAATTTAAATTTAATTAATTTCCTAATTTATATCTCAATTCAACACATATTTTCATTCTAAAATATTTTCTCATTTCCTAATCTCATTCCACTTTTTCTATTTAATTCAACAGAAGCGCTGTGAAAATGTTTAAAGTTGCACTTTCACACGCTCCGAGTGAAAGAATAAAAAATGGCAAGCCTAACACATTCTTTTAAAAGATCCCTATGATTCCTTTGCCTGTGGAAGACATGTGTAGGAAATCCCTATCGAATCTCATGGTATATAAACACTGGAAAAAATGCTTTCCCTCTCTTTTAGCTTTTCCTCATTTCGCTCGGTGTTCTGTGTTGTACTCGTCGCTTCTGCTTGTACAGAAATCAGGTCTCCTGGGGAGGAAATAAAACGAAGTTAAAAATTCAGAGTGTTTTTTCTCACTTCGGCCATGATTCTGCTTCAAAAATTATGTTTACATATATTTATATCTTTTCCAAATTCTCAAGATATGCGGAATTACCTTGTCAGGTTTTAATTTTTTTTAATAAAATATACTTTTTTTTTCGAATGTCCCTTTGAATTTGCCGTTTCCATCTGCTTTTGAAAACTCATCCTCTTTTCCGTGGCATGTTCTATTTGTGTATAGCAAACATGAGTTGCTGAATGAATTACATCTTAACTTCTAACCTAGTACAACCGGTTTCGCAAATTTTATCTTCGGATGCTGGTTTCTGTTACAAACGAGGAGTCCAGTATGTAAAACGAACTATCACCAAGACGAAATCCTTCTAGATTCTTGCTTTATATTCGTTTGTTTAATACAGAAACTGACCCATCAGGGTGAAATTTTTACAGTCTGTTGGGCTGGTCAAGTATTGAATGGTTTAAAAGGAAATTCCATATTGCTTTTTATGACATTTTACAACGTGGAAAAAGTGATATTTCAAGTAATACTTTCCTCTGAACATAATGTCGATTAATGGGCTTTAGAATTTAGCTTCTTTGTAAGAACTCCTTACTGACAACGAAAAAAACCTGGAAGATGATAAAATTTTACTGTGAAATGCGGGTCGCAAACTTTTTCCGAAACTGTTAAAGAAAATTACATCCATCAAAATATTATATAGCAAAGTTGATAGTTTATTGTGGTAAAAGTTTTTCTATTACTATCACAAGTTACATTCGAATTCTAGGTATTTGAAGAAAATGAGGTA
>JAPMOR010002654.1:0-10774 GCA_026543865.1 Argiope aurantia | reverse complement strand
TAAAATCTCTCCAAACTGCATCAAAACAATGTTGTATTAATACAAAAAATATTGAGATCGAGTAACTAAGAAGAATTTTATTTAATTGTTTCAAAGAGGAAATGTTACAAAAAAGTATAGTTTATAAATTTGAAGAACCAAAATAATATAAGGTGTGTAGTGATAAAATTTTTGGTGGAAGAGTTTAGAGCCTTTTTATCTTCATTGATTACCATCCATTATTTTATTTATATTCAAATTTCCGACTCTTCAAAAATTGTTTTGCAGTTTTTGCAAAATGTTGAAACTTTGTTTCTAACTTCTCAGGAAAGGAAGGAAGGCGTTATATTTTCGATAGTATCATCTTCTTTACAAAATAGCGTAACAAATATAACTTGTTATTGCACTTGCGCAGTAAGAGAATTCTACACTTTTCGAAGTCATAGTAATCTTTAAGATTTATCTACACTATAAAAGGCATAACGTGTTTCCTTTTTTTACCATAAAGGTTCAAAATTTTAAAAGAAATAGTGTTGGTATATTTAGATATCTCATACAAAATTGAGCAAATTAGAAATTATATATGTTTTAAAAGCGTTTAGTAATATATAGTTCGGTAATCTCGCTTGTAATCCTTTGCACGAATTGCCCATGCAGCTTGACACGGAATTCCTGCTTTCATATTATATTCACATTTCTAAAAAAATTTCTTCCATCAGAGATTGTTTTTTAATTCTACGAAGTAAGAAATATATTTTAGTTTCCTTTCTGTAGAAGTTTGGTTCAAAAATGATTCTTAAATAATTTTCAAATTAAATTTGACAATACAAACATGCAAAGAACAGAAGGAAATAGCAGGACCGGTATTCATCTAGATTTTATTTTGCATATTCTTTAATAAAAGTATTATTTTCCCTACGCTGCGCAAAGAAATGTATTTTTCGAGCTCACGTAGATATAAAACATGAAAATTCGTCAAAATTTCGAGTTCAAATTCTTTAACATAGCAGTATTTTCTCTTTGTTTATTTCGCACTAGAAAATAAAACTAGATTTACCATAATTTCTAATCTTCTTTGTAAATTCTTTTTCTTCTCACAGACTTACAAATTTATGCCTGTAGGAAGTTGCACCCAAACTTTCAAGAAAACAGACACAAAGTGTGGCCGCATGAAGTACGATATTTCATTCCTTACAATGTACGAAATGATAGCTCGAATAAGGAGTTAGGTATTAATAAAGTCTGGCTATTTGATTGATCGTCTACAAACCCAGACAAATGGCATGGCATGCCAGGATTTCATTGTGATTCGAGATATTTATGGAAATTGGAAATCGTTCGGCATTACAGAGAAACAAAGAGAAGTATCGAATAAAAAAAAAATATGTATTAGAAAATGTATACTAAAGGAACACCAATGGTAGTGATGATACAAAATAAGCACTAATCAAGAAGGAATTTTAATCTTAATCTTAAAATAAAATAAAATCTTAAATAATAGATCTTAAAACAGATATTTAAAAATCTAAATTTCCAGAAGACATAGTATTTATTCTAAAGAATACATTAGTTCATGAAATTATCATTGTAATTATATTGTACGATTACATTAAAAAGTAAACGAAAGGGTTGAATATAGTTATATAAATGAAAGAAAGTGGGTATTTAAATAGTTTTAAAAAGATTTCAGAGACGTTTAATCAATGTTTAAAGTATAAAGACTATTTATTTTAATTGATCGATCTTGACGTTTTTTCTTGACTTTATGTTTGTATCGTGATTTCCATGACAGAAAGACCTTTAATTAAATATTCGGGGAGTATTTATTTCTAAATCACTTTTACTACTTTCCGAAGTTGATTTGCTTAGCAAGATCTTTTATTTAAAACAAAACCGAAAGTACAATATTCCATTTGATGTGACATCAGGAATCATCGTAGAAATATGTTGAAAAGACACATATGCAATACCTATATCAAATATAAGATACGTTTCAAAGTGTAATTTGTAACATTGTTTTGATGAAATTGTATTTTTTGAAAGTCATTGCGATAAAGAAACGGATTTCCTTCTGCAAGTATAGGACGTACAACTTTCTCATGATAGAATGTTGTGATGATTTCAACATTTTTTTTTTACTCTCCTTATTTTATCTGACCCCCTGGGGGCACCTCGAAACGAGGATGAGATGCTTCCGGTCTGGTGGGTGGTTTTCGCCACCCTGGAGGGTACACAAAAAGGTGTGTGTGTGTGTGGGGGGGAAGCTGGCTCCTCCCATCGATGACGGGACATACTTCCTTTGGGAAGGGTTGCACCTTCTCCGGTGATGGCCCTTAAGACTCAACCACAGTTCCCGCCAGTGTTGCTGTTGTGGCGGTTCGGTCATTCAGTATTTTTATCCGTGTGCCTTCGGGCGGGGCGGAGAGTCAGAAGTATGAGAAGAAGAAAAGAAGTAGAGAAGAAGTACTCTCATAATCTATCCCCCGGGGGATACCTTGAAATGCGGATGAGAAGCTTCCGACATGGTGGTTGGAGAGTACACGAAAATGTGGGGGTCTGGATCCTCCCATCGATGACATGACGTACTTCCTTACGGAAGGGTTGTACTGTGGGCGGTGATGGTCCTTAGGACTCAAATACAGTGCCCTCCAGTGTCGGTCTGGTCATTCTGTATTATTTATCCTTGTGCTTTCGGGCGGGTCGGAGAGTCAGTGATATGACTTACTCTCCTTATCTTTAATTCCTCATTGTAGGAGAATCCTTCGACAAATATAAATACCTTACTGAACCTTTCTTTATATTGATAGAAAAAACAGGTTTTTACATTTTTTCTCGTTATTTTCGATGGTAAATAAACTTACTGTCGTCGCTGCAATTTCAGTATTGCCCCTAATTCGTCAAGAGTCACACTGCATTTCCATTTAGTTTTTGTTAGATAGTTTTCATTCAAGGTTCTACATAATATTCTTCGTTAAGCCACATGCATCGCCAGAGATAGTGAACATTATGTTTTTCAGCTTTTACAAGTAGAAAATCCTGGTATGTTATTTTGCAAATGATTTCTGCATAGGCAGAGTTTCTCTGATTTGAAATGATTTCAATTTTAGAAAAAAAATGCTGCAGAAGAAACGTTTTTGAATACTCGTTCAAAGTATTCTTTTCATGTACAAAAAGTGATTGACGATTTTTCATTTACGGATAAAAAATATCGCTTATTTTACAGTTCGAAATTTTAATACCATATATTATTTTACTACGTTTGTTATTCATGGAATAAGAATATTTCACTTCGGAAAATGCAAAAACATTTCTTTCAATCCACATCTTGTTTATACGCGTTATTTTGATAGGAGAATATATTTAAAAATACCAAATGGTTTGTTACAAAAAGTATAAAAATGTTGGATGTATTCAGGGTCAGAAATTGCGAAAGACACAAAGAGGACTACTTTTTATAATAGAGATATCAAATAATATTACAATACTTGAGAGAACAACACTGAAATAATATATACAAAAACTGAAAAAAAATTTAATGAAATCTACGATCGCAAATTTCAAGTTATCATGTGAAAACATTATTATTTTTTAAGTTATTATTTGTCTTAATTAATTTAAGTCATTAACCAGTTTAAACCGGTTTGAAACAATCACAAGATTTCTGTATCGGTCTCTATCCTTCCCTCCCTCCCCCCCTCTCTCTGTATATATATATAATTTTTTTAAACTTTCATTTAAAATTTTTCTATCTGGCAAACAAAGTTTTTTAGCTCGACCGATTTTGAGATGAAATAACAGCCATGATGTCATAATTCTACGTCAACCATTTAAAAACGCATCTGCTGTCAAAGAAGCATACGTAATAATGATGCAATACTGATAAAAGCAGATAAAAAAAATATATGCGATTAAAAGATGATGATGAAAATTGCCATTTATGCTTTATTCATTGCCTACGCTATTTCGAGCTTCAAAACTCTGAGGAATCAGTTTTCATATCAAATAATACTAGCGTCAGTAACTAAATCAAAGGGAAATAAAACATCTTACTTCATCCGATTCTAGCCGCCTTTTAGTGACCGTCTGGATTAATGGTTACTAAAATATTCAATTTTATGTTTTATGTAATTTGATTATAAGTATTTCTTCAATAAAATATTTTTAAGCTTCAAATTTTGGTAACTAAATATTTCTTACTAATTTAGAAAACTAACATCCTTTTGCTCATTATACATGACATTTCTCTAATTTTCTGTCCTTTCTAATCTAATTTTCTATATCTGTTAAAATATGAACTTTAATTTGAAACTGAAATGATTAAAATTCAATTAAATCAAAAGTATTGTTGCTGAAACCAAACATGTTTTTTTCCCTCTTAAATATGTGTACAGAAAATGGAATGGTTCGGCATTGAAGTTTTATGGATGGTACAGAATATTTTTTTTATATAATTTCTGCAATATCTCAAAGAAGGATTCAATGTACTTTTTTCTTGTTTCATTATAAAATTCAATTTTCAGTTTTATTTTCAAGAGAATTTAAATGGCATAAATATTATTTTATCATATTTTAGTCAATAAATGCACTTCTGAGAAAAATTATGATGACTAAACTTTATAAAGTTTTCAATCCTGTGGATCATATTGAGTATAATATTTTAATATTTTAACTGTTAAATCAAGATATATTTCAATGTTCTGCGAAGAAATCTAAATGAGTTAAAAGAATATCGTTAATTTAAGAAGTCGGCCATTTAATTATTTTGGGCCAATCAGCTTTGAGGAAACTACGGATGCTGATTGCCACATCTGCGTCGAGACGGCCAACGGTGTAATCTCAAATAGGGCATTTTTATAGGGTAATAATAAGATTCAAATTTTCATTATTCAATCAGTTTTAGTCATAATAGAATTTTTCTTTCTTTTTTATTTAAAGGGTTAATGTCTCAAGAGCATTTAATATGACTCAAACGACTGAGGGTCTTTATAAAAATATAAAATTTATTAATGTCAAAATTTTGGTTGACTCAAACAGCATAAAATAGTACTCTTAAATGTTAGACCATTTGATCATTTTTCTTCTTATACAAACGTTTTGGAAATTAACGCCGTGATAATAAGCTTGGTAAAAATGAATATCCTAATTATATAATACCATGTTTACTTTAAATGCTACAGAATTACTGAATTAATAATATAGATATTTTAAAAGGTCATAGAAAATTTTTCTTGCGTCTATTTTTTCTAGAAAATATCATGTTTCATATTTATTTCATTTCATATGGATTTATACTGGAAATTACAGTTTTCTAGGTTTAGTTTTCAGTCATATTTTTTTTGCATTATGCATCCATTCAATCTGTTCATACATACATTCGATGTTCAGTCTTTATTTGGAATTTTGAATAAAGGTTCTACTATTATTTTGGTGTTCAAAATTAGAAAATTTTATCAAAACGTAAGTAAGATGTGTTTAGTGTAAACAGATTTCACCGTAATAATAATAGTTACAAATAAAACTACAACATAGTTTATTTCCCACTAAATTATATTACTCGATAAAAGTACTGATTTTTTAATGAAATTAAGCAGCATTTCTAATTTAAATTAAGATACAAAATTAGCAGCATTTACTGCTGATCTAAAAGCGAAATAATAACCTTTCAGAGCGCAAAAATAAAATAAAGCTCTATGTATCAAGCTATGAGACAAAAGTAAAGATTCTTAAAAAAATAAGGAATTTGTGACTGAGAAAAGAAGAAAATTTAGTGTAAAGTGAACAGAAGAAAATTTAGTGTAAAGTGAAATGTATCTTAAAATATTACATATATTTCTTCCAGTATATAAATTATTGCATAAAAGTAAAATTTGATTACAGTTAGCATTTAATTCAGGGGACCTATCAGGTATGTAGGCTGTTTAATAAAGAGTGTTCATAAATTAAGGAAAATAATTATTGATACTTATCTTCCAAATACTGCCGATCTTCCTCAATATTTGGAAAATATTGAGAAAGGCGAAATAAATGATTTGCAACATTTCCCATTACATGAAATGCATTTATCCCACCCTTTTTTGAAGTTTTAAAACAAAATCTGAAAGCTAATTTTTGACAAATTTTTCAAAATCACCCTCTCAGCTTTTACTGATGCATTTCATAATGCAAAAAAATTTATCCCGAGAAGTTTCTTCAAATCTAAAAAAAAGGAAAAAAAACCCTCATTGTGCTAAATCAAGGTTATTAGGAGGATGAGAAACACAAAAGATGTTGATTTTTGATACGATATTGAGAAGCAGACTTGAAAGCCATTATTCACAAACACGTGTTATGTTTAGCTTTTTCATGATCAACGTGTGAGTGGCACAAAATGAAACATTCAATCTTTCTAACTGATATCTTAATGCGATTCCACATCTTCCCAGACTACTACAATGGCGGTGTGGACGATTACTTCCATTAAATAAATCACTGGGGCGTCGGTTCTCCTTCCTTTGAATTCGATTGTCTTCCCACTTCAGTCAGTTTAAAAATCTGCTCGATGTTCTACAGGTAAAAACAGATTACCCTAAGTTCCTATAGTATGATATAAGCTTCAGCTGACGATGTTTCAAAGTGAAAACAAAATGTCAAAGTATTTTCTGCATGAACGAAACAACGAAGAATTCTGCGAACTTGAAACAATGTGTACATGGCTGCTACGAAGTCCCAGCAGTAACGTCACGAGTATGAAACCAGAATCATTTATTCGGTACTTATCCCTTTATACATGTAATATAGATTTCATTTTTCTTAATTTCTTAGTCGCCTTTAAAAATTATGATAATTTCTTTATGAAAAAATCGCATGAATCTTATGCAACCATACACACATACAAACATCTTACATTCTACCGATTAATAAATGGCATTCTAAAAAAGTGTGGAAAACAAACGGTCCCTCTTTCTACTCAATTCGGGGAATGGAAAAAGAGAAAAAAGAAAAAAAGGGGCGAATAAGACTTAGACTTCCGGAAAATGAATGCTGAAGCTAAAATTTGGACTCGAATTTTTTTTCCTTTAAAAGCATTATTATTTTTCTTATTCTCATTAATAGAATTTCTTTCCTAACTTACTTTTGAATTATTATTACTAAAAATTATTACCTCTAAAACAACTTAAACAGTATAATTGCTTCAATAAAAATTTTCTTCAGCTTACAATATCTCAATTTGTGTGGGTAGGTGACAAAGCTGAAGAGACTTTTGGCGTAATATGACACATTTTTTTAATTCAGTTTTCTTAATTTCCAAACAGTTTTCTTTATGAAAACTATTTGAATATGTTTCTATGCTCTTTCTCTTTAGAAAGTTACATTCGTTTATATATTTATATAACTTACGTTTTACTGCTATTTCATATCTACAAATGCTATTTTCGAAACATTTGGTACAATTTTCGTATTTACAAAAAAAAATCGTAAATTAGAATCAAATGCTTATTTTTTTCACAATTAGTACAATATGTTCAATAGTTCTAAAACTACATAGAAAGCAAAATGTAAAACTTAAAATTGTTATTGTTAAAAATATTTAATGTTTAATGTTTCATATTGTGAAAAAAAATTTGAAAATTGCATGATGTTTTTTGAACCTTAGTTTTAAACTTAATAAAAATATGAGGAAATCCAGAATAAATCATTCAATAAACTGCTAAACTAGAAGCTAAACTAAATTGCTAAACTTCAAATCTCTTCGTAGCGAAGTATATATTACTTCATCCAATTTTCAAAACACTTTTGATTTAAACTAATATATTTTTTCCGTGTCTTTTCACTCTTTTTTATACAAAGTAAGTTAATGTATCTTTACACTTTTTTAACGTAGTTACGCGCCCTTTTAATATTTTTTTAATTTTATTTATCAAACTTGGCATAAAAAAATCTATTAAATATTTCATATTCGTTTAATACTCTGAATGAAGCAACATTTAATTTGTTTTAATTTAAAATATTTAAACGGTTGAAACTGAATTTTCTTCACATTTCCGGAAATTAATTTCCGTTATTTTATCTGCAAAAAATAATCTGTCTAAAATTAAAATCCAATAAATCATTTTCAACCTCCTCTGTGCGGAATTCAAGTTCGTTTGATACATCTTCTCATCTATCCAATGTTTAAGAAGCATATTTTCCAATCAAACATCATAGATAAAATATCAGCAATATCCATAAGTAATTAAATTTTCTCTTCTTTCCAGAAACTATCGAGTATTTATTCAAAGGCTTTCAATTTCCAATTTCATTTTTCTGGAAGGAAAATTTTGTTTGCGAGTTGAGTTGTTCTCGGCTCATTTAATTAACTCAATTTAGCCGCTAACGTACAGGCTTCGTGTCGACATCACTCCGCGTGAGTGGAGGAACTCGACTTGGTTGCCATGGAAACGCTCGAGGAATCTTTTGTCTTGCCTTCGGTTTTCTGAGCGGAGGAAGGATTTCAATTACAGCTGCGAAACTTAGTGATACATTTTTTTCTTTCTTCTCTGATAGCATTTGATGCTCTCCATTAGATGAGGCGGAAAGATAAGCTTCATCAGATAAATGTCCTGATGCCTTTTAACGACTTTGTTTATGATGAGTGTGGTAAAGTCTTTAATTTATGAGGTTTGTTCTTACGCTTTCGTATTTTTTTTAAAAAATAGTTAGGGTATTAGCATCATTTTGGTTTGTTATTATTAAACATGAGCTTCACACTGAAGCTCCAAACAAACACAAATGAATTCTATTAATGGTTCCGAAAACAAAAATTGTGATGTTTTATACCGCCTATAAAATTTTTATAAAATTCTATATAAAATTCTAAAGAGAAATAAGATTAAATTCTGTTTCTGTGGTTTTAACTAATGTTTTGACGCGAATTCTCGAGCTTTCCTGGAAAACCCATCATCATTTGAAGCATAGTTTGAAAATAAAGACGACATTTATGCCGATACTTCCCTATCCGAATTTCCACACTACACAAACGAGGTATATTTGCAGATAATTATTACAAACTGATTAACCTATTATTTATTTTTTCGTGAAATAAATGTCTTAACGCTTTTTAATAGTTTTAAGTTTTGCGAGTGTGGCAGTGTCTTTAAATTATGAATTTCTCTCTTATACTTTAATATCGTGAAACTTCATTTCATCAGATATGTTACAACTATCTTTTTTTAACTAAGTGTATTAGTGTAGTTGTTTTAGTTGTTGTTGTCTTTTTATGTCATCACACTAAGGCTTCATGTTGTAGTTTTATAAATTCTTTAACTCTGAATTTTAGCTGTAGTTTTTTTAATTTTCGTAAAATATTAGAGACTAAGCAAATTTAATTATATTCATGTTCCGTTTTGAAATTGCAGAGAATCTTCATTGAGATATTTTTTAATCATTCTAAAATATGGTCAGACAACGAGACCAGATCTGTGCCATTACTTTATTCTTCTAATTTCCAATTACAAAAGTGAGAAATATTAAATTGTCATAAATTCAATGGTCACTTTGTGCACAAATACAGAATAAAAGCTAAAAAGGTAGAATTCTCACACAAGCTGTTTTGTAAGATCGTAAAACATCAGTCTTTGGTTTATGAAAACGGAGAGAAAAATTCATCTCATATGAAAAGTTTAAAGAAAGTAATTTATTTTAAAGACAATTTTTAATCAATGGAAAAAATGATTCAATGAATTTTTATAATATTAAACAGAATTGAAATTCCACACACAACCACTCCTCCGTAATAACTTTTTTATTTGAATCACAGTACCTCCTATGATTAAACATTTACTTCCCAAAGTGCATATTTTAGAAATAATTCCCTTTCTTGTAAATGCATGGAATGAAAAAGTTTAAATTCATATATTATTTGGAATTATCTATTATTTCAATAAAAAGAATTCCTTTCTAAATAATTGTAGCGTTTGACTATTTCTAGTCTTGTTTTTCACTTCATACAACTGAAATATTATATTATTAAGGTACTCAGGTCATGGCAAAACGAATTTTTATAATGCAACCAGGTAAAGCGAAACCACCCCTGCTAGCACTTTGGTGCTTCATCGATCGGAAAGTACTTGTTAATATAGATTTGAGGTTTCTGGTGAAGAGATTTCGGAATTCTTGGCTCGTTATTGCAGACAACATTCAATTTTCCAAACATAAGAAATTCAAACAGGCGCTTTTTTAAAAAGAATATTAACCTTTTTAAGCCATATAATGAGCGTTTCATGAGGAATAGTTGGGATAAACAATGCAATATGTACAGCATTTTGTAAAACTGGCACACATTTCAGGCACATCATTTAATAGCGCAAAAGAATAGAACTCAAATACATGAGAGAAATATACAAAATTATGCAATGAAAATAATTATCACGAAGTTACTGAAAATCTTGTAAGGATAATAACATTTTCATTTTTTAAAGAATTAATCTTACATTGTACGTTATTAAAATGATAAAAGCAGCTGTTTCGAAAATGAAAGTTCAAATCTGTATGTTAATGTTTTCAACAAATATATAGTGGCATAAAACAAAAACAAAGTGTTGACCTTATTAATGCTGTAGAGAACACTTTTTGGATTTTTAATAAAATAACTAATGTTAGTAAATAGTTGAATAAATGCATCCAGATCTTTATATTTTTTAAATAAGACAAAATATAATAAAGAATATCTTTCATCTGCACAGCAAGCAAATATCCAATAACTTACAAAATATTTGTTAAATAAAAATTTAAAAAAATCAGTATCCCTTATATAAGCAGGTACTTTAACAGAATTTTG
>JAPMOR010002652.1:1183694-1263897 GCA_026543865.1 Argiope aurantia | reverse complement strand
TACTTCAGAAAATCCCACATCAAACTGATTTTCTATTTCACCTTATCTTTATTTTTCAGTAATTTCTTTGAAAGAATTGATACAAAATATTTTTTTTTCGAAATTACAAAAAAAATTAAAGATTATCAATAAGTTAAATATTGCCTAGTCAGAGCATCAATTTATTAATTAATTAGGCATTAATTAGATTTGAGGATTATAAAAACCCCTCTTTGTGTTGAAATGTGGGTTGAAAATTGCGCGGCTTAAAAGTTTATGTTTTACCTTTTTGATACATATAAAACCGAAAAGCGCAGACTGTGTAGCAAGTAAAAAAAGTAGTAATAAATGTTTTACTGAATAATGTGAAGGAATTTTGCAAGATATATGCAATCGATGCATCCTTAATATTGAACTCTTTCCCAATGCGTAATGACAATTATAAATAACATATATAATTGTTCGTATATAATTTATTAGTGCCTGCTTCGGCGTAAGGAAAGAAAAAAAGTATAAATTTATTCAAATAAAAAACACATTTCATACACAAAAAAAAGAACTTTATATTGTATTTACTTTGTTATTCGAAACAGCTTTTAATTACTTTTTCTCTTGTATTTACTTGCAACATTTCAACTATTTTCTCCTTTATAAATTTTCTTCGTTACAGAAAATTCTTGCTTGAAAATAAAAAATTCTTGTGTATTGAATATTTTCTTCTATATAATTTAAATTTTGAATATTATTTATTGGTTCACATGTCAATTAGAAATATTTTTAGAAAATGTAAAGGCTTTGAAATAATATATCAATCAAAAATAATTGAATCCCATCTGCATTCAGAATAATAGAGAAAGTATATGAAACATATTAATGGATGTTTACAGCAGTTACAGAATAAAAAATTTAGACGATTGAATTAGATATTGAAAAATTCACAATGGAACTTTAAAATTACCTTGAAAGTCACGAATTGCAGAATTAAAGATATGATAGAAATCAACCTTATATTTATCTTAGAAAATACGTCACTGAAAAAGGATCAGTACCAATATCCTTTATAGAAAATCTCTGAAAGAGTACATGAATATCCAAAAACTGGCCTAGAAACATACTTATATTATGTTGATAATAATAACTAGTAAAATGACTACGCTATTCATGAAATGATATTTAGAAGAGGTAAAAGCAAAAGACATCAGGTAAAATCAATATCGGTGAAGATTTACCAGATTGATACCAACATCCCAATAGGAAATATAAAGAGATGCTTGTCTGCAATCTCAGAAAAAAAAAAAACTCTTTATGAAATGGTGAGTAATTGCAATAATTATCATCATTTAGATGTATATAATATTGACGAAATCTTTATATAAAAATATAGAATATCGAAAGGAAAACTCTTCCATATTAGTTTTATATGTTAAAAATTATTTATGTTCTATTAACTAATGTTTGATGTATGTTAGGATAATATTTTGTAATCGATTTTGGCAAATTTCTTGATATGACAATTTTTTGAAATTTTGTATCCTGCTCTGCTCTAGATGACAAATACTATTTAAATATTACCAAACGATTATGAACAAAATGGTTATTTTAATTATATGGATATCCCATTTGTATGCATGCGCCTTATAGTGATTTAGAGAAAAAAAATATGTTTAAGAATTCGTAACATTCACGAAATGCTTTATAAATTAAATTTTCAAAAGTAGATGATAATTGAATGAAAAAATTCTGAATTTTATAACAGTAAAAAATAAATATTTTTCATAGATTTATTTAGAAAGAAGTATGAATCGTGCAGGATTATATAAACTCAAGCCGTATTTGAAATGCCTGCGAATTATATCTTAAGGTTTACATAGATGGCAGCACGATGCAATTTATTTGTAAGTGTCGCTTGAAATTCAACTGTTTTAAGACTGGTTATTGAATGAAGAAATTCAGGCAAACAATACGACAAATTTTTTTTTTCTTTGAATAAATGAAGTAAAAATGAAAATGTTTAATAAGTCTTAAAGGATTTTAATTTTAATTCTTTGCTTACATACTAAGAAATCATTATTTATTTCTGTAATGTACCGTTGAAAGAAAAAAAAAAGAAAATTTAATTGAACATTCAATTCCCCATTGGTTCCAAAATAATAAGGACATACAATTATTAAAAAAAAGAAACGGTAATTTACAAAAAAAATCTTCAAGGTAACTTGTTTGCTTATATTTATCCTATAGAAATAAATAAATTTAAAAAAAATCATTTTATTCCAAAGCAAGATTTTCAAGGTGACATAATACGATGATCATTAAATGGAAGTGTTCCTTGATATTTCAGAAAATTCAAATTTTCATCCACGCATCGTTTAAATTACATCGTTTATATCATGTTTAATTATTTTTATTATACAGACTACCATATTATATGGAAATTGCGAGATATGAATTATTTTTGAGGTATTAAGTAATCACGAAAAAGAGCTTTTCTAAAATATTTGCTAAATTGGTAGTTAAAAATTAATCAAAAAATTTAAAGTTTTTCTTCAATAACTTTCGAAGATGTATAAGATTTATTCAATAACTTCCGACCATGTATAGTGACAAGCTGGTAAATGGGGAATATTAACTATGCTTAAATTCAGATTAATCTCTTGTGCATAACTTCAATGTTCATTATCGTTAATCATCAATTATGTAATCAGCAATATTAAAGCAATTTTATTTTCATACTTTTCCTATAATGTGCACATGAAAATTCTTTGCGAAATCGAGTCCATGTCCATATGCTATTAAATCCATAATTTAACTATTTCATGTCATTTAAGCTACACAGACGTAATATAGTATCCTTCTTCCATAACTTTCAATAACACAGAGGAACAATGAATGTTATTATATTATATTCCATTTAATGAAACAATAATAATAATGTAAATTTTATTGGGACGCTCAAATCTGTTGTACAAAATTATATTTAAACAATAATTTTCAAAACAGTTGCTAAATTCAATAAAAATATGCTCGACAATTAAATTTATGTCTTTAAAAATGATATTTTTAAATTTTAAAATGGAGTAATAGTCAGTTTTGTACAATAATATTTTCGAATTTATCAAGAAACGTCAAAATATCGGTTAAATTTTAATTAATGCGTATTTTAATTAAATTAAATGTTATTGATGTGTAAGTTTCTTTATCTTTCGTCCATAAAATACTTCTTGTATATCTGTTCAAATTTCGAAACTCTTGGTTAAATAATGTATCTTACAGAATGCCAACATTCATTAAAACGCATTGACTGTTCTGCCTCATTCTGAGACACATGGGCAAATCTGCATGTTAAGTCATCGGTAGGGAATAGTCAACCCCATACCATTTCTGTACACATCCTTGTGGAGAGAACCAACTACCAAGTAGAAAGCTTCTCCTCTTCTTATCTAAAGTGCCCCCTCCCCCAGTGGGATACGTTAAGACATATAATCGGTTTCATTATTAGAAAAGATAAAAGTCATTTTTATATAAATTAAAAATAACTGTTTCAGATACACCGATTATTTTTTCTAGCAATATTTTTTTCACTAAAGTTAATATTAAAAAACACTTCAATATATTTTATATTTCCACTCGTTTAAGTGACTGGGTTTATACTCAAGGCCGTCAGGACTATATTAAATCCATTTTTAATGTACGTTATTACTACTGTACCATTAAAAGGGAAATTTAAATATAAAATAAAAATAGCTGAATTAAGCATAAAGATTCGCAATAGAAATTTCCTTGAAATATTTTTTTGAGGGTAACCGAAATAATGGATATTCTATCTCGTTTGCAGGACTTTTGATGAGCATTGTAATTTGTGATCACCCTGATGTAGGTAAATGGAATAAATAAGTAAAAAATTGGAAAAGGAAAAGGGGGGGAGCGAAGAATTTTCGTCTTCCTCTACCGTTTGTATGAATTTGATTGCTTAAAAAATTAGTAAAAATAGTTTTTAAAAACTAGAATTGGATTTTTTAAATTCTAATAGTTTTCCACATTTTTAGTTTTTTACTTGCAATTTATTATTATAATTTTCAGAGATTTTTGAAATAAATTATTTCACAAATTTAACATCTGGTGGCGCACTCACATGGAGTCTAAACATTATTTTACTTGATAAGATTTCAAAATATTAGAATAATATAAGAAAATTATAGACTCCCAAATGTAATCAAATTTAAAAGCTCAAATAAAATGAGAGAAATTTGGTAAAAAAATCGTACCATCTTATAAAGTATATTAAATAAAATTGTACAAAGCGTGACACATTTTACGGTGACATGAAATATGGTTTTCAAAACAAAACAGATATGTATTTGATTTTGAACGGAATATATAAAAAATAAGAGTTTATTTTAATGATGATTTTTTTTCTTTGTGCAGTGGATAACTTTTTAGCTTGCTTGTTGTTGACCACATCCAGGAAAATATTACATTTTCAGTTATTTTAATCATTTGCATAGGCATTAGTGTCCCACTTAAAGTCTGTATATAAGAAAGTGGGACTCTAGTTCTTGAAACGATATTCAACTTAGTAAAGATCTGCAAATTATCTAATGGAAAGCTATGCATTCTAAGAGAAATCTATCTATAGCTTGCTTTTCAGTGAATCATTATCAACGAAGCAGGTACTTTATTAACCAGTATTATTCTATTAGCTCAAATGACCAGCAATAATGACATGATACCTTCACGATATTGTAAGGCGTTCAAAATATTGAACCATATCGTGGAGAAATCGGACAATTTCTTATGCTATATTAAGATAGTTGCAGTATGTTGTAATCTAAGATAGAAGATGTTAAGAGAATCCATATTTTCAGTCAAATTAAGAACATGTACGGATACATTGACTTTCATTGTTGCAACTGAATACAGCTAAGTATGTATCAATTATTCTTTGAAGAAAAATAGCTAAAACCACAGAGAAGTGCACTGCGGGACTGATGTGCTCTCAGGTATATACACATTGTTTTTCGGGTATAGCTGCCGATTCTGCTAACTTCTATGAACAACAACAAAAAAAAATACTGTGTACGTTAACGTGTTTGAAGAAGTTCATAGCAAAACTTTACTTTTTTTGTAATACATTGTTTTACTTTTTATGCGATTCAACTCAATTCTTCTTGATTTTCATTTCATTTTTGAGATGATTTATATAGGCGGAACTAGTACCTGAAACCTACTTATGAAAACAGAACTAGTGACTCGCTGCTCTGAAAGATATTATGAAAAGAAGAATAAGAGAAAATTATTTTATTTTACAATCTTATTTTGCGCAATGTGTTAAAATAGAGTCCCTATTATATTTCATTAACTCATAACTTGTTCATTAAGTTCCACGCCCGAAACAATACATAAAAAAACGTGTTATACTTTACATATCCTTTTATGTAAAGTTACTTTATTTTTAAGTGTTTTGAAAACTATTTTTAATGAACATCTACCTGAAGCTCATTAATTTATTATTTTCTTTAAATTGAGTCCTATTACTTTTAAATTATAAAAAGATAAACGTAAATTTATACAAACATATAAATTTCTATAAACATGTAAAACTGCACATAAAATTGGAATCTCTAAAAAAATTGAATAACTGCTTTACAACTGAAAACCAATGCCCATTAATTTATTTTATTTTAAAAATATAAGACAGTGAAGAGCCATTTTGATACGAAAGTAGTTATTTTTATGAAATTCGCAATGTTTTTCTTTTGGACTACATTGATGAAAATTGCGTAACAAAATATCACACTGATCTACTTCGCGTTGCAATACCACGTGTTAGCTAATAAACTATATTTTATGAAAACATACATTTGAAGAAAAAAAACGTGGCTCTAGATTCACAAAAAAGTTTTTTTTTGTCATTATTATTTAAAGCTTATTGCATTTTTTCGGTTTACTATCGTTTCTCGTACTTAATTGATTACAGTGGCTGTACAGAACTATATATGAAGCAAAGCGCAGCAAAGAAAGTAAATGATATTTAAAAAATATTCAATATATATATTTTCAAAAATTTTCTAATAAAACTTTCTTTCCGAATTATATTTAAAAAAAAGCATCGATCTTGACACATTCCGCTTCATTTTTCTTTAAAAATTCCTTCCCAGGTACACTCGTTTCTTGATTCCCATATTTCTTGACATAATCCAAATACTCTCAATTATCTCGAATTTTTTGCTTAAATTAAATTTATTTTATCATATACCAATTAGTTAAGCATTAAATTAACATGAAAGTGATTTTTATGACATATGATATCTCTTTTGATTAGGAAATCAAAAGGGATATCCTTCTTTATTATAACCCTTTTGTAGTGATGAAAGGCATATCGTTTTGATTATATCCCCTTTGTAATAAGGAAACGTTAAGTGCATCCCACTTCTTCAGGAATCTGTATGTTTTAAATTCATTTCGAAAACTTTGTTGTTGATTTTTTAGTGTTCCATTACACCATGATATATCTTTTCATATTTAGTAGAATTAGAGAAGTTTACTCTCAATTTAGAATGAACAAATGGTTCATATCTTTTTTAATAACTTTTTTTATTGTTAGCAAATGCTTAAATTAAAATTTAAATATTTGGGTAACATTAGAGAAGTCATTTTGCCTCCTCCATTACAAACTGTTTTGATCGTTCCAATAGGTGTTCAAATGATCATGGTTCTGTTTGCTTCTGAATTTATTCGAAAATCTATGTATAGAGTTCGAAATAAATCTGTTGGATAATATCAACATTATAGTACATTTAAGTTTTACATTTGTGCTTAGTATTTATATCAACTATTATTGAGTAAAAAAAAATTTATTTGAAAAAATATCATAAATGTAGAATAGCACAATTTTCTCTTCAATAAATTAAAGATATTCATTCATAAGAAAACTTTCCTTGAATCTCTATCTACATATCTTTTAAGAGGAAGCAAATAATTATAATATCAGTGTTTGCTAAACAATTTCTTCAGTCTTTCTTTAAGAGAATTTTAGTAACAAGAAAATATCTGCCTTGTCTCCATTTTAAGCATTCTTTTATTTTTTTAAGTTTGTATTATTACAAAATGGTGAAATCTTTTAAGTTTGCAGAATGCTGAGGTTACGATTAACTATCAATAAATTTTATAAAACCTATTTAAAGGACAATTTGTTATTAAGGTCTTAAAAATACTTTTTAAAAATTATTTTATATTTATAATATTTCATTTATGCTTCCTTATTATTCCTTATTTATTTATTGACTCATAGAACCAATTTCTCCCCAAATTCAAACGAAGTGCCACTTGGATTGTACCAAAATTTAAGTAATCCATTTGATTGAATTATTTATATTTATCAAATCTTTGTCTTTTGCAGCAACACGAGTTCTACTTCGGAAGGGATCTCACAAATTAAATTTGTTGTCAGTTGTCAAGAATGAAGCCCACCATTCGAAACTTTTACACCAAACCTATGTGAGAATACATATCACCGAAGGCTTCAACGTTCCTAGATGAATTATAAAAATGTAGCCCACTTACACAGAGGTTTTTCAGTAAAATTTGACTATGAAACAAGAAACAGCCTTCCCCACCCTCCGGCTTCGTAGATCAGAATTCACAACTAACCCCTCCCTCTCAATCTCTCAGTTCATCGATTAAATGATAATTAAGTTCAAAAAGAATAAAGTGATGCATTGTCATCGAGAATATACATTAATAGAATTAAAAAGTTCCAAGATTTTGATCTATTTTATAATTTTGATCTACAAAATTATAAAAATGATGAAACAAATTTGGTATTCATTCCAGAAAGTAATTGTTTTTAAACAAAAGAGTTTAATTTTTTTAAAGTGCAAAACAAGTAGGCGTTTTGTTTGTTAAAGCGTGAAAGAAAAATAGTCTTAGTATTCTTTTGAGTTTTTATTTATAAAATAAATCTTTGCAAACAAAATTTGCAAATACAATAAAAAACAATGCTTTTCCTTTGTACAATTCATATTCAGATAATTTCAAAACAATCAATATTTAATACATTCCTTAAAATAATAAATTATTCAGAACACATTTCACAATAATCGATTTCACAATTTAGGAAAATCTTACAACTTTAATATTCTAATCAATATAAAAATAAATTTTTCTTTATAGATAATAATGTAGATATTTATTTCATATAAATCATTTATAGTAATAGATATCAATATAGATTATTTTTTTCTTATACAAATATATATAGAATATAGCAGTCATCGAATATAAATACCTTTAAATTGCGAAAATATCGAAACTTGACTGAAATATATCTTTTTTTCATTACAATTAATACATATATAATATATAGCTTGAAATATAGTTTGAAAGTTTGAATATAGTTTGAAAGTTTGAATATAGTTTGAAAAATCTGAAATGTTTCAAAATGTTATCATTAATTGGTGAGCAGAGTATCCCCAGAGAAAATTCAATCGATATCATACTTCAACTAAAGATTCTCTTTTTAAACAAAAAACATAACAAAAATAAAATAATAATTTTAAAATTCGTCGTGTTTCCTTGAATTAAGTTAGATTGAAATCTGTCTTTCTTTTCTGAAGTTAAGTTAAGCTCTGTCTGATAATTAAGCAAAAACATATTACGTAAATTCTCTGTTACAAATTATGCTGATTAATTTTTCATTTCAGTTTGCTTTTTGGCAAACAGTAAATCAGCAATTCTCGAACTCGATATCTTAGACAATTAGAATTGCAAACTTATTGCAATTTGGAATATAGCAGATCATCTTTAAAAAAGTAGCTTTAAAATACTTTTTCTTAATAATATTTCTCAGATCATTATACAGATGTCACCGCTATTGTATGGTATTTTCAAGTCTTTATTAAAATATTATCTATTATTTTAGATGTTAAGAAATATAAATATCTTTAAAGTGGGATATTGGAAAGGAAAACAAGACTGTCTACGCTTACATTGTTTTAATTAATTTGTTTTATAATTAAATCTTATTCATTTTAATTGTCTGAGGAGTCTTACTTTATAAGTCATACTTTATTTTTAAGGGACGAAAGATTATTCGATGAACATCGATATATATACAGCAATTAATATACTAATCATTAAAGAATTAAAATTATGAAAAATTAATTTGACAATCAATGAAGAAGTAAAAGTTTGAGCTTCAACATTTCCACTTCTGTCTGTAACTACGGAAACTAACTAACTAATGTCTCAATAAGTGTATTTAAAGCTATAACATAAAAGTGCAACTCATTAATGGGTATAACTATGAAAATATACAAATAATATAAAATGAAATTAATGATCTGAGATATGTCTGACCAGATTCTTAAGAATTAATTAATTCCTCTTTTTATTTTTTTAACAATATAATTCAAACAAACTGTGTAACACTAATGCTTTATAAAGCATTATTAATTAATCAAATATATATATAACCAAACTCTTAATCAATTCTAAGTATTTGTTAAAATATACTTACTTAGAATACTAAATTAGTACAAGTTATATATATGTATTTAATCCTTATTCGCATTAATTCTTATTATTTCGTAAGAAATTATTTTCCGAAGACATGACATTTGAATTTTAAACTAAATTTCTGTTTAATTCAATGATCAATGAAACTAAACTAAATATTCTTTTAAAAATCTAAAGGAGAAAGTACTTTTCTCATAATGAATTTTTCAATAACACTTTTGGATCGAAACTTATTGAGAAATTCCCACTTCACAACGACAAAAATTCAATTAGTTCAGAAACTACTCTTTGGGATCTTTAATCACTTGAAGAGAATCATTTAGCATCAGTTATTTCACATTAAATGAATGATTTGGTAAAGTGTTGTAAGACGACCATCAGGATATTGCCCTGTAGCAGTGCATCTGTATACTCCACGATCATAAGGTCCGGGGTCTCGTACCATCAGGATGGATTTACCCATGTGATCGTAGGCTCTGATTCTTGGATCCTGATAGTAGCATTGTGGGCAAGGATAGAATGGCTCTTCTACATCTCCTTTCATTTTGGACCAAACAACGTTCTGAAAAGTTATAAAAATAGGATTTAAGAGATGGATAAAATATATATCTTTTCAAAAAGTTTTTAAATATTTTTTTTTCTTCTATTCATTCTATTTTGAAATAATTATTCAAAGTAATGCTGATTTTTTTTTAATTTTAAAATATGCAACAAGGTATTACAAAATGGTTTATTTATTTTGCTCAACTAACAATTACTATACAGAAAATATTCGTAAGTTCTTTAATATTTTAAAAATTTCTTAAAACTAAAAAAAACTATTTATTTATTTAATTTTAATCATTTTAATATAAAAGAACATCAATGTATTCACTAAGTTTCATTTGGATTAAATCGTCTTAATTAAGTTTTATATAAACAATTTTGCTCGGTAGACGAAAATTAAATTTAATATCTACATTACATCGAGTTTTAAAAAATGACACTTATTTGGATCAATGCAAATTATCCAAATATTAATCAAGCTAATCAGTTTTTGGAGGGATTAAGCTATAATTTTGTCCAAAATCTCAGTAAATAAGAAGTTTTGATCAGAAAAATAATTTGCTAACTTTGATTAAAATTCTATAAACAATGAATTGCCATTTAATATGGATCTTGGACTTATATGCAAATTACAGGAAAGTATTCTTACCCGTTTCAATATTATTTATAAAAAGTTTGCAAAAAATAAAGATTAGTATTACCAAAATGTTAGTTAGCACACTCAAATGATAAATCTTCAAGAATAGTATACTAGCTTTGCTTCATACAAGGTATTTATTTTTATGATGACTTATTGAAAGAATTATAATGTCTCTGGTTTGAAATTGCATCAGATAATTTGAATCTGACAGAGTAGTTTTGTATCATTGGTCAATTTAATTTTGAAAGAATACTTGTGAATCGTAGGCCAATTAAAGTCTGACAGAGTATTTGGGAATAGTAGGCTAATTTGTGTCTGGCAGAGTACTTGTGAATCGTGGTCAGAGGAAAGCCAGCGTCTGAGCCTCCATTCTTTACCAGGAATCCAGGCTAGAAAAGGTGTGACCCTCAACATCACATTTAGTGAATTCCATGCCAGTATGCAAAATGAAATCAGGTTTTGAACTTAAAATTCTCCATCCTGTAATCATAGACCTTAATATTAGACTACCGAGGCTCCTAGCTTGCAACGAAAGATGAGGGGAAATGGAACAAAAAAAGAGAAATTTTTAGTAAGCTAAAAATAACCTGTCAAAAATCTAAAGAAACGATGATCTTTAATCATACTTATTTGTGATTATTCAAGAAAGTTATAAAGGAAAAGTATTTGTTAATCCAATGTGTCATAAAACTCTAAATATTAACATGGTGCTTCGCATGATCAAACTTATTTATGATAATTCAGGAAAGTAAAAAAGAATTTTCATTGTTAAAATAATGTGTCATAAAACTCCAAAGATGCAGCGATGATTCATTTGATCTCACTTATTGATGATTTTTAATTTACTAAACTTCATTGTAGCCTAATCACATTAAGCCTATTTAATTTAATATTTTTTTTACTTAAAATATTTTGAAAGAGACGATAACTGTTGATTTTTTTTCATTTATTCGTTATTTACATTCCACATACAAATATAAGATTTTCAACAAAAACATGCTTCTGAAAAAATCAGTCATCAGGAATTTATTGCATAGTTGAATGTACGGCCGGTCAGACGGTGAGACGCATTGAGTAAAGTGGCTTTCTGCAACAAAGAAAGTTACTAATAAAGCGTTCTCGTAACACCTCGAGCACAATAAGATGAAAGCACTAAAAATCAACGTTTGCATAAATATGCTTAATGTCTACACGAAAGAACCGATTCACGCCATTTCATTCGTTCTATCAGTTTCGCTAAAAAGGGCATTCACGTTCATTCTTTATCAAGCGTTCAATGAGATACATTCCTGCTGTGCAATCAGAAAAACAAATAAAAGTGAAAATCTTATTATTGAAGTTAATGATGGGGAGATACAAAATAGTTCCTATTTCTGAAATTAGAGAATGAAAAGGCAATTTCCGTGATTACTTTTATGTTGGGAAAGGACATTGTTTTCTTTGCATGGAGCATTCTTTAAATTACTTGTGGCACAATATAATGGGTATGGGTAATATTGTGTGTCAAAATATATGAATGCCACATGTTCAATGAATTTGTTGTCCTTTGAGGCAACAGAAAATATATTTTATTAATGTTCTGAGTTCTTATAAATGCAGTAGAGCAAATGTTAGAATTCACTATTTCACATATATTGTCTAGAATATATTAGTTGCCTTTTAAGTAGCATCATGAAATAGATTCATAATGTATTTTGAACTTTTAGAAACGTAATGGGATAGAAATAAAATAAAGGCACACAAGTACTGACAGACATTCCAAAAACTGTGAAATAATTATTTTTCAAGTTGAAACAGTGTATTTTTTTAAATTGGTAAGTTATCAGTAAATATAAAATTATATTTATTTTTATTTATTTATTTTCTTCTTAAATATTATGACATTTTAAAAATTAACTATGTATAATTTTTTAGTATCAACTGAAAATAAAATTTAAAAAATTATTCATTGTATTTATCCTTGGCAGTAATTTCAATAAAAATGTTTGATCAACTCAGTAAACTATTATTGAAACATTTTTGTAATGTGAAATCTTTTTCTGTATAAATAAAATTTTATTTTTAATTCATTTTTAAAAACTACGTTATTTTATGAGATTTAATAAACTGAAGGAATTAGAAAATGTTTTAAATGATTTAAGATATAGAAGATTATTTAATGTAAAGAAATAAAAATCCAAAATTCCTTATTTAGAAGGAATGCTGCAGCATAAATAGTCAGTATAGAACCAAAATTATTAATATTCGCTAAATATATCCCTACTAACACATTAATATCGAAACTCCATTTAGTGTTTGCACATATGAGTTTGTTATATCTTTTTCACGTTCTTTTTTAATATGTTGAATAAAGCTTCAATTTGCGTGATTTCATCCCTCGTAGATTATTTTTCGGGGGAGGGGGAGGAGGGGTGACTATCTATCATTAAAGTAAGAAATAACCATGCATATGCTATATGAAAGTTTTTTAGTGAATGATTAACGATTGCTTTATTAATGACTAATCTCCTAGGGTGACCAAGTAATTCTCCAGGAATTTTGGTTATACTTAATTTAAATTAAATATTTTAGATATGATTTCATGCCCATGATTCCATCAGACTGTGTTATTCAAAACTGTATTATCTTAAGTATCCCACAGATTCTTTGTTCAATGATTACATGAATCTTTCTAATAGTAATTACTCCTAATTATTATAGTTCAATTAAAACGTAAATATGCTGTTCAGCCATGTCCTAATTTGTAACTATATTGTCACTTCATTATTTTTATACGTTCTATAAACTGCACAAATGATTAACAGAATCCTTCATATTTAGATGTAACTCAATATTTGATAAAATAATGAAAACTATTTCAGTTTCGGAACAGCAATGCAATTTATTGTTGGAAATTAAGCAAAAAAATTTTTTTTAATATTAAAATTCAAAATTTTTTTACAGAAATTAAATTGGTATCATTGAAAAGAGAGTTATTTAAATTTTGAGTGGACATAAAATCATTTCTGTGTTGTAATAATTTCGGATGATGAAAAATTAAAGTTCCCCTTAATTTTTTATTAATTAAAATTTAGAAAACCTTGCTCCGAGGTGCACATTCCTATTTTCCAAATTTTATATTGCCAAGTGCTGTAGCTGTGGGTCAAATAGTTTGGTCTGTAGAGCGCTAACATAGGCACACACATACACACATATTCCTTTTTATTAGTAGTGACGAAGATCATTTCTTTGTAGCGTAGTAATGATAATTTCTGCTATATTTGGCCAAATAGAAATATTATTTGCTAAATATATAATCTTTGAATTATATCGAAGATTATCAACAGTTCTGTCGCAAACTAAACTTCTTCTCAAATTCGAATGAATTATGATAAGCACATTATTATAAAATGAAACATAAACATTATTCTTATCTCAATCTCTACTAATAATAAAGCTGAATATGTGTATGTATGTGTATTTGCATTCGACAGGGCAGACTGTTTGATCTACAGCTTCAAAATTTGGCATATACTTAGTTTGAAGGATGGAAACGTTCGCCTCGGTGTAAGTTTTTGATTTTTTTATTTAAATTTAATTAATTAAAAATTAAGCTCATTGTTACATCTTCTGTGACAATTTCCTAAAATATTATAGCACAAAAATGAATTTTAGGTTATTTTAAAAATCAATATTACAAGTTATATTTTTAAGAACAGATCTTTCAAGTTAAGAAATTTTTCCTGATGTCTTGGAATTTAAAAAAATATATTGATTTTGTCTAATTTCCAATAATAGATTACATTGTTGTACTGAAATTTAAACTATATTCATTACTTTAATAAATATTTAATCTCGTGATATTCTTCCAGTGTTGAAAGTTGAAAAATGAGATTCTTTTGTTATTTGTGTAGCTTACAAGAAATAAAAATATGAAATTTCAATACTACCAATATAAGTAAATAGCTGAATAAATATTTATGTTTTTAATAGCTTTTTGATGACAATTGAACTGATTTCCATTAGAAAAGTTCATATACATAATGAATAGAACATATATAAAACAGCTAAAATAACACTGCTTTAGTGTCTGACAATTCGACATAATCATTGACAAGTTAATCTAGAAGAATAACCTATTTAAAGAAATTAAAAGTAACCTAGATTCTCGACGAACCAGATAGTTTCTAAAGATGACCAATTTTAAATAATAGCAACTAAAAGGAAGAACAACCATTATAAGCCACGATCTATTTAGATTATTTTTAAATAACATTCAAATGGATATATAAACAGTATTAAATGAACCTGAAACATGAACTTATTTTTTAAAGAATATATTCTGTGAAATACATCGATGATGATAAATATTTTTGTTACTAATTAAGATAGTCTTAAATCACCAGTGAATTCTAAAATGTTATCTGTATATAAACAACATTTTTCTTTTTAAATGAGAGCTATTGAGTAAAAAAAAACAAATATTATGAAATACCATTTTTAAATCTAAACGAGTTATTTCTCATAAAATAATGACTTTCATTTGTAAGGAAATATAAGCTTCCGCCATTCGAGCCTCGTCATTAAATAACATCTAAAGATATTTTTTTTTCCACACGCAACTCCGTTCCACTGTACTTAGCAACTCAACCATGAACTGGCGTATGCACGACATGATCTTCTGGTATCAATTTAGAAAATCATCAATCCATTTAGTTTCTCTTATTCAAATGCACATAAAGAATGTTTTATCAAGTGATTGTAATACAACAATTGGGAATGTAATTATTTAAAAAAATTCTTTTTAGGAAATACGAATAAAAACTTAATTAAGAATTTCTTACTTTGGTTTAAATTCTTATTTCTTTGCAAAAATGGTATAATTTTTTATAAATACATTGTAAAGTTTTGCGTCGAAATTTAGTTGCTATTGTTAAAAATTTATCTTCCATGCTTCAAGTAGTATTTTGTGTTGTTTAATCTTTATTCCCAAAGATTAAAACATTTTCTATAATTATTCAGAATTTTCTAAAAAATATCAATTAAATTCATGATCACATTTATAATTATGTACTTTTAACTCATTTATGTAAGAAATCAAGCTAACTATATTCTATAATTATGCCGAAATCATGGAATCATTTAAGTTTGATAGCATAGGCACGAATCCCACTTACTTTTCATAAATATTTCATTTCAAAATATTACATTATATTCATAAATATCGCATTACATTTCATTTGATATGCCAATAAATTAAGATCAACCGTAGATTTATACTATAGATGACTAAATCATTTTAAATTTTGCTCATTATATATATATATATATATATATATATATATATATATATATATATATATATATATATATCGTAATGTATAAACAGAAAAATGTTTTTATAATGAAACAGAACTTTCTTAATTCATTTGAATACCATAGAAATAAAAACATTATTAGCGAGGAGCATTTTAATACCTATGTATCCTTTAGAGGATCTAAAGTTTCTAAAGTGAAATAAATCATGACCATTCTGGCGAAATTATATTTTATGATTAGATCTTACCATCCTTGAAGAGGATTTTTTATAAATTTCGCTTGATAATTGAATATTTTTAGACTTAAGAGAAAATTTACTTACATGATTCATCTTTTAAGCAGGTATTTAATTTGTAATTAATTTCACTCATAGTTGTCTTGAAATTCAGTTTTTGTCGGATTTGGGTGTTTAATATGAAAAAAAAAAACTGTTTTGTATTGTTTAATTTTTACATGCTGCTTTAGAAACGTCTATGTTAATGTGATTATTATTTAAGGATTTGTGAAATACAGATAGATTTAAAAGCAATGCATTTTTTCCCTACTATACATCTCCCAGAAAGACAGTTTTTGTTTAACTCTATGATCATTGTGATGACAGTTTTTTAAATACGAGATGCACTGCTGTATTTTTAATAGGCTACTCGAGTTTTTAATAGAGCATCTCAACAGCACAAATTCATTTATTCAAATCAAAGAAAGTAAGATGAAAGTACTTTTAATCATCTAATTAACAATTTTCACTTCTATATTTCACTCGTTGTTATTAAAAAAATAAAATTTAGACAATTCATTAAGATGAATAAATTAATAGAATATCAAATATTTGTACATTCAGTTTCATCCAGTTTTAAATATTTATATATAAAGATAAATCTTTTGCAATGAATCTGTTAGTGACTGTATGATATGTTAATCCACAATAAATTTGCATTATTTCAATAATTTTAAACTGAATAGTCCATAACATTCGAAGTAAATAAAATAATATAATAATAAATACAAATATTTCAACTATTATAAAGATTAAATATTGAAAGCAGTGAGAAAAATGTAGAACTTTATTTTGCTCTGTCTATTATTTGCATGTTAAAAATGATTTTAAACCAAATATTTATTGACAGTTAAGTCATATAATGTGTTTTTTTGGTTTCCATAATTTTTATATCAAATTTTGCATTTCTTAACTGGCTAAATATATTTTAAAAGCGCTGTAAATTTTTAGAGAATAAAAATAAAATATATCTAAATAATTATTGAAATTTTAAGAGCATTAAATAGTTATTGAAATATTAACAGCATCATTAAACAAATTTTCAAAATCCGTGTCAAGAGTTTTTTTTATTTTATGGCTTATAAGATATTGTAGGCTTATTTGTAAAATATTTGATGCATATTAATTTTCGATTTCACTTTTGATGAAAGACATTTTAATTTTAAATAATAAAAAAATCGTGTCTTAGATTAGAATTAAATCATTTGTTATATTTATTGATAATTTGCACAATATGTTTCATTAAATTATTTGCAAAGGGTCAGTTTTCACCAGCATCATTCTAAATATTAATAAAAACACTGTGTTGAAATCTGTCAGAAATAAAATTTTAAACTTATTTTAATAATACTAAATTTCGAATAAAATATCTGGATTTTAAGTCCTTTCAAATTGAAGGCATTGTTTAGGTTACTAATAATGAATAAAATATATTTTTATACAGCAAAAAAAAAAAAATCTTTTCGAACTAAGAAAAATGACTTTTTGCATCAAATATTAATTTCTTAAGTTTTTTTAAGGTTTAGATATAAATATATTTTCAGAAAAATTGTAAAAATCTTCTTATTTTATGAATTGTATTGAAACAGAATTTTGCACTATAATTCATACTGTATACATAGGAGTACAAGTATTTAATTTCTTTGCAGTTGCAGCCTTAATGTAAATATTTTCATTTAATCACAGTAACAATATTTTAATTTTCTGTAGCTGTACCATGCATATATATAAGATGGGATTTTTATTCAATTGATGACTTTAAACTTGGAATATAAAAAATCTCAAAATGAAAATTTTTAAAAACAAATATTATAACACAAATATTAATTTTTAAAATCATATAAATTAGCATTAGAATTATACTTTTAAAGTAATAAGTATAGAAATATAACTTTTAATATTATAATATAAACATTTTTGATACTTTAATATTACCTCTATTAAAAATCAATAAGGATTTTGGAAAAAACATATGAATAATGAAATAAAATTTTATTTCAGACGAAGTAAAATTACAACTAAAATTTTATTTCCTATAACAATTTAAATATTAAATTCATAGATTTTTTTCCCCTGGGTTTCCAAATTTTAGCATAAGAATGTAAAACTAGAAACTAATTCATACAAAAGAAAACACTTAAAATCGTAGAAATATACAATCTTACCGAAACAACGTATCCTTCGAAAAGATTCAGGCTGCAAGATAACTCAGCATAGCCTCTTTGCCACACTGCAGTCCCTTCCCCCAAAAATGTCCCAGGATATAACTCTTCCCCAGATCTCCCTTGCGTTGACCATCGTCCACCTGCTGGCGGCCAGTACGAAGGATAGTAGGTGGCACACACCGCAACTACAATTGCCAGTAGCAGAGACAGTGATGGTAGGAGTGTCATATTGATGATCTTCAAAGACGATCCACGCGCCCTGTTTTATATCCCAAGACAGTGAGTATGTCACGCACCGGTGATCACAGTCCGTGTCAAGGCAATCACGAAAGCAAATTCCTTGTCTTCGCCTGATCGTCTTTAGAAAAGATCTTAACATCCGCCTTTACATCACAAAGATGTGTTGGCTGCTTTTTTTTTGTAAAAGATCTATATCTTTAGTGATATAAGTATAGTACAGTGTTGATATATTTAGCTAGCAAACTGATGATAGAAATATTCATTTTTTTTCCTCCAAACTTCCAATAATTCTAAAACTCATTCCATTTATGGAATTAACTGGGTGAAGAAAGAGATCGTAAATCTTTTTTGTAAGGTTAAAGTAGAGGTTATTTAATTTCAAGTTGTGTATATTTATGATATAATATTTAGTGCGTTTATAAAGAATATTATTTTTATAAGCGACCATGACTTTTTTTTTCACCCTACAGCCTTTCATGATTTTGAAAAATCTCTCCGCGTTTAAGGATAAAAGACAATATTGAGGTTATATCTTCTTGTAAGGTCATCGAGAATGTTATGTTAATCCCATACGGGATTATTTATGATTACACTGTTTTTTATGCTTATTTCTTGTGACTTCATTTTCTTACCACCACATATAATTACAAAAAATGCACTTTTTCCCTTTTTAATGTGTCCTTTAATAAAGGAAAATATTGAATGCAGTTTTTCTTGCAAATAAATAACAAAAATATATACAATTGAATATGGTAATTACATGACCATACATAACTTTATCATTTTCCGTGTATTTTGTCCGGCAGCTTCAATGTCAAAGTCAAGGCATTCGGAAAAAAAATAAATTTTATACCAGCGACTTTCAGCCGTCTGTTCAGCTTCCACCAAAGTCGCCCATTTCCTGTTATTTTATACACTTCAGTCACGATATAACGTCATTTGTCACTTCATATTCTACGCAAGCACAACTTGATATTATGGGCGACATTTTTTTTCAACAGTCTGAATAAACTTTAATTCAGTAAAATTATAAATTGTTCATTAAGAGCATAAACTTTACTATGTAAAGACAAGCGTCTTTAGTAATTTTATTCATGGTTATTTTTACATTTTTTTTAAATGAAATACCAATCTAATTTACATTTACAAGTACTTTCTTATCAAAAACAAAAACTATTATTTTACGAAAGAAATATACAAAAGAATCGAAATTCTTTAATATTCTAGGTAATAGCTCAATACTCTTTTTGGTACCTTGATAATGTTAACCTTTCATAATTATATGAATAATTCTATTATTATTCTAAGTAATTCCATAAAAAACTCTAAATGATCGAAAATTAAGTCATGGGAAGTAACTGCATTCATAATTGAAATTATAATAGAACTCGGAACTCGGTTTGACAATTCAAGTAGTAAATATTTATACATTATCAATAACTTTCATTGCTCTCAGGGTGATGAAATATTAATATATATTTTATGATATCCACAAATATTGATATGAAAATTTTTATTTTCTAAAGCATATAAATCTGTTCTGCGTGCCTTTATTTGCTTCTTTACACAGAATTTATGTGCAGTAAGATTTTAGATGGTTTTGACTATCTCCTTTCTTAAATTAAGGAATTATAATAAAAATAAAACTATATTCTGTTCTGAACATTGTGATATTTTTATAAAGAAATTACTAGGCAAGAACTTATCTTTATATATATATATATATATATATATATATATATATATATATATATATATATTTGAAACGTTATTATTTTCTTTTCTTTTGTATTTACCATATTACTCGCATATTTACACGGAGATCGTAAACTTCAAATTATTCAAGATTATATTGCAATAGTTCCTTTAGTTTCTGTTAAATTTATTCATTCTAGAATGAGGCTCATATGATTATTTCATCAATTGACAATTATATCACCAAACAGACAAATAGTGCATTTAAAAATGCAAACTATAGAAATTCTAATTTTATCTTAAAAGCCAATATATTTAAAAGAATACGTATTTGAATACAAGTTAGATGAAATTCTCGAATAAAAAGAGAGAGATTTTTAAACTATTGAGAGGTTTCTGTTTTCAAATTAAAATTATGATTTATTTCACTGGTTATTTTTTTTTCTTTTATCTCACTTTTATGAAAATACGAAATCTGTATCGAATATTCCTTGATTTGATATTTAGCTTTTATTTTTAATTTCTGATAAATTCTAAATATCTCTCATCTATATATATAATGTCTGAAACTATTACTTGTAGGATAATATGGAATTTCACTTATAGACATTGAAATCATACAAATTATTTATTTTTCATCATTTGGAATAAATCTTGTCAGAATAGAGAGATTTTAAATTGTGAAAATGCAACAATTGTGTTTTAATTTATTACTATCTTATATTGACAATATACATACACATCTGGATTAAAAAATACATATTGTAATAAAAATATTGTAATTCATTCTAATATGACAGTTTAATCTCATAAAATGTGTATGCCACATACTAGATTGTAATTGAATTAAAAATATTTTTCATCATTTCCTGTAAAATGAGTAATAGAGTAATATTTCAAAATATATATGTAATAGTTTTTTTCTTTCATTTGTTATGATCATTTTTATATACACCATCAAACAGGCATATTGCATTTTAATGGAAATCTTCTAGAATTTAACTAAAATCTACAACTTTGAAACCAAGTTATCATTCAAAACTTCACCGGTCTTGTTTGCTGCCGCTCAAAATTATTATATTCAAGTGAGATAGAGATGCATGTTTCAAATCAAGATGGATTATAAAGTTGAATTTTTTCCTCAAATAATGTTGAAATTAATCAAAATCTCAACATTAAATTTTTTGACATTTATAAAATATCTCATTTATATTCCTTTTACGGAAAAAAAAATATTTAGAAGTAAAATATTATTAGATTTCAAAAGCGGTATATTTGGTAATTTCAAATTAATTATGTACATCCCAGGATACAATAAAATTAATTAATTCAGTTTCTATCTTCAAAAATAAATGAGGAGATTTACTAAACACAGAAAAGCTATTTGCAGTTGCTAATGCAGTTTTTTTTTAAATGTCTTCATTTAGAATTTTCATTCCTTCTTGAAGCTTTGGATTGCTTGTTTATAATTAATCTCATATGTCTCAACATAATAATTTCAAACAAATATTTTATTTCCTTACACATTTCAGAAGCTTTTTAGTTTGCATTTCTCGAAAGTTTCCAATCATTTATTGACAAATGTCTTTAAAACAAACATAGATAGGAATTTAATTACTTGAACAAATAGTCAAAATGAACGCTTAAAATTACACTTCTTAAAATCTATTCTTTATAAAGCAATTCTAACTCATCAGTTTTGAAGGTAATTAATTTTCTGCCTCATCAGCTCATCTATCAAAATTCCTTTCTTTTCATTTTTTCTTTTTTGTGTTTGAACTAAGAAATTAAACAAGTTTCAAACATTTGAGAAGCGACACTTTTAACTTTGGTATGAAGACGAATGACTTCTTAATTTCTTAATTAAAAAAATCAAATAAGTTAGTAATAATTCAAAAAGTGTGTTTCTACTCCTTAATATACTTCCACGCTACTAAAGTTAGGAAAATTTAGCTTTATAATGCAGAAACTCTTTTTTCCTTTCTACGAACCAAATAGAATTTAATATATTCTTGAAAAATAATCCCTCTCTAACATTCAGTTTTGCATACTAGATTCTAATTCTCAGACTGCCTGCTTTGCTTGTGTATTTAGGCAATGTTATTCTTTCAAAGTATAGAAAAATCCGTTACTAAATTTCGTTTTCTTTTATTTTAGCTAAAGTAGAGTTTGTCATTATTTTATAAACTAAAAAGTTTCATGAATCTTAAAATATATAGGAAGAATTTTTTTTCCCGAAATATTTATTCTTTCAAAAATGAATAAATTGTTAAAAATGCTCTAAAATATGAAAGTTTTTATTTATTGAATGAAATACTTCTTTGATATAAGAGAAATAAAATAAAGGTAGGTTCTACAATCTTTTGTCTCCGAATTATATCGTATAGAACTTAATTTAGCGGCAAATGTTATGAAAGTTAACATTTAAAATATTATCATTTTTCCCCCTTTCATTAAAATTTCTTTTCGCTTCAGTTCAAGTAAGTTATTCATTTATTTGCTGCCTGGGTAAGCATTGAGTTATCAGGATATTTTTATGGAAATATTATTGTTAGACCTGATAATTTTGACTGATGCTTCATTGAACATTCTTTATGGAACTGATGACATTTTAGCGAGAATGAAAAATAAATCTGAAGACGCTTCGCTCCTCTTTTGTCGGGCGAATAAAAGAAGTGAAATTGGAATTTTTAAATCTTCTAGGATACGCCTTAAATTTCTTTATCTATTCATTATTTTTATTTTTCGATCAAAATGGGTTCAGTAATACTTTATTATGCAGTTCCATTCTATTTTTATAGTTTAGTAAGATTTCTAAACCTAAAAGAAATTATTTTGAATAAGAAAAAAAAATTCTTTTTGGGTCATATTTTATATTTATAAAGATGAGATAATCACACTCCAAAAATTGAACTTTGTAAATTGATTTTAACGGTGTTTTATTTCAGGTGAATTAGACACGATTAGAATAACTTGTTTTTGGAATTTTGAGAATTTTTTTTGTATATTTTTTTTTGCCTTTTATTTGCAAACTAGATGTAACATTAATTCAGGTTTGTCATAATTTATGGTTCATTACTTTTCATTTACTTCATAATTAGAATCAATACATCCTTAATGAATGGCATGTGAAATATTTCTGCAATTTATGAAAATGTTTTGATTTTGTATTATTTTAGAGTCTTTACTGATTCAATCTATATATTTCTCAGGGTTTTATACATTCATTCCGATCCAATTTAATCATATTTTTTTCTCTGCATCAATTAATTAACAACTGTTTATAAATAATGTTACTATCTAAAACTTATGAATTTTTTAGCTGCAGCGTGAAAAATCTTTAATTGTTTCAAATGTCATTCACCAAATCCATTCAAATGTCATTCTCCAAATCCATTCAAATTTCAATCATATTCATTGTTATTCGTGATCATTAGAAGATTGAATATTGTAAAAGTTGCTTTAGTACTTTTTTTAGTGTTATTTATATTTCATTAGATATGGCCTGTGAAATTCTTGCTCATTTAATTTGGAATTCATTAACTCGTCAAATATTAAATTTGGTTCTGTAGGTAATGTTTTTTTCTATGATTTATTGCGTGTACTACTCGTTTAAACAACCTGTAGATAAAAAAAAAAAGATATCACAAGCTTTATACATTTTATTAGCAGTTTAAGCGATTTTTAAAATTAAGTCAATTTTAGCATTTCTGACGACAACTGCAAAAAACTTTTTAAATAATATATCTATTAAAAATTTAAGTATTATCATATATTTCATTGTTTTTGGGGGGGATTTCTCATTTATTTTTCGATTTTGTTTGAAATTGAAGCAATGTTTTTTCAGTGATACAATATGCTATATTTTATTTCTATGTTTTAAGCGCGTATTTACTTCTCAGATATCCGAATTTTGATTTTAAAATATCATGAAAATTGCTAATTAATTGATGTTTCTTTGATTATTTATTTTAATTTGCTTTCTTTGTATTTACTGTATTTCAGGTATTCTTTAATATGACTTGTTAAATTGCAAAAATAATGCTTATTAATTCTGTTTGCAAATTAAAATTCTTGATACCACAATAAGAGTTCGAAGAATTCAAATTAAAATGAATCTAAATAGTAAAATAAAAAAGTAAATGTTAAAGTAAGTACAAACGCTACGCAAATCAAATTAGTTCACTAACGACACAAAGTTTACCAATGCAACCAATTAATTCTTCACTTTTATATAGACTTATGTAAGAATCGATTTCTATAACTTCCTTCCGAGCTTAGCTTATGATATTTTTTAGTATTCAAATCGGTGTTCCTAAAATCATTTTATTCTTGTGCAAGCTAACGTAATGATGACCTATACTGAATTCTTAATTGATTAAAGAGAACTATGGTGAAACTGTAATAAATAGTCATTCAATAAGTTTTATTTCTTTAATTTAATATCCATTAAAGATACTTTTGATTCTTATTAATCCTTATAATGCCAAAAATGCTTTCAGAACTAATGTTTGTATTTTTATTTTTTTATATTAAAAAATTTCAAGGATAAATTAAGAAAATAAAATATTAAAAATAAGAATTTTTTAATTCATTTTTTTCATAGAAAAGCTTTTATATACTAGTTTCCTGGAGGTTAAAATACTTTTTTCTTTTTTATGTTTTTAAAAGGTTTGATAAAGAATAGTTTAACATCTCATTTTGAAATTATATCGAAATTATCTATGGATGATTCTTCTATTTTAAGCCGTTACCTAATGATGGGAACAATATCCACCATTGCTACATGTTTGAAAGTTCCCCGTAATACCAAAGTGAAATTTTAGTATACATCAGAACAGTAAATATGACGCATTTTCAGTGAACATTAAATATGACGCATTTTACCACAAAATCGTCACCTACAATTCCAAGATCTTACAAACAGTCCTCTGTGGGTTTGAAGCTTTAATAAAATATCCTTTCCTAAACAATATCTCTTTGAGTTTTTTTAAAAAAATGTCTGGTTATCTTTTAGTTAGCATCAAAATAAGGCCTTATTTTGAATAAAAATGTTGATGAAATTTTTAAGAAAGACTACATTGTTCACTTCAAACTCCTACCGTTACTAAACAATTATTAGCTTTCTCTTGCATTCTTTAACTACCTTCAAAATATTTCATAAACATCACCCAGCAGTTATTCCATGACAAAAGACATCATGCTAAGTATGTATAAAAAAACTCTGCTTCAAGAAAAGACTATTCAGCAGAGAGCAAAGGCTATAATTTCACAGATGGCCTCTTAATGATGGAAAACATTCGGAATCTAGATTTTGTGTGCAAGACAACCACTTTCTTGAGCACATGTTGCGGCGCACAAAAGTGACGAGATCGTTGTTGCGTGTCAATTGACTCAAGATCCTGTTAAAGAACGAGGGAGAAGTCTTTTCATTTGAACCTAATTAACAATCATAGTATTCATTAGATGATGCTGACCTCCACCATGCAAAACAGACGACCTTGCGCTTTGAAATCTTTATGCATTATACACCGGATGTCCGTTTTTTCTTCTGACATTCTGTTCCAGTAACATCTTTTGGTTTTCTTCGTCATTTTTCTTTCTAGATGCGTACACAAAATTGAGACGAAGGTTTGTCCGATGAGGTTTCTAGAATGGAAATATTATTGTCTAGTCCACTCTTTACACCTCATTATCTTTTACTCTTTGTGTTTCTTTTCAGCCGAAACATAATGGCTCAGATTGCAGAACACAAATTCTAATGACGATGATCCAAGTGCTTTCAGAACGGGAAGAGGCAATGGCTGAAGAGAAGTTCATTGGATCTTGTAATTGAATTAGTGTTTGGGTTTTGGTTTTGCTGACCCTTGAAAACAGAATTGGTTTCTCAACATCTTTATTTCTTCGGTTTTTACTCTTTCTTTTCAAGTTGTTTTTGCAATAACTGTTCCTGACCTCGCAAAAGAAGAACGACTCTCACCCCTTATGGACCAAGCAATGGAGCAGATCAAAAAATTGATACAGCATAAAGAAATCAATCAATTAACTAAGAATATTATTATCAACAAAGAAAAATCCTTGCTTCCAATCTATACAATTTTGTCTTTGAAATCCAGAATCAATTAAACTTTTTTTTTACTTTTTCGCATATGGAGTATAGAGGTTAGTTATTGTTTTGTTATTGCCAGATTTGTTAAGTTTTGTTATTGCCAAAAATTCTAAGATTGAAATTTTGATAACTATTTATTTTTCAAACTTCAATGAGTTCGTAAAACATGTCATTAGAATTACGTCTGTTCGTGTATTCGTCTGTTTATCTGTCTATGAACACAATAACTCAAAAACACTTTGAAATAGACGGGTGAAAATTGGCACATGGTTATTACACCAAATTTGCAAATTTGTCTAATTTTTGAATGAACATTCAGATAAAGTTTGTCTTCCTGAATATAATTTTGCATATAGCTATAAATCTAACTAAAATATGCAGATGGATATGATTTGCGCACAGATTTAACATCTAAAGCGCAGATATCTGTTAAATGGGGAACCGAATCCGTTAAGATGTTGAGTTGATGCAATTTCACAAACATGTAAACGCGATAACTAAAAAACGGATTAAACTTAAATATACAAAACTTACTATGTAATTTTACGACTACAATTGTAACTTTGTATCAAATTTTGGTTTCTATCGTTTGGAAGAAATGCATCTAAAACTCAAATTCGACTTTCTGATATTATTAAGTACATGCTATGGGGTTAATCGCTAAAACTTCGACAAGGATCACACTATAATTTCAGAAAAATGCCAAATTCACGGCAAAAAACAATGTTTTATAACTATTACACACCAACGCCATGCAAAGCACTCGGTGTATTATTCCAAGTCCACATTTTTTTGTGGGAAGGAGATTCTTTTATTGGAGTATATGTGAGAAAGTTTGACCACTCCGGCTGGTTTCAATTGGAAAATCTAAAATTCGCATGTTATTTTAATTGATAAAAGGAATTATACTAATCCAAATTCCATATTCGATGTAAAGAAGGTTGATCTGAATATTAAGTGTAATAGCCCTACCATATTGACCTCCCTACATTATTTTCAAGCATGTCGTAAATTTATATTAATGAAAAAGAATACTGTTGGCTTCAGAAATCCAAGCCTGCGGAATTTAGGCGATGCTGAAAAATAATATATAGGGTGGCCATAAAATCTTTTCCTGATTGTAAGAAATTAATACGGAATAACTTAAGTTTTGAGCATAATACTGAATAGTATTATGCTCAATGCTATTTTATATAATCTCTACTAGGAAATAATCGTGTTCTTAATTTTTTATTACATTAAAAGGTAGTGCAACTAATGCATGAATACATGTTTTCATTCGAGTATTGTCAAAAGAGCATAAACGAAGCAAAAAGTTCAATATATTCATTGGTTCTGTTAATACAAATAGGTTATCATTATTCAATGTAAGTTTTGTAGTGACATAAAGGACAAAGTATTTGCAAAGGCAGTTGACAATATTGATATACTCAAAGATCGAATCACAAATGCTGTGTCTAATATGATAAACAAAACATTCGATTATACTTGGTAGGAAATGGAATACATCTTGTTATTCTTCGTTCTAACATAACATAACGTCATCCTGTGCCCCCGGTGGCTATAACACTAAGTTATCTAACCAGATGGATGAGCACAAGATGGAAGGAAAAAAGAAAGAAGGAAAGAAAGAAATTGTTGGTAGAAAGAAAGAGATGACAGACCATTCAGGGTTCTACAGAGAGAATCCCATCAGTGTCAAATCCTACGCGACTGTATTTAATTTTTTGGTGAAGTAATAACTGGATGGAGGGGACAAGAATACAACAAATGGTCACTATGGGTTGAACTTACAGGGAAACGAAATTACTAACTGAAAATATTGATAAATTACATTGAGAACATCTGTATGACATGTATAAGCATAAAAATAATCATTGAAGAGTCAGAAATCTGTAACGTCCGTCTGAGTCTTGTGGTTTTGATTTCCTTCGTGAGAACTGCACTTTTGAGGGACTTTTGAAGTTATAATTTCGGCTGATTTTGACAAGAGGCATTCTGGTCTCAGCTATTGTGTAGTCTTGAAGAAGTCTTGGTATTTATGAATATGGTTTACTATGGAGTGGATCTATCCGCATGAAAGGGTATTCGATGCAACTCTCCTGTACCATTCTTCCTCGAGACTTGTTTCTGGCTTTCTCATGTGCCATGAGACAGTCAGTAGGCATTCGGTGGCATAGTGAATTGTGGATGCTATCTCCCCAAGCTACAGTAAGGAGAGTTGGCCAGATGGAATCTGTGTAGGTATGTCGGGAATGGGCCGTGTCCAGTGAAATGAGTGCACAGATTGAAATGTACAGATGTAACTAATTTAATTAAAATTTTGCAAACATCTTTACAATGTTTTGATATAAACGTATGCCAAATGATAATAGTTCTTTTCAATATTTTTGTTTGATTAAAAGTACTTTTGGATTTAGCAAAAGGATTTTTGTTAAATGCATTTTCTGTTCTTTATTCAGATCAGTTTTTTTATTTTCACTTTTTTTCGAATAGCATTACTTATTTTTATTTCCAAAATTGTGTAATATATTAAATAATAATGCAAGTGAAAATATTAGCATCACTTCTTTTTTTCATGTCATTTCTATTTTAGTGAATGGAAAACAAATTGTCGCAGACTAAAAATTCAGAAAATTACTGTTTCTAAAAAACTGAGAATGTTATTCCAAACTTAATAATTGATAATCTCGAACAAAGAATTTCTAACTAATATTTTTCTTCCTGTCATTTCAGCTATACAACAGATAAAGTGACGATATTATACACTTGAATAGAAATATAAATTATTAATATTAAAGCATTGGAAATATAGCATAAAAATGGAGATTAAAAAACAACCCGATTTAAGCATTAAATATTTGCCCCCTTCATACTCTAAAAAATACGAAAACGTTGAATGATATGGACGCAGGGACAGCATTGGCAAGAACTATGGTAAAATACTAAGGATTATCACCGGCCAGATACAAGCTCTCCAGTAGGAAGAACGTCTTGTCATTGGCAGGTGAAAGACGATCCCACACTGTTATTATACTATTACAGTTGTGAGTACTCACCATCAAACCGGAAGCTTCTCATCCTTATATTTGAGATACCTCCAGATGAGATCCCGATTTAAGCACATAAAGCAAAAGAAAAAAAGTTTTAATAAAATGTTAGTGCAAATGTTGATCTTAAGCAATCTTGAGCATAATTACTTTTAATCTCAATATTTATGGAATACATTTTAAAGTTACAAAATCTATTCTGTGATATGTCAATTCAATTTGGTAAGGTTTCCATAATAATTTTAACAGAAAATTTAAAAGAAATTTATTAAATTTAAATTTAGAGCGTTGAATGTAGAATAAAATAGCAGTATTGTACTAATTCAGCCTGATATGAACATTTATTAGATTAGCAAAACATATAACAAGCTCCCCCTCCGTTGTTTTTTTTTACCAAATCATGCATAAAATACTGATAGACATAGAGACAAATGATATGATAGCATAAAGTAAGGCGCGGGGAGGTATTGCAGAATTAGTAGATGTCATGAGTTTAAACTTACAGCAGAATCTCTTCTTCTATTCATACTTGCAACTTAGTTGACAACACAAGCTTATTGTTTTAGAATATTTTACTAAATAAAAGTCTTGACATTTACCTATTTTATGCATTTTCGCTCGATTTTTTTTCTGGGGTCATTTAATTTTTGGGTCGTTTAATTTCAATTCGAAACAAATTCGTGTGACTAGTGATTAGTGCCATTCCACGACAACTATATTTTCAGCAGTAGGACTAAAAATATTTTGTATAACGTTAGTAAATAATGTTATAATAAATCTGCTAAAATTCATTAACAAATAAAAAATGTAATGATTTAATGCAAACACTTATTATTGTTATTTGTCAAAAAGTGACTTAAGAACTTTTAGGTGAAGAAACATTATGTTTATTAAGTCATAATTCTTCGTTTAAGTCCCTTATGACAAATCGAAATTGTTCCAAAGTATTTTATTGTAAATGTTTGTTCTTTTTAGGAGTTATGCGTGGTTATTACGCCTCTTTACTGCACGAATAATATGTGTTCAACTTATTGTTAAATATATTCATATCCTTCTTCAATTTTAATCTTAGCCCTATTTTTGTAAAACAAACAATTCCTGGCATACATGTAGTAGCATGCAAAGTTAAGTTTCATTGTCTGATAATTGACGGAAAAATAATCTTTCTTTAAATTAAAATGTTAATGCGATTAGCAAAATGTATGCAATGTAAATTAAGAGTAAATAATAAAATAAGTGTTAATTAAATTATTAATTTTATACATTAAATATTTAATAATTAATGTATTAGGTAGTAAGTTTAAAAAAATATTTTACTTAATGTGACTGATAGGACTGAGAGATTGTATAAAAATTCAAATTTAATAATGTTTTCGCGATTATATTTATTAAGGTAAAAACACAATACATGATTGCAGTGAAGAGTCAGAAAAATATCTGGAATTAGCTTACATATGCAAATAACAAAGCTATGAACCTATTAGTATCAGGTGACGCAGCGCCTGTATAACACAACAGGAATCTAAAAAAGCTTTTAGATGCTACGATGATAGGATATCAAGATTTAAGTAATTTTGAACGTGGCTTTAAAAGCTGTGTACTAGAGATTGAACACGGCAGCTCGGTGGTAATGAAATTGGAATTTCCGAATACATTCCCCGATTGTACTAAGAATACAGGGTATCCTGTAAAACATCAAATATCTGGCTGGAGTCAGCCAGAAAAAGATTTCGAAGGAAGATACCAATGGCAACTGATGAAAATTCTTAAACGTGAGAGATGTGCAACATTTCTTCAAATTGCCACGTATTTCAATGCAGATGTGTCAAAAAGTGTCTGTATGCGAGCTGCACTTAATGGATTTTCGGAGCCGAAAATTATTGGTATTTTCGACTGCAGATACAAAGATTTAAGTTATACTTGGGCCCGAAGACATTGCTATTGGATTGTTGATGACTGGAAACAAATTGTATGGTCTAATAAATTTCATTTCCAAATGTGTCGGGGCACGTACAGTCGTCAACAACAACAACAAAAAAATTGAATGCCTTTATAACTCTTTTTTTCATTTATTAGCGCATCTTCACAAAATTGGTATCGATGGAAAAGGCTCGCGAGAACAAGTTTGTACCACTTAATAAAACTGATTAGCCGAATTGATTGACATAATTAATTAACAATTGCATAGAAACTTTTCAATTATGGCTAACAATTTTTATTTTCTCTGAATCGATTTGCTGACATGAAATTAACCGCCTAATAAAATGTTATGGATTTCTGGTGATAATTTCGATAGTTATTGAGTTTGGAAAAATGATGCAACCATTGTTAAAGAAATTTTATGAAATTCCGGCGATTTCCTGGAAACACATATTTATTTCTCAAAAATTGTTTCCTTTACTAAAAGGAAATTATTTTATTACATAAAGCCACGACACAAATGCATAAACAACAAAAAATTCAATATTTTTTATGAATTTTTAAACAAGAATATGGAAAAAAAGTGAATTGTGACATAGTAAAATTTTTGTATGAGATCAAATCTGGCATGCTAAAATTTTATATTGAAAAAAATACTCCAAACAATTTTTGAAATATTTAGAAAAATCTACATTTGATTTGCTGATTTGCAACCCCCGCTTTTTGAGGGATAACGCATTAAATTCATTTGCATTTATTAATCTACTCTTCGTGAAAAATGAGCTTCAGCAATCATTAAAACATATTTGGTACATTGGCTAAATATTAAATTTAATTTTAAGTAAGGTAATTTTAATTTAACATAAATTATGTTTTCTTTTTAAAAAATATGTTTTTTTTTTACCCTCATGAAAATTATTAATTTTTTTTCTATCTTTATACAATTTGACTACAAGACACATTGACTGTAGCAATGTATAATCAATTTTTACTCTTTACCAAGAGTTATCGTTTGTAAGTAAATGAAATATAAATATATAGAACATCGCAACCCCGTTATTTATATTTCATTTACATTCATTCGTTTCTTTTCTTATCATCTGGTGAATTAATTTACGCTAAAATAAGGAAATTAATTAGCACCTATATTTATCTATTCAGTGACTTATTGTTGAACACTCATTCATAAATTTCCTTTATTAGATTGATGATATTTAAAGAATAATCTCAAAATGATTCCTTCAGGTATATAAAATATTCTACTTTTCAGAATTGCATTTATGTAAAAAATGCGTTATGTTTCTTTAGATCAAAGACTCATTGTATAATAATGCGAAAGACTATTCGTTTGTATTTGCTAGTTTGATCGTATTCATCAGCCTATGCGCAACAGAAAGAATTTCCATCAATTTGTCATTCTTACAACAACTCTTTATAGTACTAATTTCACTCTTTTTGTTTTGTTTTTTTGGTATGCCTCGTCATTTTACACATTACTCATCACTCTAATTAGCTATCACTTAATTAATATTTTCGGAATTTAATTTTTTTTTTATTATAGTTTGATTAGATGAATATTTAAATACAATTTTAACATCTGCTTACATTGTTGAAATATTAAAATGTCGAATTCTATGTAAAAACAAAATGTCTGTAATTTTGTAATAATGAAACAGTTTTATGAAACTTAATGAATTTGCTGTTCGATAATCACTCGTTTTTGCCACAAAATAAAATTCCCGCTTTTTAATAAAATGTACAAAACACCTATTTTATTGATATAATCAGGAGGTTAAGAGGTTTTCTTTCCATTCATCAGCAGATGCTTTGCAAAAGAAAACGGTTCCCATTAGATAGTCGTATAATACCACGCCTTCAACATATTCCACTTCAAAACAGAGTCACAACATACTCAGATTTTGTCTCTATGTCTTCATTAATTATGTCACCTAAGGCAATTATTCCTTCTCTTTACCACTTAGTTGCTATGTCTCAATTAGTAATTAAGGAAGAGGTATTGTTTAGAAGTCCAGATTAACCAACTAATTCGATCAGATTCATTAGCAATAAACTATTAGTAATAACGCTAAATATCAAATCATAAACTATGATCCGATTTAACAATAAAAAAGAAATTATTAAACTCTCATATATATAAAATAAAAATATTTATTGTTCCATAAAACTACTTTACTTCTTTAAAAAAAGTTAAAATTATGTATGCTTCCTTCAAAATTCTATTTTTTTTTATTTTAATGTGTAATAATAATACTATTTACATGAAATTGTAAATTTTCCTTTCAATGCATGATTAAATAGATGAGTACATTCCAAAGGAAATATAATTCAAATTCGAAGAATCTGTAAAAGATTTGCATCATGAGAGGACTTCATTTTTATGAGAAATGAGTCCTTTCTAATATGATTTGTTTTTCTTTTTGAAAATCAATTGGTTTAGTTCAGTGTAACCCCATATTACAATTTAAAAAATAATTTGTCCCCCTTTTTCTGAAACTTCTAAAACAAATATTACAAAATAAAGGATCATTTTTCTAAAACAGTTCATTAAACTAAAAACATATAATTTGAAATCTACAAATCGAAAATTGTAGATCTTTGATGATGTTCTTATTTGGTCCTGTTAAGAAATTTTGAACATCTTTGCTCTGTCTGTTGCAGATATGCATCTTAGCGATAATATTCTGAAATTCTTACAAAATCTGGTAATAATAATCTAGCGATAATATTCTGAAATTCTTACCAAATTTTTACCAATTCATACCAACACTTGGAATCCTAATTTCAAAGATTTTAAAGTATATAATTTAAACGTAGAAGGCTTCATATAACTTTCATATTTAAATTTCTGTCAGTTAAAATTTTAGACTTCTAATTTTACATTTTCCTTTTAATTCTTTTTCATTTCTTTAGATTTTACTTCTCTGTGTTTTTAATTTAATATTTTTTTGATATTACGAGCAACTTTGTAATTATTATTGGCCTTTTCAAACTATAAATGCATTAAATGTTCTAATTTTTTTTAATTGCACTAAATTATTCTCTTTGCATGTAGCATAAGTATTTAAAAAAGTATTACTGTCAAGGATAACAGCATATAGATTTAATAAGACTTTTTGTATTTCATTCATTTTCCATTGACATAGAATAAGAAACAAGAGCTTCATTTCAATATCATTTTTTCTAATAAGCATATATGAATTACTTACTTCTTTTATTGTATTGTATAACACATTACAATCATAATCCTTCGCATGTTATTAATTCATATTTTTATTTGCAACACTATCTTTAGTAATTTTGCTCCATTATAAAGTAACATCATTACCTGCCCTTGAAAATGTTATTCGTTTTATTTCTTATTTAGTATTTTGCGCAAGAACGAAACGTGAACAATTCATCATTAGAACGACACTTAAATAATATAGCTAAAAAAAAATAAGGTCGTAAACGCATTTAATATCAAAACCTTATTTATTTACCTTGAAACTCCTGAGAGCATTTAAAATGATTTCAATGAATATCCCTTTATAATAATAACTCATATATATTTTGAAGTAGTTATACAAGTAGGAAACATACCCAATTTTTTTAATTTTTTTTACGTCCATTAAGAAAGAACATGAGAGAAAGAGCATGAATGCGAACATCGTAATACTGAACAATGGTCAAATGTCGAGGAAAATAAATAATTCCTTAACTCTTTAAATTTCTACGCTATTTTAGCAAAAGGACAATTGAAACCTGTGGAATAGTTACATCTATCAGCGGAAACGAGTTTTGAACCTGGACGTTCCGGATCCATAGTCGAGATCTAATATGTCGTCACCTCAGCATCTATCATCTCGACTTTGAATTTGAAAGAACATTTTAAGATATATAATATTAAGTATCATTTCGAAAAATGTTATTCCTAATACCAAAAAAATAAAATATTTAAATGATAAATTGCATTTTATCATTTAAATTATAAAATTAAATGATTTAAATTATAAATTTAAATGATAAAATACAAACATCAAATCTGAAGTGTAAAAAATTAGAAGTGTTGGGTCAACTTTTACTAAATTAATTTTAAATAAATCTAATTATTATATTATAAATATATCAATGTGACAATAATTTGATCGATTTTGGATGAATTAATTTACATTTAGGTACTTTAACACCTTGAAACTTCATGATTGTGAAGCCAGAAATCCATAAAATTGGGGCTTTATAAGTACTTTAATTACTTAATGTTACAACGTAAAACCTTATCATGTTACACTATGGTAACTGAATATTACGGTGATGCATTAGCCAATATCTGACAAGGCAATTGAAAAGAGTAGATGCGTGGAGAAATAGACGTATAGAGGTTTATTAATTAATTATGTACTTAACTAATTATGTTGCATTCTAGATGACAGGCACAGTAAAATTATAATTTTTAAGGATATGTTATATTTACGCTTATTATTCCCTGATAATATATCATGACCATAAAAAATTTTAATCAACAAAATCCTTAACTAATAATTATGAATATTTTTTCAGGGATTTTATTACTTTGGATATTTTTTCATGGCATATATTAAAAAATATATATAATGAAAAATTTAATCAAAATAACTCATTAAGAATTTCATTAAACTTAAAATTTTGTTGAAAATTTGAAGCCGGCTGAAATTTATTAAAAGTGAGGTTCCATAATTTGCTTTGTCCGGATCAAATAATGTTCAAATTTGTTATTTCGGTAAGTCCGAAATTTTATTAACTTGCACGTTGAGTAGAATTTTGTATGACCAGCGTCCTAATAAAACTTATTAAAAACTTTTTTTTTATTTTCTTTATTTATAAGTAGAATCCCTGAACATTATAAATGAAATTATTACACAGTATATTTATTATCATGGTAGTGTGATCAAAAGTCGAAGCGCATATTAAAAAAAAGCTGAATGAAATAAAAGTTTATTAAATGTTGGTTATTGAGATTAAATTAGGAAATAGTTGTAAACCAACTATACCATAGTTTTAACCCAATAAAAACCTCTTTTTTTCAATAGACGCATAGTACTATAGACATCGAGATATCAAGATATTTAGAGCATTAATAGCAATGTGTCTATAAAATACAGTTTGATTATAATTTCCACATATATTAAGTACTGTGTTAAACTTATTTATTTAAGTAATCTATTTTAAAACCGAAACGTATTATTAAATTATTTTTCATTCAACATTTTGATGTTTTTGAAATTCAAAAAGATTTTTTTAAAATCTAAAATTATATTATAAAATAGATAAAGAATAAATTAAATTAGAAACAAAACTTGTGTCTAAAACTTATACCAAAAAATTTCTGCTATGAAACTAATATTTTCTCCCTTTTCATTCAAAGTTGAAATAAGAATGAGATTTTTTTTACAAAATTTTATAAAAACAAAGAATAAGATAATATATATAGAGAGAGAGAAGAGACTATAAGTTTCTGAGAAATATGAACCCCTACGTTCTGTGCACTGATCATTGGTTTTATATTTATGTATGAAAGTCAGCGAGGAACCCCCAAAATTTTCTCACATAATCTCCAACATCGGCTCAACCCCCTCATTATTCCCTTAACAAAATGTGGGCTTCGGGTAAGGACGTGATAAGCATGATTGTTCTGGTTTCTATGTTCTAGCCTATAAGAGTTGTGTACTGCGTAATTTAATAAAAAAAACTAATCATTTTGTGTTAGTAAACAAAGTCATTGGCGAACAATAGCTACAAAAGATTCTATTAGCTAGTGTATATTATAAATACTAAGATTTCAACTGCCGAATTTAGTCAATGATAAAACTTTGAAATATACTAGAAATTTCAGAATTAAATGCATTAAATCCTAAAACTTCTCAGAACATATTATGTATTTAAAAGATGTAGTTATTTGATTTTAATTACATCAAACGTTAAGAAAAATGTCTCTTTTAAAAACTAGTTGAATATTTTATCATTAATCTGGATGTTTTTATTTATTTTTCTTACTTTAATATTCGTCTTACTATTTAATACTTACAATATGAGGCTTACCATTATCACTGATAAAATTTACGGTCCCCGATACTATTATTACTTTAGTAAAGTAATAGGAAAAATGAATGATTATTCTCTTGATTATTTCATATTTTTCCATTATGAATCCCATTTTCCTTTTATTATCGTCATATGTTGAGTCCAATCTATTTTGTATTTCAGCAATAAAATACTCTGCAAAAATGGAGTTGGTTCCAAATATCAAGCATATTCACAGTTTTTGTTTAAAGAAAATGTAATATTACAAATTCCATTCAGCGTTTTCTTTATTGAATAATTGCTAAAACATACACAAAATCAAGTTGACAGATGGGGAATTAGACATACACATAAATACACATGTACAATTTCTGATTCGTGTCTCCCAGAAACCGGAAACTGAAATGCTGAAATTTATCAATACTTCGTAATAAAAAAAATATTGAAAATTATAATATTTCCCATCTTTGCTCTTCGTATTTAAAAAGTAAAAAGTTTGCATTTTTCTTTGAATTTTATATTTCTATAATGTAAAGTTGGATTTTATTTTTGAAAATATCGTTATTTCCTTAATTCTTTTAAAAAAATTATTTTCAACTACCAATTCAAATTCAATTATCATAAGCATAAAATAAAGTAGAACATGAAATGCATCACGTTGTTAAAATGTATGAAAACGGCGATGGAAAAATTATGTTGTCACTTTAATAAATAGCATTTAAGTACTAAAAACGTTATTGGTTTTTTAAGGTAATAAAGCGATCACATTTTTCCGGAATTTAGCAACTAATACTTTTCAAAATGATAAGAATAAATAAATTTAGAATTCTTAATTTGCATTGATAAATCAACTTTCAAAAGCATAACTTTTACAACATGACCTTTCATTCTTTTAAAAGCATTTCATAACAAACTTTGATGAAGTTAATTTATCATATATTTATATTATATTACTATCTCGGGTGCCTGTTTGTATTTTTGAATGAAGGTGATCCCATAGAAATATATCATGTAGAATTAAGTTTGCTATTTCATAAGGTCCCAATTATATTCATAAATTATGTGTTCCAATCAAATATTTAGAAAAGTCATCATCGCTATCGCAAGCTTTTTAGCAATACAGGAAAGAATATACGGTAAATCTAAGTGAGAGGATTATCAAAAATAATAATACAGGAACTGTTAACCTTATACACTATATCCTATTATGAATGTTTCATTCACCAAACTGTGACGGTGAAGAAAAGCAACCTTCAACGATAGTATTGATCATTTACCTTTTAAAAACTGCTTACTTTTAAGGTGTATTTACACACTTAAAATTTTGAAAATCGTTCAAAATATCGAATATTTTTTTTATTGCTTAATAATGTTCTCTGATTCTTTAGCTTTCAAACGATACCAAGATGTTGCCAATATACCAAATATTTCTCGAGTTATAATTATTTTTCTTGAGGTGCTTTCATTGAAAACTCTAGTTACGGTGTTTTTAAAACTCATTTTGTGAAGAATGATATTTTTCCACTATGTTGCTTCATTCAAACAATCATAACTCAAAAGGAAATTAACCAAATACAGTTATTTATATATCAAAATAATCTGTATGAAATAGCGGATGTTTTGTAACTCAATCAAAGTTATATTTATAGAAATTAATGTTTAATAGCCGTTTAAAAGTTAAAATTACAGAAGAAATCTCGCTTTTTCTATTTATCGTTGATGAAAAAATTGTAAAAAAAAACTATATATTTTTATAGCTTGATTGAGGCAGACAACATGAAGACTAATATTAGGCATAATTTCCAACTAGAATTGTGTGTCTGTACAAATTAGAATTTAAGATATCATGTTTCAAAAAATAGGTTAATTAACTCATTAAATATTATTTAATTAATTAATAATTAGTGTAATATGGTTTCTTTTTCTCACTGAAATGAGTTTAAACATATATTAATAACCTACTGTGAAAAAACTGGATTTTTAAAGTTAAAATTTTAAAAAAAATCTTCAAGTGTGTACATACACCTTAAACTAACATCCATCTTCTTAACTTGAAGTATGAGACCAGAAATAGAGATCAAAGTTAATAAAACTGTTTTGACATTTTGGAAAATATTAAATTCAATGGATTTATATTGTTAATTTATTTTAATCGGTATTCATACCATGAATAAGTCAATAACTAAAATTACTAAAAATCTATATATATTTAACTATATCATCAGCTGCTCAAAAAATGAAATTAAATACATAATTGATTTTTTTTTATTATTGAAACTGAAAAAGTATTCCATATTCCAATCTGATCATATTTAAAATTACCGAAATTCGATAGATGATTTTGAAAAATTCATTAAATATTTGCAAAATTCTCAAAGCGAACTTGTCATCTATTATATACTAATTAAATTAAAAAATATTTTTATTAAAAAAATCTGCAAATTTAATTTTCCTTTCTCTTATTTTATTGTAATTTATAAATTCCTCAAATTTTGCAAACGATACAGTTTTAGAAAACCTCAACATTCTCCTATTTGTTCACATTTTTGATTATTTATTTGAAACTAATGATACGGCTATTCGTTTTATCTATTAGTTTCTGTTTTTAAACCTATAATAAAGTGATTTATAAATACATTCATAAATATTACTGTTAGTTTTTAGTTTATTAAAATCTCACAAGATGGTAGCACTAACCACTGATGAAATCTTAATTATAATTTAAACGATCAATTCAGTTTTAGAAATAATCAATATTCTCGGACTTTCTGTTTTTATTCATTTATTTGCAACTAGTTATTGGCTTACGATTAAGCTACAATTTTAATCAATCAATTTCTCAATTTAAATTTTTAGGTTTAGTACTTTTTCCTTTTCAAAATTAAAAACGTGATTTAACTGTGAAACCAGGAATGCGTTGATAAATTTTATTTATAACATTATCAATAGATGGCAGCACGAAACACTCATTGAAAGGAAATCATATTACTATTTTTATTCAAAATCTTAATTTGTTCCGGGATTTAATTTACTCTAATACCCCTTTCAGAAATTGGAAATATTGAAAGCTACTTTAAGTATTTAAAAATAAATTATGATTTTGTATCACGTTTTTATGCTACTCTTTCAGCAAACTGATTCCTAATTAACGAGGCGCTATTTTAGATATTTTCGTCCACTAGGTTCTCGGAATGCAATATATTGGCAGAAAGATTTTTACAAAATAAATTATAAGCTTTGAATTCCAGTCAATCATAACCTAATGAGATAAATGGAATTAGGCAAATTTAGATATAAAACTAATTGTTTTGAACTGATAAATAGCTTTTGTTAAATGCAAAGAAATATTTTTAAAGTTCATAAAATTGCTTTGATAAATCATATAAATATGAAATAACGATTATATATTAACATATATATTTAGCTTTCTTTGTCATAATGTCCACTTAATCTCAGATATCTAGTTTATGAATTAATCGAACTTTAAAAAAAAGTAAACCAATAGTGTGTTTCGTACTTTACAATCAGGGAGGCGAAGCGCAGGCACAAATGTCTGTGTCTCCAAGTAACGAGATTTGTGTAGAGAATCAGATTTATTCTAGTATCTAACAAAGTGAAAGAAAAGTGCATCTCAATGTTTGATAAAAATTACTTTCATTTCCATCACTGAAAAATTCTTACTCAAAAACAGAAATCATATATAAAAAATGACTGCCATTTAAAACTGTTGTTAAATCTGAATAAGTCATTTTGGCCAAATTCATGAAATATGATTTGTAACAGACTGTTTATAAGTCAATGATAATTGGGCCAAATCTAATCTTAAATTTATACAGTAAATTGGTTCTTCGAATATGTTATATTAACTTATTGTTTGAACAGAATCCAGATTCCATTTCGAAAATAATTATTGTTTAATGATTATATAGAGGGTGGTTATAATTAAAATTACCCTGTTTATACCTACGTAGTCTCTAATCTAGTGGAAGGATGTCGAAGAAACTTGACTCTTGGTTGTATGAATCATGGGGAACAAATATCTGGAATAAAAAAAATAGTTCAAATTTCAACCGCCAGGTGAGAAGGCGGCGCATGGAAAAAAAAACACGATTTGGAACTTAAACACTTTATTTAATTAAAATATATGTTCAATGTGCATTCCATTTACGTCAAGCACATGTTCAAAGTGTATTATGGCGTGTTCAGCAGTGACACGAAGGGTTTCTCGATCAATTGCAGCAACATGACGTGTTATGCTTGCTTTCAATTTATGCAGAGTCCGTATTATTCCTCCATAGACACGATCTTTCAGAAATATCCACAAGCAGAAATCACAGCGATTCAAGTCCGGAGAACGCAGAGGCCAGGAAATTGGAAAACTTCTTGACATTACCCGTTTATCGTCAAAGTGGGCACGATGCAATGCTGTCACTGGCTGAGCAATGTGAGGTGGTGCATTATCTTGCATGAAGACAGTAGTATTCCTAAACATTCTCATTCTTGTATAGCAGGAATGACTTGCAGCTGAAGAAGGTCGCAGTAACGGGCACACGTAACGGAACGCCTTTGAGGGACATGAGGAGTGTTCGCCTCAAACAAAAAGGGGGACCAAGAATGAAATCAGCAGTAAAACCCCACCATACAGTAATGTAATTCAGGATGTAGAGACTGCTCATGCACATCATTAGGACTTGCAATATCTCATATGCAACAGTTCTGAGTATTAACTGCTCCGCCTTAGGTAAAATGAGCCTCATCCGACCACAAAATGTTTCAAGGCCGTGAAATGTCAACGGCTATTCTGGCTAAAAAAATCTAGCAAATTCATTTCGTTTCTACAGGTCTGCAGGATTCAGTGCTTGCACATGATGGATTTTGTATGGATACCACTTTACAATGGATCGAAGAACACTTCGTACTGTAGACCAAGGGAGGAATAAATCACGTGCCACCGCTCGAGCACTTGATGAAGAATATTGCGAATCGGACGCTCTTTCGACCACGGGAGAAGCGACTTCTTCCGCAGTTTAATTTGAAATACGTTTCTGTCCTCTTCCTTGTACCACACACAAATCTCCAGTCTCTTCAAATTTAATAAACATCTTTTTCAAAGCCTGCTTCGACATAAGTCCTTTCCGTAAGTCTTTCAAGCGCCGATATTCTCGCAGTGCAGCTGACAAATTACTGCTGTTCTGATAAAACAACTTTATCAGTAAAGCTCTTCCTTTCTTCTCTAACGGCATGGCGAAGAATGATTCTGCAGCATTGAGTATTGACTATTTAAACTACTCTAAATTTGCATAACTCTAAATTTGAATTTATCGTACATGAAAACCGCCATCTATCGGCCAAAATTTAAACTATTTTTTATTGCAGATTTCTTTTCCCCGTAATCCATACAACCTAAATATCAAGTTTCTTCGGCATCCCTCCACTAGAGCGGATACTACGTAGGTCTAAACAGGGTAACTTTAATTATAACCACCCTGTATTTACACATTAAATTGGTTCTTCAAATATGTTATATTCACTTATTGTTTAAACGGAACTCAGAGGTTTATTTATTTATTTATTTTTTAAATTAATTTTTTTTTCAAAAATTTTTTTAAGCAAGTTAAGATACTGTCGATGATGGTAACCTATCTTCTAGTCAAAATTTGACGCCTGAGACGGTCGTTAAGCAATAATTGAGTTCGTAAGTGACCAATAATGACGTATGTATCCACCATAAATTTTCAAATAAAATAAAAATTTACGAGATCAGTCCGGTATAATGAAAGAAATAGCTCTATCCTCATTTTTTTCATATAATATTTTTTTGATTTTTCTCAAAAATCAACAAACGGTAGAAGATAAGTGATCATGACATATCTAAGTTTCATGATCTTCCAAATGAACTCAAAATTTTTAATGGAAATTCTCAGTGGTGGAAACTGAAGAACTCTACCGCAAACGCCCTGGTGAGGTAGGTTCTTTATTGTAAAATTAATATTATTATTTTTTCCTTTTCAATTTTTCTTAACAACGGAATGAAGAATGAGGCAAGCCACTATCTATGAAGCGCGCGCGCACACACACACACACACACACACACACACACACACACATACACACACACATATATATATATATATATATATATATATATATATAACAAATTAACTTCTTTATGATGAATATTTGTTTACATGTCTTTCAAACAAAACTATAATTTTTATCCAATCTTCATGTAATTTAGAACATGTACTCTTTTAGGTTCTTTATTAGAAAAAAGTAGATCACTGTAAATTTCTCAGAGCTCAAAAAATATTAAAATTTGAATTTATTACAAATTAAACAGATTTATGGTGTTTTCAGTTATACCTACCGAAAACATTACCGAAAAATCCTTTTTTTTTTACATTTTCTAAAAATTTAAAAAATTATCAGTTTTTTTATTTCAGATTTTATTTCTAAACAATTTTTAAATTTTGATCCAAAATTTTAAAAATTTAATACAAAACATGCGATAATTTTTTTTCATTGTTATAATGAAATATCGACTAATTTCATTACCTCATCAAATAATTCTTCCGTCTCCTTTTATAACGTTAAAATTAATATTAAGACATTTCTTTCTTTGGACTTTAACTCAGAAGTAGTATTTCCCCTTTCACTAATATAAAGTGTAGCATATACATTTTTTAAAAACATGTACGTGTAGTAATTTGCAGTATGCCTATTCTATTAAATTCATGTGTTTAATATCTTATCAAATAACAAAGTGAAACTTTTATGTGCATTCTAAATTAATATTTTGACATGACATGTGGACATTATTATTTCTTCCTCAATCATAATTAATGATTTAAACAGAGTAAATAACACCTAAGGTATGATATGTTTTTGTTCTCTGATAATAATAATTCACTCAACATTTGTCTCTAAGATGCCCTTAACATGAGGTTCGGCACACTCAATGACCTTACAGTGCCTGCTGGTCCATTGAGATTTCAACAAATACTGCTTTAATTATTAGCTTCCATCATAACCTTTATTGACTTCTAATCATTAATAATGCTGACGGACAGTATCTTAAGAAGTTTACTGTCGCATCCCAGATAATTTTCAGACAGCAGATTCTTCTATTACTTTCCAAAACAGTGAAGCATGATGAAATTAAGATTACCATCAATCATGCTTCCAACACGTAATAACGGTTTTTGTACTCCGTGCATATCGCGAAACGAGGAAAAAAGACTTTCGAGCTATTCTTAAACATAGGGAAAAATCATAAACTGGCATCCTTCTTTTCTCCCTTTTTCCCTAACTACCTTGACTTTTTTTAAATTCTATTTAAGTTCGGGCGAAACAAATTGTTCTGGCTCAGCACGTATTGCTCTAAAACGGTTTCCTTCATATCTTTTTGATTAATCATTTAAAAAATATATTTAAAATAAAGAGGGAAAACATATTTTTATGTTTCTGTTACACAAGAATGTAAATAACATTTTATAAGAGAATGTGAAATCGTCTCGTCGAGTCAATTGTTTGATTATAGTTTTCTGACTTAGACAAATGAAAAGAAAATTAGATGCTGCGCTTATTTAATCTTTTGAAATGCAAAACAATTCAACACAGACTGAATTAATAATTTTACGTAATAAAAGCTAATGGCAATTTTTACTTTCTCGTGACAAAAAGAAAGTTGCACTCATAAACTGATACAACTCTCTTTGTTTCTGAGTTATATTATTCATCAACACGCGAAGAGACGTTAAGAAATTTCGAACCTAATTTGATGGGAAGTATAATTCTAGTCTTAAGACATATGTTAAATTTCATCTGCTTACCATGACGAATTAGTTATTTGCATAATGAATATGTTTTTGTTAATTTAGGTATGTTAATGGAAATATATCCATCTAAAAGTCTGTTGAAATTGCATACGAGCATGGAAACTCAAACGCACACCGAAATATATGGATGATATTTAGCATGAGATTTTATCACCTGAATTCTAGATCTGCATCCAATTTTGGACAAAATCTGTCCAAAATCAAAATCAAAAAGGATTGAACTTTTATCTTTTATATATATATATATATATGAGATAACTCATAAGTGGAATTAGCTAAATGAATGGATTTTAGTATATGATCTTTTTTCTGGAACTATTGATATCTCCCCGATTTTTGATCATATCCCTCAATTGAACATATTATTCATGCGTATGAAAACACGGTGAACTACAAAATATATAAAGTATTCTAAATAAATGTTGAAATGCAGTCTTCACATGAACCCTGAATTTTGTGCAAAACAAAACAATATAAAGTGGTTCGAAATGCATATTTTTTTCTCTTTACTAATGCACACAAGTATAAAATTTGTGCCCTTCAAAAAGTCGAAGGGAAAACACTTTTTTTGGTTTGGGTAGACAATGCGTTTGACTTTTTTTTTTTTTTTGCAGCGTTTTTGCTGTTTTCATTGACAAGCCACCACTGTCCACCCATCGCTACACCACTGTAAAACACATGTGTCAAACAATAATACAATTACTCTTGATAATATTAAACTCTTTATTAAATTAATTCAATTAATTTAAGTGTATTTTTTATTGTTTTTTTTAAGAATTGGGAAAATTATAAGTATTATCTCAAAATGTTCCTCTTCCGTTTCCAACTTAGAAAGCATATATGCAAATCAAGACAGAAATAGTTTCATATTTATAATAACTTACAAAAATTTTACAGCTTTAAAAATAAAAATCTTTATTTTTCAACCCTGTGAATTTTGACATTTTTTAAAAAGATTTCTGGGATAATTATTCGATGCTTATTGCTAAATGCACGTAGAAACCTTTCAATAAATAATCCATGAATCTATATAAATAGCTCATCCATTTAGAAATTTAACTCTTTCATTCCTAAGATCATTCGAAATAAGGTACCTCAGAATGCTGAAATGCCCAAATTTCCTTTTCAAAGATAAGGAAAATTCTCTACTACCTTAAGATCGTATTTTTAAGGGTTGATAAGAGAAAGAAAATCTTGCTTAGCTAATAACTGCTAAGCAAATATATGATCGAATATCCTATGAGTGCTTTAAGCAAACTTCCCTATCCCTCAAACACCTCTGGACCCTAACAAATAAAGCAGCCATATTTAATCAATCATATTTAACAAAAGAGAAAGGAATTTTAAAGTGATATCCAGGCGTCTACGTTACCTACTGTAATTTTGTTGAACTTGGGTTCAGGACCTTTCAGTATTGATCGAGTTAACATATGCAGAAAGACTCTTGTAATTCTTAATATATATTTTCTTTCCAGTTTTAACATCTTATCGCGCATCTTGAAAGTATTCAGTTTCGAATATTATTTTCTACTTATTGAAATAAAAAATAGTTCCAGCGAAAAAGGTTTTCAAATAAGATAGAAATTTCCTGTTTCGTGCTAAACGTATTAGTACTGTGCAATTTCAGAAGATTTAAAAACGTTTTCATAGAATCTTTCGGTTAGTAATTTTTAACAGTGAAAATATACGACTAAATTAATTTTTCTAACTGTATCGTAAATTGCATATTAGTTTTACAAGTTGATTTAATTTCTTAACTAACTTTTATTTTTTTTATATTTTTATTATATAAAATAAATGCTAAATAATTATCCAGACTTAAATTATCAGTGTGTTTTTATCAATAATGTGTAAAAAAATTCGAAATAATTTTGAATTTTACTAATTATAAATTGTATATTTATCTCATATTGAAAATATGAATGAAATAATTCAAAAGAAATAAAATACGAAAAATACACAAACTATTAGTTCAAGTAAGAAATAGACGGAGTCTTGAAAGAATGAATTAACAGTTCCTCATTCGTGAATTTCTCGCCATATTACCAAAAGGCACTTGATCTAGTTGATCGATATATAAGTAAGTCCCTTTTGCATGCCAGGCAAGAGGATAGGTGGTCGTCGGCTGAGTCGGAAAAAAGGCGAGGTATAAAATTCGTGTATTCATATAATAAAATCTTTCTCTGGAGTCGTTCGTCATGAAGGTCACCATCAGAGCTACAAAACAGAATGATATGTTTTTTTTTTTTTTGATAAATGAAAATGATGATAAAAAAAGGTCTATTAAAGAACTTAATGGAGTCAATCATCAATCATGAATCACAAATTAACACTAATTCTTTTTCCACTACCGAGTTAACGGGAGACAGCTAAACAAGCGATAAAAAGTGTTTTAACAAAAATCAAAATGATTAGAATAGAGAATCACTAAGAATAATATCTATCTTAATTATAAACAAAGGATATTATTCTTTTTTTCAAAAAGTGATAAATGTTTTCTTCGAAAGAATTATCGTACTAAAAATAATTATTTCTTTCCTTTAACTGTATTTAAATCTTAAAAATCATCTTCCATACCATGTTCCTATTATTTATCTTTTTATTAATTAAAAATCCTTGTATTGTTTTTGTCCAGAATGCCCATTTTATCTAAATTTGAAAAAAAAAAAAAAAAAACAAAGTTAAAAATGAATAAATCTTGAAATGAAATATATCTTTTAGAGTCAATTCAAAATAATCATAATAAAATAAACCGAAAATAAATTTTGAAGAAAAGTTTTTAGCGTAATGGGAAGGATTATTTCAAACTCCGCAGTACTCGGAATGTTTTACTTATTTGTCCTTTTTCAATAAGAAAAACGAATAAAAATGCAAAGCGAAATAATTAAACATCTAAGAGCTTCTTTGTAAAATAATTTTACCTTGTTTAAATGGAAAAATTAACTTTCAGATTATCTGAATTAAGAGGTTGCTCGCAGTTTTTAAAATTATTTTAATATAATATGAATCAAGCCTTCTTGTAGTATTTAAAGTTTTGATTGTAATTATCCTTGATCTTTATTTTCACCATAATGATCTTTTCTCACTGTTACTGCATTATGATAGCCTTTCCATAGTATAAATCTAAGTGATTACTAAGATGTGCACATATATTGTAGTTTTACAATATATAGAACTTTGGCAATATTTCTTCAATTAAATTCTTAGCAAAAATTCTTTGTATTCTTCAAGAAGTAAAAAAAAAAAAATGTCTTTTGCATCTTTTTATTCATAATTGATTAATTTCAAAACTTCTACAGGAAAAGTTACAAACTCAAGAAGCTTGAAAAAGAATAGCAATGCTTTATGGGAAAGGATAGCATGCTTTATGTGTAGATATAAATACACATATAGATATGCAGTCGGACCCCGAATTAACGAACTTCTATTTATAGGTTTCGTGATTAGAGGATTTTTTTATTTCTCCTCAATTAAATCAAGGTAAAACCTTATTTAATGAATAATAAACCCAGAATTAATCAATCATTTAAATAGCAGAAAAAAAAATTATTGCCAGTTTGGGTAAAGCAGTATTGATTTATTTCTCACGTGACTATAGTATCTGTCTTGTTCGAAACAGACGAGTAATGAGTGAATTCTTGCCAATGGATATTGAATATAACCTGTCACATGGTGGGTAGGGCATAATATTCCTTTATTATTTCTCCACACACTACAACGCAGAAAAGTGAAGCGTATTGGATAATCGAATTCGGTTTTTGAAACATTGCGATGTATGGCCAATTGTCGAAAAAAAATGTTCGTTGAGTAGAAAAACTAAACATGTTATCCGCATTTGATAAGAATACTGGAGTACTAAACACTTCATCAGAAAGCTTTGAAATCTCCACGTCGACATTAGCTACAATTGTTAAAACAACAAGCAAAAATTGAAAAAGCGTCTTCAAAATGTGGCGAAAAATTGTCGAAAATAAATAAGTCATTAAAAACTACTCCTCTTTTTGTTCTTGAATCTGATTTAGAGGATTGAATATCGCTCATACCAAGAAAACAGTGATTAGCGAGTCTCTATTCAAAGAAACAGTTCGTCTGTTTTCCTAAAACATAATGCGAAAAGTTTTTCTGAATTCAATGGTTTAATAGCCCTTTTTAGGAATATAGAGCAAAAGAAAATGTGAGTATATTCAAAATATAGTAAAAGATTGAGTAAAAAGTTGCTTAGCCTCATTCAAGGGTATTTACCATCCAGCAATGAAATGCAAATGAAACAGGATGGTTTTATGAATTACAACCAGACCAAACATTTTGCTACAGAAAGGAAAAATATGTGGATTTGAAAAAGGTCAACCGAATTCAGTGTGTAAGTAAATCATAAAATATCACATGAGAATTCAAGAATTATCATCTTAAGGAACATTTCATAGTTTCTTTAAAACCAATCTAATATTTACCTAAACCTTCTTTCATCTTGTTTGTTACATTCATACTCTGATAGGCATGTACATAATGTTGTTGTGACTTATGGCACTTTACAAACCCGCTGACAGTTATCTGTCAGCGATTTAAGCCGAGTGAGCGTCTCTTGTTTTTTCAGTAGCGCCAACTAGGGCCAAGAGTACGTCTTAGCTACTTAATGTGTCACATTCGTTTGCACAATCCCTTTTTACATGGGGACACATTCACACACATCACAGAAGAAGAAAAACCATGCCCAAACCGGGACTCGAAACCGGGCGCTCAGAACACGGGGACGTCAGCATGTGCGTAATGTAAAAATATCATGGTTGTAAAAAAATGTAAATAAAATAATTAATTGATGAAAAATTCTTTTACTATCATGAATAAGCAAGGGATCAGATAAATGCTTGAGCTCTTAAGTAATATGAAATTTTGGGATTCATTTCTCTCCTTAAATTCGAAATATCTTATTTTTATTAATTTTGGTCTAGTCCCTATATAATAAAAAAGTAAAAATGTGCTGAAAAATTTAAACAATGCCACTTTTAACTATAGACCCCCTTCAAAAAAGTTATATTCAGCTTCTTACTTACCTAGGAGTTTAAATTTATTAGCAGTTTTTAAAAAAACACTAAAATAATAATAAAGCATTTATACACAATTGAAATTCAATATAAAGTTTGGCAGAACTCTTTAGTTTTGGCAAGTTGCCTACAGTAAAAGTTGAACTCTAAAGACGAGGCTTAGGTGAAAAGAAATTCCTAAGAATGTACTAAAATTTGAAATTATTATTGATTAAAACTTAAATAATTTCGAGTGATGATTCTAATAAATGAAGCGAGAGTACAAAATTATATTACTCTGAAAACAATGCATATAAAAGTCCTCGAGATCTCTGGTAAATTGATTACCTTGTCTATTTGTAAACCAGGTGCAAATAAATCATTTATACAATGGATATTATATTCAAAATTTGAATTTGGATAAATGACTTTCGCACGTGATATCGAATAGAGCCACTGGATTAGGAAAAATTGGCTCCGGAGTTAAATTTTTCAGAAAATAGTTGAGGAGAATTATGATGATTTCAATGATCAAACATAAAAAATGCCTATTAAAGAAAATGTTTCCGTGTCCAATGAACGCTTTTCTAGTTCCAATTAAAGAAATGCCATGTCTCAATGTAAAACGTATATAAATTCTGTATGTGCATTATGAGTTTAGTCGAAAGTTGTTTAACTTTTCCTTATGGATTATTGCAGTTGCTTCCTGTTTGGGCTATATTATAATTCCTATGCATGGCTTTAGTTCAAATAAAAGGAAAATTTTCTGGTTGACCAGTTCTATTTAAGAGTTTCTGTTTTACATTTTAAATTGAATAATAAACTATTACGAAAACATAAGAAGCTTATTAACACTATGTATTTATATATAAAATTCATTTCTTTTCAGTGGTCTTGGCTCGAACTTACTAAATTATCAAAAAGAATGTTCAAATATCGTCTTTATTAATCAAGTTATCAATAATAAATAATAATTTCTATGAGTGTCTGTAGATATAAATATAGGTATAGATATATAAAAATATTACTATGATTTAAACTTTTATTTAAACTAGGAAAACCATTAATATAAAACATTTTATTTTTTGTGGATGAGAGAAATTATAAAAAATAGCATTCTTTTGTTTCTAGAAATTTTTTTCAGAGTTTACTTCTTTAGTAAAGTATAATTTTTTGGCATTTTTAATTAACAATGAAAACTCATATTGAATTTATATATGCAGACTACATGATATTTAAAGGATTCTGTATTTTTCTTTGAAACATTTTAATAACTTAACAATTTGTATTTAGGCCCTCAAATTTTGCAACGACAAACTAAACAGTTTTTAAAACTTGAGTTTCTAAAATTTTGCAGAATAAAAAATGAAAGCAACAGTGCATAATTATATTGAATTTTGATGTATTTTGATACCCTCGAATAAGATTTTTATTAAACATTCAGCAGTTTGATTTTATATTTTTCTTCCCAGTACCATATTTTAATGCAAGACTTATCAATTCAGACCTGCAACGTAAAGCATTATTAACAATACATCTCTTCTGAACTCAATTTTGAAGCTTTCGATATCTTTACCAGAATTTTCAGAGATTGCAAGTAATCACTTAAACTTGCTCTAATTCTTAAAAGAATAGTGAAATCTATACTTTTTAAAAACTGTTTTCCTTCATATACATTTTTCAACTGATTTTTCAGTGCTCTTTACTAATTAGAAACAAATTGTTTCATTTTGATATTATAAGTTTAAATTTATTACAAGTTAGACGACTCTAGAAGCCAAATTATTTGACAAGAATATTGGTGGTATTTAATTTTAAATATATACTTCATGGATAATAATCATGTTTCCTCTGTAAGATAATTTTACAAAATTCATATAGGATTTTAAGTGACGGAGTTTTAGCTTTTAAGTGACGGAGTAATCAGTATTTTATAATTTCTGCTCATTGTGTGCATGTATCTTCGTTACGGAATGAGCTCACATAGCGTCAGAGGATTAATGAAAATTTAACTCTTTTTGTCATTAACCATCTAACTGCGCATCGTTTCAATTAATTATTCAATTAACTTTTTTTAGTCTTTCAGTAAATCACGAAGTTGATCCCAGAATTTAATTAGTGCTGAACTGTCTGCTTTTAATATTATACATATCCAACAGAAAGTTAGCTTATTAAATTTTACTTAATGGTTGCACAAAAAATTTATAATTGAAAGTAAGAAAGTAAGAGCCCTTTGTGAGATTGCAAAAAAAAGGCATACAAACATAATTATATCCTTTAGCTTATAAAAATAAAAGATTATATGTATGCAAAAACGACGAAAATGATTTAATTGTATTGACGCAATAAAATTTATTGCTGCAAATTATAGATAAAAAATGTAAGAAAATAATTAGTTTTAGAAAATGACGCTATGACAAATTAATTAGAATCTTTTAAGATGTGTGTGTTATTTATTTTAAATTATTTAAAAATTATTATTGGTAAAAATAATTTTTGAAAACTATTTCATAAAATTATTTGAATATTAATACGCGTTCTGAAATCTATTGTGAATGGTTTTTGGAGTTCCATATCCGCTAAAAAACTACTTAACATGCATCAGAACTGCTTCTAATTTTAGTTATAGCTGCGATTAGTTCGGCTGCTGATATTTTTATCATTTTTTTTTATTGATTGAAGGCTTAAGTCTTCATATTTCATAAGATAATATTTTCTTTTCTATTTCTTTCTTAATATTTTCTCTTCTTAATATTTCTTAAGACTTTTATAGTTCTGAGAAAAATTCCTAAACTTTGCCTGAATTAAAAAAAAAAAACCTGATGTTAATTTAAATATTCTCTAAGTGATCCTTCCTTCGTCCTGCCGAAAACAGACGCGTGATTTTTTTTTCTTATTTTTCTAAGAAGAAAAATAAGAATTTATTCTAGCATGTCATCGCAATTATTGTTTTTAAGGAATAAGGAAGCATAAGTAAGTAATGGGGAATTGATGTATTTTTTTAAAAAGAAAAGTTATTTTTAACTTGACATTGCATTTCATCAAAACTATTTCATTTCTATTAACCCTTTCATTATTAATAGATAGTGCCAATTCTATAATGGAAATCCAGTTTCTATGTCAAACGAGGAATTCCAGATGTAAAACAAGGACATCCTTGACAATAGCTATGGACCCTTTTTGTAATACCTGAGCGCTCAAGCCTCAATTTCCTACAATGGGATAGTGTTTAGATCTGTGTAATAAATCATTTTATCTTTCATGATGACTCGTTTTACGTCCTTCTGCACCCCTCGATTGTAACAGAAATCGGCATTTCAGTATAAAATTTGCACGGTCATTTAAGTAGTGAAAGGGGTAATAAGTAAGTAAAATGATTTTTTTTTTCAAATTTTAATGCATTTCTACAAAAAGATGGTTATTTTTTACTGTTTTAATATTTTAATAAGGAAATAATATGCACTTGTGGACAATGTTTGTACATAATTTTGTTAAACGCCATATTTGGGTAAAAGATAAACAGATCGACATCATGAAACATCTGTCAAATCTTTTGTAAATCATGAGCTATTTATACTTTTGGCAAAACACGAGACCAAATTGTTTTGGTTAGCTCCAGACATATTTATTAAAATGTTTACTCAAATGGTTTCAGAAAAAGTTTAGATACAAAGCTGCTAATTCATGTGTGACAAAAAGAGATAAAACTAAACGGAAAGAAATCTCGAAAAACACAGGAAACTTTTTCCATTCATTGAACTTGAACTTGCAAGAATGTCTTATTGCCTAATCTATCTATCTAGAATCTATATAATCAAGAATCTCTCTAATTGTGCATTATAATAATAGTGCTGTATATTGTCATAAAATTTAATAAAGAGTTTAGTTTTTTAACAAGTTTCTTACTTTCCTTATTTAGAATTAAAATACAGTCTTCCTTTTTTTAATCATTAATACTTTGAGCTTAACTTATTAGACATATTTTATAGTCTTCGTGTTTATGCATCTATAAATCCAATTCCCGTATGAATTCAACGTAACGTCATACAGCTTTTAGAAAGCATTCGCATTTCTTATGCAAAGAGTAAGTATCTAGGTGAGTTGATCTTCAAAAGTAAAATATTTTTTTTTATTCCTGTGCAATTTCTGATTATCAATGCGAGAAACTGCTTCTTATTGAATTTTAATATTCATTTATTGTAGTTGAATTTGCAAATTTGAATTCTACAGCAATTTGGATTTTTTAACACTCTAATTTTTCTTTTAATTTAATAATAAATTATCATCTATAAGTTAGATTATGTAAATCCGAAATCGAAATTAAACATAGTAAAATGATTTTGAAATTCTGAATTAGTTTGATTAGTTAATTAGATCCCTTGCCTCAGTAATTGTAATTGAAGAGCCTTTTAAGGTCTCTACTTCTCACAAGAATTTTATTACAGAAATTGAATACAAAAAAATGAATCAATAAAATGTTCATGAACTTTGGAAAAACTTCGAATTAATTACATGATAAATAAATAATTAAGTTTGAAGTTTGACCGTAAAATTATCCTATTCACAACTGTCTATAAAAGGTTTATTCATTAAAATTAATTACATTTTATTTATTGCAATTATTATTATTTAAATTGCTTTATTATGATTATTAATAATCTGTATTTATTAAAATTATTTAAAATTTATTTATTTATTATATAGTATTTATTAATGCACCTAGATATTAAAAATAAATCTGTATTTCATTTATACAGTCAAAAACATTATATTCTGTCTCTCTTTGTTACTGTGTTACAGTTTTTTAATTAAATTTTTTATGTAGTTATTTAAACTGCAAATTAGTATAGTCTCATTATCTTCTTATAAATCGTTAATAAATGGAACAAATTAAATCAAATCAAATTCCTATTCATAATTTTAACAATAAATAATGTAATATTTATCGTTTTCACCATAATTTTTTCCAGTTGATTTTAATTAATGCAGTAATGGATTAATAAAATTATTCATTTACTCATTATTCATTGACGAAAGATAATTCCGTTACTAAAGCTAACGAAATTAAGCAATTACATTTTTTAATTAAGTGATTGAAATCAATCAAGTTGAAAATTTGTTTACACATAATTTTTCTTGTAATTCTTACATTCGAAAGAAAAAGCGTTACACGTAAAAACCATCGCATGTAAAGCATGATATCTTCTGATTTTTGGAAGTGTGCAATTTCGCAGGATTCGTAAACCAAGCCACATAACCCAGAACACAAAAACCAGAAGAAAAATCCAGACACAGAACCAGAAAACAGAAACTAGAAGAAGAACCCAGAACCAGAACCAGAAGAAAAACCCAGACACAGAATCACTGCACAGAAATGAGAAGAAAATCTCAACACAGGACCAGAACAGAGAAAAAAAAACAATTAGAATATCCATCAAAATTTAAAAATTAAGAAAGAAAATAATTTCAGAATATACTGTCTTTATTTCTTAATTAGGCGCAGGATATATCTTGGATACAATTTTTTATCCTTGTTGAAATCAGTTGTATATCTTTTCTATATATATATTTTTTACTTTAAAGAAGACAAAATTAATCAAGTTTCAAAGACTTTATATCAAAAAATATAAAGTCTTTGCATTGTAGGGTTGAATATTTGCAACTGCTAATAATATTCAAAATTAGTTTCAATTCAACGAACTTCTTTCTATAGATTGAAATGATTCTCCAATGGGATGGATGGCAAACTCTTCGAACAACTACATTAATTTGTTCTATAATATTAATTATTTACAAATTTCTACAATACACCAGAATTGTTGCAAGAAAGCATGCAATGTTTCGATCATCTTCGGTACCAGCACTTAAAGGCAATAGCTTATTGCGCTATTTTTCATTGCTTATTTCTGTTTATAAGCAAAGCACGCCTAACTGCCCAGCACTGGCATGTAAGTACCAATTACTTTACTCTTAATATTATATGAAGTAATTTAATAATTATTATATAAATCATTTTCATCTTCTGTGAGATCTATGTAAAAGTATGTAGTCGATTAATCATACAATCATTCTTCCTATATTATTACTTATTCAAACTATACTTATTTTGTAGTGAAATGATAATATGAAATGTTTAATTACCTTGGATCTCGTAGAGCATCAGTACACGAAAATTATCTTTTATTATTAGTAGAAATATGGTTTTAGCTAATAACAAAATTTATATCAAATTACCTATCAGATATAACTTGAAGTCGCTTAAATACATTTTTCGCCAAGTGAAGAGATGCTATCATGGAATGCATATATGGATTGCATATTTTTTTTGTGTTTTTATTGCTTGTTATTGAATCACTTCGTTCATTTCTTATGATAGAAAAAGGAATAAATCTTATTTATGAAAATTAGGAACTCCGTAAATGAAACTCTTTTAGGAAATTAATTTAATGTCAATTAACTGATTATTTCTAGGATTTCTTTGCAAAATCCATGCCTTTTTTCTATGAATTCCTTAAATAAAACTACTTCTTAATAAACTACTTCTTCCTTAAATAAACTAATTATTGTTTGTCTATAATTCAAAAATTATTTATGTATAGTTGTTAGATTAAAAAAATTTTCCATGAAAACTCTAGTGTAATCCTAAGTATTAAACAATCGTATTCTTATTAGTCTCAGATTTTTAAGTTAGCTATTTTAAAACAAAAGTAACTTTTTACAAATTGGAGTATACGATACTAATATCATGACATTAATAATAAAATGTATTTACAATGATTAATTATGAATGATTAATACTCACAGAATGTATTCACAATTGATCTTTCCTTTAAATGTAAAAAATATTAATATCAGGAAAATAACAATCATATTAGTATCCTTTTCTAAAAAAAGTAATATTTTTTTTAAAAAATGTTTTATACAATAATTTACAAATCAAGATGTTTTTGTGATCCTATGTTTTAAGTTGATTATTGAAAGATTTTTGCATCAAAATCTCTCAAAATCGTCACTGATGAAAAAACAAATAAAAATCACGTTAATAGATCTTTTTAATTCAAAATCGGCCCAAATGAAACAACAACAAAATTCTTGTTAATAGGTCTTTTTAATACAAAATTGTCTCAGATGAAACAATAACAAAATTCTCGTTAATAGGTCTTTTTAATTCAAAATCGTCTCGGATGAAAAAACAAAATAATTATCGTTTATAGGTTTCTTTAATTCAAAGTCGTCGCAGATAAAACAACAAAATCCATGTCATACTAATAAAGAGTAAATTATTTAAATAAAGCATTTACTTAGAACTTTGATTGGGATTTGTTATGGTTCATTTATCATCTAAGTGTTATTTAATGAAGTTTTATCAAACTTTTCTCAACCATTTTGAGTGCATGTCCTTATTATATCTCTATTAGCATAAAATAACTAACAATATTGCTAAGACATTTTCACGATTTTGTGACAATCGAATAGCTTCTTGAAATTTTACAATATAATGTGCTTACAGGAGAATAATTGCTTCAATTCAAATGGTGAGATAAATAAAGATTTTATCTTGTCGCATTTTTAATGCAAGAGGTTTAAATAATAAAAATTATAATAACAAAATTTAATATTTATCCGTCCATTTTCTACATAAATTTAATGCATTTATCCATACCCTACCTATAAAAGGATTCATTACCCTGATTTTAATAACCAATAAAGAATATGTTTTTTAATTTTCATTGAAAATTTCTCCAACTTTTCGAAAGTAAAGCAAGAACAAATATGTTCTTAAATAATGAGATAAATCATAAAATTGTTTTTCTTTCAAATTGTGCATTGTCTTTTTATATTGTAGTGGGACTTCAATGGATTCGGGGTCTATGTCTATTGTATGGACAGAAAGGTCTTCTGGGAGGAACACTTCTTTTTAAGCCTGGAATTCTTTTTTATAAACCAGAGACAGTAGAGGTAAGAAAGGGAATGGACAAAAGTGTAAGATTTCCAAAGAACAATGATTACGTTGGAATCATTTGGGAAAATAGATATTAGTTGTTATATTATATTATTTCATTATTATTTCAAAAACTTATTTTTATGAGAGAAAATAAATTTCTTATTATTTATATTATTTCAGAAATTTATTTTCATGAGAGAAAATTATAGAGCTACTTATTTCAACAATTACTTATGGAATTGTAGATAATCTACTCCACTAGCAATTAGAGTCATTTCAAATTTGTACTGAATGTTTTGCAAGATTATATACAAATTTTATCAATGAAAACGAATTTATTAAAGAGTAGATATTTTCTAGATTATGTAACTGTAAATTTTAAAAAAATGCTGCAGTTTATATTATTACTTGCAAAAAGGAATATTTTTTTTTAATTATAAATTTTTCAGTTTCTAATTAAGGAATTAGTAAGCAAAGATTAATGTATAATACCACAAATAAAAATTTTAAGAAAATGACATCCTATAAATCCCTAGCAAATTGCAATATTTAAAAACAAAGGGTCATTATTTGAAATATATTCACTAATTTTTCATAACCAAAAAAAAAAAAAAAACCTTCATCCGAATCGTGTGAATTAACTTTTAAATTGCGAAAATTAGTATAAGAGTTACGATATAATATAATTCATTAGTTGCTTTTATTTCATGTTTAAAATCAAAAAGTTTTGAAACAAAATCATATTTTTAAAATGAAGTTAATTTATAAATAATGTAATACAGTGAGCGAAAAAACTATAAGGACAACATGTAATTGCATGAAAATATGGTTTATTTCCATTTCACCTAACTGAACTTTTTATATTTCTTACTTCTGCTGCATAATTTTGTGATAACACTTATACCACATAAAAAACATAATTTAGCTTCAAAATATTGATTTTACAAAATTTAACATTAAAGGAAATACGGAAAAAATTATAAGGACATGTTGTAAAATACTTAAAAAATGTTTCAATAATCAAGAAAACTACCTTTTTTTTTCAATCACTTGAATGAGCCGAGAGGTCATAGATCCTGAAAGATCTTTTAAAATGTCCACAGATATTTTTTCCCAAGCGTCTTTGATAGCGACGACAAGATCTTGTGTACATTGATACTGTGTGCCGATTTTATAAACTTCTCGGGCTAGAAGTCCCCATAAGTTTTCGATTGGATTAAGATCGGGACTTCTCGCAGGCCAATCAAGTAAATTTACAGAATTAGCTTCAAACCAGAGTTTTGTACTCGTAGAAACGTGTATCGAAGCATTATCCTGCTGAAAAATATAGTCTCCTGAAGTAATTAGTGGTGCTTCAGGTAACAAACTTTCTCTTAACATATCAGCATACCTGTCCGAATTCATTTTACGATTGATAAATACAATTGGAGTGGTTCCATTTGCCGCAAAAGCGCCTCATACCATAACCGAGCCACCACCATATTGACGCCTGGAAAACACTTCCTTGGACTTTCGCAGATCATACCAAAAATAACGGAAACCATCAGGTCCATCAAGATTGAACTTTTTTTCGTCCGAAAAAATTACATCAGCCCACTTTTGACCAAGAGAAATATATTTTTTGGCAAAGTAAACTCTTCTTTTCTTATGATGATTTGTAAGAGAGGGGCGTGACACTAATTTCCCATAAGAAACTTGAAGATGTTTACTCAAAACATTTTGAACAGTCCTTGTTGAGCATGGTAAACTCAAATTTTGTCTAACTTTATTTGCGGTTTCTCTTTTCTCGCAAGCTCTCCTTACTATCATTCTTTTTTGTCGATGAGTGAGAATTTCTGGTCTCTCAGTTCGCTTTTTCATACCATACATCCCAGAATTTTTTAGAAAATTATAAACCGCCGTTTTATATCTCTTGATTCTTTTTGAAATTTCCCATCCACTCAATCCACATTCTCGAAAAGCAACAATTTTTCCTTTTTCAGAGTCAGAAAGTTGTGTTCCTTTGGGCATCGTTTAAAAATTCACGCTGAAAGTCGCCGAGTGGGAAATTCTTTTCGCAAATGAATCTTTTAACTCGTAATTGTCGTTTTATGCTTTCAAATATGCGAATTTTTAAATAATTACTGGAGAAAAAGCAATGTCCTTATACTTTTTTCCATTTTCATTTAGGTTTAAAAATCAAAATTTAAATTTTAGCAGATTTAAAATTGAAAATTTTAATTACTTTACGCATAAAATATTTTAGTTTTACTTCTATTTTTTCTACAAAAATTTGCATTCGATTCTGTAAACAAGGCTTCTAGATTTGGCGATTTTTCGCGTGTCCTTATAATTTTTTCGGGCACTGTATCATAATATGATCAATATTTTTAAAAGTAACAAATTCCAACAGATAAATTGAACATTCTAAAATTATTATGTATACTTTATATTTTCTTACATTCTGAATTCTAACAAATCCTATATTGCAGGTTTTATTAAATAATACAGAACTTATTGAGAAGGGCAGCTTATATAAGCTTATTGCACCTTGGTTGGGCACTGGACTCATTACTAGGTTTGTAAAGAAAAATAACAAGATTTTGTTCTTTTAATCCAATGAATGTTTATTCCATTTTAGATAGCTGATAACTATGTTTATTATCAACTTAGAATATAATGAAAAATAATGACAGTAACCTAAATATAGAAATAAATTTATGAAAAGAAATATTTTTTTCTAGAATTATAAAGATAAATTATTTATTTTAGTTCAATTTATTAAAATAAAATTTAACTGCTTACTTACAATAATGAATTTTACAGTTAATAGTTAACTAATTCTTGTCTGTAACTATAACATTATGCGAAAATTTTAAAAATTACACAACAAATTACATGAGACGGTGTTTCCATTGGGATAAGGGATCATGTTGCTTTCAATTTAGCAGATGTACGAGAATGCATCATAGAAATGAAAGACTGAAAACAGAACAGCAAAATCAAAATGTCCTCACAGATGCATTTGAATATAAGTTTGAGTTATTAGTAAGTTATTTGAATATAAGTTAAGTTTAATTCATATGTTCTTTCAGTTACTATGTTCTTTCAAATACGCCATAAAATTCTTGTTTTCAGTTCACAATTGCATTAAATATTCACAACTTATTCGAAAATGAATAGAAATAGATTTGCTGTATTTAAAAATTTAACGCTTTATATGAGCAGTGCTATATATTTTTAATAAAATAATAATTTAATCTCATAGTAATTAACGTAATACTTGAACTGCCACACTTAAGTAATAAGATATTTGTCTCAGTACTAGTATATGGCTGAATGTTTAATAGACTTTTACATTACTTAATTGTAATGGTGTTTATTAGAATTAAATATGTTGTCAGCACAAAAGAATATATTACAAGTGAAAAAATATTAGTTATCGATATATTATCATACACATTGCTTTGTAGAAACAGCCAAAATTGCTACTTTAATGTTTATGGCTCAAGAGCCATATGTAACATTTTATAAATATAGCATAATGTAACTTTAACATGATGCAAATATAAAATAATGTATGAAAAATGTACCATTTTATAAATATCATTTAGATTCATATAGGAATCCAAATCTCACGAGGAAAGATTTACAGAAAAAAAAATAAGCAGCATATTTAAGCATGTAATCATAACTTTACAATATTTTCACTGAAATAACTTTTAACCTGTCAATATCTGAGTGCAATATTCTCTGACGAATAATGTTTTATAAAGAAAAATTTTCAGAATTTGGAGCAATTAAATTATATTTTCTATAGGAAATGAAAACTATAGGAAATGATTTCAGATAAAAGAAAAAAAATATTATGTCTGTAGCTGTTTTTTATTTTAATAAAAACACAGTTAACTAAATTATGATTTTAATTTTTAATTTAAATTCTTTAAGATAAAATATAAGGTAGATGTAAAAAGCATAAAAATACCAGGTTATTGTTTAAGTTAAGAAACAATGAAAACTGGTTTCAATAAATAAACTATTAAACTATTTAAACCCAATTTAAACAACACTTTTTGGTTCCCTAATTCACACAAGCACATAATAAATGTCGAAAGAACGACATTTAAAGCATTAAAAAAAAAGTCTTCTTTTTCTATTGTTTTCTCATAAATGATGTACAAACAGTGCACCTGCGTCTTGGTATATGGGTAGCGCGTCTTCCTCGTGATCTGGGCGTCCTGTCTTCGAGTCCCGGTTCGGGCATGGTTGCTCTTCCTCTGTTCTATCTGTGAGTTGTGTGAATGTTCCCTCCTGTAAAATGGGGTTGTGCAAGCGATTGAGTGATGCGTAAGTGGTAAAGTCGTACTCTTGGTCCTAGTTAGCGCTACTAAAACAAGAGGCGCACCCCCTATCATCTAAAATCGCTGCCTTCATAACAGCGGGCTTTTCCAAGTCAACAACTAAGAAACAGCAACAACAAACAGTATTCGTTGCAGCCACTTACAGTTAGATCTCGAAATTTCATTTTATTTTGCTTTTGGTAAAATTATCTTCTATTTAAGAGAACGATAATGATTATAACACACTTTTATATTCTTTTTCTTGTTCAATGAATCATATATTACTAATTTATGAAACTATATGATGACCAATCTGAATAAATTTCGAGAAACAATAAAGTCAACCTTATATAATCTTAAAATACCAACATTATAGTAGATCGTGACTATAATGTTTTCTCTGAATACATGGCCACATAGTTCACCATTCTTTTTAAAACTGCGTAATGACTATTAATACATTTATAACATATTTAATTTTTGATATATAAATCCCTACATTTGTTCTTCAAATGCAACCACAACATTTCTGTAATAATTTATTCCTTAAACGACATTTAGATCTTTGGAATATAAATTGTCTACTGTACGGTACAAGTAATTAATAAAATTAAACTGAAAATACTGATCCAATCTAGAAGACGGTTCAAACGAAGCAATTCTTTCTTATAGTTTAAATATAGCAAATATAATTTATATAATTTATTTTTCATCCGATTCCGTTCAACCGTTCATTGACTAGCAAACATCCATCCAACTATCTATCCATCCAAACTTTCACATTTATAATAGTAGTATAGATTCATAAAATTCATAAAATATATAAATCCCTGCATTTGTTCTTCAACGGCAAGTGCATCAAGATTTCTAAAAAAATTTACTTATTCCTTAAACTACACTTAGATCTTTCGAATATAAATTGCCTACTTTACGGTACAAGTAATTAATGAAATTAAAGTGAAGGTACTGATCCAATCTAGAAGACGGTTTAAACTAAGCAATTTTTTCTTATAGTTTAAATATAGCAAATGTAATTTATAGGAAGCGAACACAGAATTTTTATATCAGTAGTCTTGTTTTTTCCCAAGTTCAATCATATTAAAATAAAACTTATTTGCTAAGTAATCGAGAATTAATTTTTCCAGTGGAGGCGAAAAATGGCGGAAACATCGGAAGCTGCTAACACCAACATTCCATTTTTCCATTCTGGAGAACTTCATTCCTGTGTTCCAAGAACAGTCTGAAATTTTGGTTTCTAAGTTGCAGTTTTGTGTTCAAGAGCCTTGGATAAATGTCCTGCCACTTATATCTGCTTGCACATTAGATGCCTTATGCCGTGAGTATCCAGTAAAATAATGTCTTTCTCTGAAAAGTTCTTAATTTATCTCTAAATTTTACATTGATTATAATATTCTCTTTTTTAAATTTGAGAGGATAAAAATTGTTTATAATTTTTCTCTTCCCTGGAATTTACTTATTTTTAGCTTTAAAGTTCTTTAAAGTTCTTAATGGATAGCTAAAGAATAATTCTTATTCTTTTACAACTGATTCAATATTTTTAGCCTTTATTTAACTTGAAGTGTTTCATTCATATAAAGTTGGAGTTTTAGTTCAATCTTATACTTATTTCTTGATGTAATTACTACTTACTTGATGCTGTTTCTACTCATTTCTTGAGTTTTGAAATTTCCAAAATATGTAGTTCCAATGACAATGTACTTTCTTAATATTTTCAGAAATTCATTATCAGCTACTTTAAAAATTCAATTCAAATTAAATTGCAGGTTTACGTCCTAAATTGTATGTGAATTTGAAAAGCTTTATTCATGATTCCATAATATTTATAATAAATTAGAAATAAATGTTTTTATTTCATTTACTAAATGATATCATTATTTATTACATATTTCAGAGACTGCTATGGGAATTTCCATTAATGCTCAAAACGATGAAAACTGTGAATATTGCAAAGCAATTCATGAGTAAGTTTCGTAAAATTTTATAAATTCTCTAGTTAATTTATTATATACAACTTCCTTTAAAATATATTACATATTAAAAATTCTTATTGTTGATTTTCTTAAAACTATGAAAAAAAAACATTTTTATTGTTTATTAGTTGCCTTTGGCGACATTTAATTTGCCGGGATATTAGTTTTATTTAATTTCATTTAAATCACTTAAATATAACTTCATGTCCATGTCCTGTGACAGAAATTAAAGTTGTATTATCTAAATCATCTTACACATGTGCTGCTCTTTCTGTGCATGAGCATCTCTAATGGACAGCAGTCTGATGACACCATAGTGTTAATAAAAACGTAAATGTCCAATTGGTTTATCTTCTAACTGTTTCTGGTGTTGTAATTTCTCCTTTTTATTTATTTTGAAAACTACACAGATATTATACAGAAATTTCCTTTATCTTTTAAAATTGGAAGAAAACCACACCGTTAAATATTTGGAAGTTTATATTTTAGATTAACAATGTTATTTATTGTTGAAAATTAAGCGGAAAATTATTTTTAAAACATTGCCAAATTTTGATAAACATTTGCTCGGCTATTAAGTTGATAATTTTAAAGAAAAACATATTGACGCAGTGTCTAATTAAATTTTGTACAATAATAAGGTTTTCCGAAATTATTGAGGAAAAAGACAAAACACAACCTAATTTTTAGTTAATTTAATTAAAATTTATCTAATTTCAAAGTGCATATTCCGAGATTTATATACATACCGGGTTGCACTCTTGTTCTCAGGAATACCTGTTCCCTCATACGCACAACGCACGCACACACACACAAATTCATCTTTATTTTCTCAATATAAAGATTAAATTAAGCAGATCTCCAGGCTATGATAAAGAAAGAAAATCTTATTTCTTTATTTTTTGCATTTAGTTTTAATAATAAAGGAATTTATATTTTTACTTATACTAATGATTAAAGCTTTAAAATTCTTTACAAAATTCGCATGCCAGTTTCAAAAAAAGAAGTCAATTTCTTCTTATGCAAGCAAAAATAGTCATTTTAAGCACTCGATGCGAAAAACTTTATGATCGCCTAAAATCTTGCTGGATCATTCTTAGCTCACAAAGTAGTCTCAGTCCCTTTGGAAATAATCCCGCTGGTGTAATCTGGAAGCTTGGAGAGGGGGTACCAGATCAAATGTCGTCCTCCTCATCTGACCGCGGTTGAAAATTACGATGTCCGTCCCAAAATAACCATAGTGTTGCTTTAAAACAAGACGTTAATATAACTAACTAACCCTTTGGAAATAATAACTGCACCCAATGCTCAAGAGGAAGTCTGAGAAATCATTATATTGCGTTAGTTCAAAAAATGCATCCTATAATGCTTAAAAAAATAATTGATTGCACTGAGATTCCAGAAATTTCTCGGCCAAAACAGAAATTTATTCTGAGTTATGCTAAATAAACATATAGATTCAATTCTGGCCTTGTGGGAAAAAGCACTATCTTATTTGAATAGTATGTCGTTTTTTTCAAAAATAATAGACTGAGTGTATAAAACCAGCTCTCTATGGTAGTCAGACAATCTACAACATTCTTTAAACTGTATGAAGTATACATATACATGGCAATGAACATCCTTTACACCATCTCTATCTTGTCTAAATCATCACTATCTTGGTTTGTACTTGCCTCTTCTTTGTTCATCCTACGAATTCTGCCCCGACTATAGATATGATTTAACTCTTAACTGGGGAAGTGAAAATTTAGGACTTAACTGGGGAGGTGTGATCTATAAGGCCTCACTTTCTTTACATTCAAATTAAATTTTGAAATGAAAGTATTAGTATGAAAATCAGCCTATACATTCTACAAATATTTTTTTTTCGAAAAATAAATAAGTTTTAAAAAATTTTCAATATATATTATGATTGAAAAAATAATTGCGTTTGAACATACATTTTCTTCTCAAATTACATGTTTCAACAAATAATATTCTTGAAAAACATATTACTTTTTACTTTTTTAATCATATTTATTTTTCCAGTAAACAAGGGTATAAAGGTACACCATATAAAGAAAAATTCAACAATTATATGAAAAATAAAACAAATTACAATGGGTACAATAGTCATTTTTAAAAGTCATAATTTTTTTAGTGGCAACTTGTGAACATTCGTAGCACGGTTTTTGAGGTCAATTTAAACATACAGGTTAAGTACTAGTATGAAAATCGCCTGTAAATTCTATAGATATTTCGTTTTTAATATTAATATACTTTAGAAATTTTCCAAAATATATTATCACTAGGAAAATTCATTATATTTGAGTAATCAGTTGAATGTAAACTTTCATAGAAAAAAAATCTTCTGTACAATTATCCCCATCACTAAAATTTCTTTCTGCTTCATTTAAAATATGTTAAAATATATCAATCATCATTTTGGAGTTATGTTTCATAACGAAAATCAGTAGGTTGGATGATATTTCGGGCACCAAGTTTTAGAGCAATCTGCTAAGCTTTGTATGATATGGAACACGAAAAGGGAGGTGCGATATCACAGAGATAGCGCAAATAAATAGCTGAAATATTTAATAAGGCATCCGCTGAAACCGGTTGAAAAAGTGTACGTGTTGTGAAGGTTATGAAATAAGAAGATACACTACCATTTGATTGAGCTAAAATTATAATATTGACGACCGAAAATTCATCCATAGTGGTCTGAGGTACCGCACTCCCAGTTAAGGGTTAAAATCGGATTTCCTATCCGGGTAATTTAAAAGAAATCAGATTTTCTATTATCATGCCAAAAATTCTCAGAAAGCTCAATTAAGAGTATTGAAAAAATTTAATTGTTGTATAATAATCAATGAAACATTGATGGATCAGTGTCAGTGGAGTTGTATATTTAAAGGCATTACTTGAACAACCTTTTCCGAAATCTATCTGATTTATATAGTATTAAAGTCAGAAACCAGTTGATCAGTGGGGTGGCATCAATTGCTCCAAATACAAGTTGAGTGCTGAAATGTGTTTCATAATAAAGAAGTGATTAATTGAAGTGAGTATAACTATTAAATGGTGAGTCTGTGTTTTATAAAATAGTTATGATTTTCACAATGATGTATCTTGCATCTTTTTATAGTAAAATCGATAACAAGAAAACTATAGAATATGAAATCAAATATTCAGTTAAAAATTATGGATTAACATTTATTCAAATTGGGAAACATAAACCTCGGCGAAAAATATTAAGCAGGAAAAAATGTTAACTAGAATTCTTACAATACTCTCTTGTTTTTTAATGATTATTCGAACCCTTTTCACGTTCCACAAGGTGTCTGAAATTACAAGCTCTATTTCAATTCATGTATTCGCAAACTCGTCTGACTTTCAAATAAATCTCATATTGCATATTCTGTGCCACAGGTGTCACACAAGCATCAATCATATGTCATTAAAAGCCATGCAATGTTATCGAAGAATATATATATACCGTCTCTTTGAAATAAATTTGCAATCATAATTCTAACTGGATGAAAAAAATTCAATTTGTAGCATATTGCCTATCTGTAACTCGAGTGCGACCAACAAATATTTTTTGGTAGTTATAACAAATAAAAGAGGGTTTTTTTTTTTCAAATTTACGATGTCATATAGATAGCATTGTATATGACCATATTAGCCGTTTCGCACATTCTCTGGTGGGGCAGTATCGAAAAATTCTGTCATTTGCTCACGTTCAAAGGCATTCTTTGAAATTATTTTTTAATTGTATATACTGCTCTTTCCTACAGTTTTAACATAAGCTCTGGAAGTTAATTATACAAAAACACTAAACAGTATATATCTACCGAGCTTGCATCTATTTTACTGTACTTAATACTGTTACAAACCTGCAATTCGGCTTCCCAGCATAATTTGTTCCGTCAATAGAAAGAACGTTTTACAGTCATCTGAATGGGACTAGCGCGTCGGAGGTCCCAGAGCTTGGCGACAAACTTGGCGAGCATTTGGCGACTTGGCGACGAATTTGGCGACTTTGGTGCCAAAATAGATAATACCCGAAACTATGAGAATTTTCCCGATCCGTCCAGTAGGAACCGAGATACGCCTCGAACGTTCCTGATTGGTTGAGAGGCTTCTAGCCCCGCCTCCTGAGACCTATAAAAGGAAGCGGCCGTCGCTGCCAAGGGGAGACGACGGAGTAGTCCGAAGACGGAGCGGAAAAGCCAATGGTCCGAGTTCGAGAGCAGCGAAGTAAGCCAGTAGTCAGAGTGGACGGAGTTTTCGAAGAAGAGTAAACGGAATCGACGAAGTGAAGTCAGTAATCCGAGTCAAAGTGGGAGAAGTAGAAGACGGAGTAGTCGGAAGCGACTGAGTCAAGCTAGTGCTGAACTGAGCTGTGCGCTACTGTCTGCAGTAGATTCTGGTGGTATGCTGCTGTGTGTGCTGTTGTATGCTACACGTCTCGGGTGAAGTTAATCATCTTCTGTGCTGTATATAGTTGTCGCTTTGTGCTGTCCTGTGTGTCTTCGTGTAAGTAAACGTCGTTGTTTCTTTTTCCATTGCCGCCTGATTATTGAGCGTTCTCCACACCATATCACTCCCACTATCCAAACGAAGCCCGGTAAAGAAAATTTCGCAACAATATTATAGGGATCGCACTGGTCAGGGGGCAAGGTCTCAACTTCGGAACCGGTGTGTTTCAGGTTTGAGACCAGATTCCATCTTCTTGTAAACGGAACTGGTGCACATTAAATCCGTTGGGGCCAAACATCCTCCCGCTGATGGGATGAAGAAGCTTGGAAAGAGGGCTGCCAGCTCAGTCATCTAACCGCGGTTCAAAATTGTCACTTAACCTCGTCAAAATTACGAAGTAAAGTTATAATATGTAAATAAACTACATATTATAACTTAAGTCATCTGATCGGTTGCGTTTTCAGTCTCTCAGTTACATTTTTCTCACAATTTATAAAAATTCATTTGAACATGCTTTCATGAACGATGTTTATTTGCTTTTAGTACTTAAATATATAATTATTATTTCATTAGAATCGGAGATAGTTTCATGTACCGGGTGCTGCGGCCATGGCTATATCCTGACATCATCTTCAACTTGACTTCATACGGGAGAAAGTTCAATACTAGCATTCAAATTGTTCATGGATTAAGTGAGCAGGTAGTCCAACCATACTTACCCTTATTATTGAATTGTAATATTTTAATTTATTCTCTGAATTTTTTAATTAAAATAAAATGTACTGACGACTTGTTTTTTAAAATAATCAAATATAACCATTAAACAGATTAATTTGCTTACAATATTAAATCTTTCCTCTTGTTCAAACCTAACTATACGTATATTTCAACTCTAAAATGTGGATGCAACTAACAATCATAATTATTTATTTATTTAATTCTAATATTTGCTACAAGTCAATACAAATAAATCATTCAAAGTATGTAAGCTTGAATACGCGCTGAAGATGATATGTCGAAGATAGGGAACATTTCCGTAGCGAAGTGAATACTGTTAGTGAGCATATACCCTGTATTACTGTTTGCAAAAAAAGTTTATATGCAAGACAATTAGGGAAACAGTTTTCTTGACAAGTCACCCGCTTATTCACATCGAACCAATCCTTAATTTTATACAATTTCGGATAAGCAATTCCATATCACTGTTATCAATATTTCTTCAAGACAATACAAATGATTTTCTTAATAAACTACTATTTTCACAAGAAACTCTCTGGTTTTCGTTGAAATAAATTTGCACTGTTTTTCCTCGCTAGCTACTCATCGCTCACTCTCCACGTAATTGTCTACTTTTCTTAACTGCGAAGAAAACAATAAATCTTTTATGAATAACTTTCAAGACAACGATAATGCGCTGCCATCTTGGATTAGGAAGGGGAAATAATTTCAACATGATATATCTATATAAAACACAAAATATAAGCTATTTTTAAACTCAATTTTTACAATTCTAAATAATACTAATTCAAAGAAAGAACTGAAATTACAAGTTATCATTACATAGAACTTATTATATCAACCTAAACAATAAAAAGAAAATTTAAATTATCTACGCAATGATTACAAATCACATAAATGAAAATAAATTTATCACTATTGAATAATTCGCTATAATTGACTTTTTGTACTTCTTGTCAGAGAAAAGCTTTCTCATATGTATTGAAAAAATTAAAAGGGGAGGGGGTTATAGAACTCCCTACTTTGAGAAGTGGTGTTAAAACAATCTTTTCACGCAGCCTTTGTGAAATAAAAATTATGTACTCCAAATGTCGATTGCACTCGCTCGCTATGGCAGTGGTAAAAATGTATCGAAATATTTGTATCAGTAATTACTTAACAATGTTATCCTGTCTTATTATCTGTAATAAATAAGAATTTAGAGAATGTACAATTATATGACAGATTAATTCTCTTTTTATGACATTACATTAGAATTATTGCCAATGCTCCACAGGTAATAAAAAACAAGAAAATTGAAATGATAACAGGTGTTAATGGGAATTCGAAATCAGAGAATGAAACGGAAGGAAGCTATTTCCAAAAGAGGAAACCCTTTTTAGAGTTACTTTTGGAATATCATCTGAAAGATCCGACATTTACAGAAAAAGATATAAGAGAACAAGTGGACACTTTCATGTTTGCGGTAAAAAAATTCAGCTATCTTTCATTTTATTGCTAATTATTAGTTATAAGCTACATCTGAAATAAAAATTTACATTTCTCACAGGGTCATGATACTACGGCAGCAACAATAAGTTGGACCTTATATTGTTTAGGAGTTCACCAAGAAATTCAGACAAAAGTTCATGAAGAACTAGATAAGATATTTAAAATGGAAGAGAACAATAGCATCTCACGCGAAACTTTGACACGAATGAAATATCTTGAATGCGTCATCAAGGTAATTTAATCTATGAATTATTAAATTCTTCGATTATTGGTTAAAAAAATAATTGTCTATTCTTATCTCAACTCACATTCCCTTCCCTTTAAGTTTTCGTGCAGGATTTCTTCTGTAATTGCCACCCAGTATCTAATTTCTAAGTCGGTAGAGATCGGCTTATAACTTCCAATAAGAAAAATTTCTTTAATGACATAAAAAATTATTTTTTATGTTGACAGAAGTTAAAACTGGTTAAATTATAAAACTTTGAATACTTCTGCTTTAGACTATTTTAGACTAATTCAATGGCAATTACATTAAGATTCGCTAATTAATGCATGATAATTAATTAATAGAAGAAAATTCAAGCTTTATTACTTAATGAGGTTAGGTCACTTTTTTTTTAATGTAAGTAGGTCAAAAATTACTGTATATGACTAATAAGACTAGATTACTATTATAAAAATTCATATTTTCTAACTATTTTGTCCATATATATGGTTATGTTCAATTAGCATAAAATATAATTTTTTGCATTTGAAAATGTATGCCTATCTGTAGCATTCAGAAATTTGCTATTGGACCACGATAAGAATTTGTGCCGAAATGTCTCTAGTTTCATTTTTTTTTCGTATTTTATTCTTTATTTTCAAACAAATTTAACCCCTTTATTTAATAAAAGAATGTAATTTATCATGTTCAACATTGGCGTTATTATATGTTCAATGGATGCTTAGAGAAAGAGCAGAATTTAGGAAAAGTCGTAGAATTTTACCTACTGATTGAGTTATTATCCAACTTTGAAAAAAAAAAACATTGCATCTTTTTGGGTTTAAAAAAACTATAGGAGTACTGCGTTATAGGTATAACAACACTGCATAATTTTATAAAAAAATATTCCTGTAAGGCTGCTGTTAGAGGATTACATTGTTTTTCTCCAAATGATTCTCCAGTTACTTAAAAATGAAGCGTAAATAGTTTAGAGATCCAAGCAGCCGATTTTCAAAGAAAACTTGAATGTATGATAATTAATAATTGGCTTTAAAATGAAAGCCGAGGAAATCCCAACGACAGGATACAATAAATACAATAAAATACAATTTTTAATACAATAAAAATTAAAAATTGAAAAAATAATTAATTTAGAAAAAATAATTACTCTTAGCAATAAACAATTTTGGAAAAAAATGCATCTGACGTGGTAATGGAAGAATTCTGTTTACTGTGCATAATGGTGGAAATCAATTTTTTTCTCACATAATTCATATATTTTAGAATATGCATATTTATTTTTAATGTATGACTTCTAATTCATATAAATAACTTCTGTCTTGTTTGAGGTATATGTATCAGATGTATAATTTTTATAAAATGTAATATATTTGTCCAATTTCAAAAAAAAAAAAAATGAATAACATATATATATATATATTGGGTGAACCCGAATTATTCTTGTTTTGACTGATTATTTAGACAATATTATCTAATCCAAAGTTATTGTATTAAACTTTACCTACTAATATAGTGTTTAAGGAAAGAATCTGTCATGATTTCCTATGAACAATCCTCAATTCTGGACCATACGTGCATAACTGTTCCATAACAGAATTCACAGACCTCTTTTATTATTATATTGCAATAAACAAGATGCCCCTAATATCTAACAGATATCAAGTACTTGCAAAGCAACCTCTTCCATTCTCTTGCTCTGAAGAGGTCGTAGTAACACAAGCTTTGTTAAATGTTCCTGGTAAACCACAATAAACCTAAATTCATTATCTACCTGAGATTTCATATCTCATTATCTACCTGAGATTTCACAATCCATTTGGCAGCGTCTATTCATTTCTGAGTGAATAACTGGTTCAGACATCATACCGTTTATTTTTTATTTTTATTTTTTATGCTGACATGTTTCATACATCGATAAAAAAAAACTTGTATCATCTCAGTTGTTATGTTAGCAAATTTTCTTGAGTTTTCAATTTTTTAGTCTGTCTTTATCCCCATGTCCCATCGCCACATGTGCAAATGAAATAGCATGAAAAATTTCTTCAACTGGCAAATAATATTCTGTGACCTCATTTGAAGAATCCAACTCTTTTGCGCCACTGATTTCAAGAATATCAAACAATTTTTCTTTGTGGTAATAAATTGAGGCCTTGCTAACGGTAGATTTGGCTAAAAACCTCAGATAAGAGAGTGTTGTATTCATTATGTGTAATAATGTTCAAGATATTCTGTTTTTTTTAATTTTATTTTTAATATAAAAAAGCTGCAATTGTCCAAAAGAATTATTTTTTCCAGTTTTTGGCGCAAAAAGCATTAACATTTTCTTCACACGTCGTAAATAAATGAACAGCACAAATACGTTCCAGCACGAGTAAAACTAGTGCATACGAGTAACACTTGAAATAAAACTAGAGAAAACAAGTTTTCCCTAGCGCTGTCAATTAGAACGCGTTTTCCCTAGTTAATTCGCGTTTTAACTGATTACGGGTTTTCAATGTAACATGTACATGGAAACATGTATTCTTAAATATATTAAATACTCTTTATTTTAAACAGGAAACAATGCGACTGTATCCAACCGTTCCAATCATCTTAAGGGAAACCAAACAACCTTTTAATGTTTGTAAGTGAATTTATTTTTCATATTAACACATTTTTTTTGTCTCAAATTCTTCGCTTCTGTCTTTGAAGCGTGTTTTGCAAACAAGGAGAAATTCGGTGACGAATGTATTCTGTGTGTTTGCGTGGTTGAATGTATGAGCGAGATAGGGGAAAATGATTCCATGTGGCAATGTGTGAATTAACAACTCTCTTTGTCAAATGCTATATAATACTTTATTTTAATAAAAAAAATAATTTTAATAACATCAAGTAATATTTTTATATTCATTTAATTGGATATTCCATTTTTGAAAACGCTACATAGAGTTCACAGTGCTAATATATTTTTTTAATTTTAGTGGGTCATAACGTATATACTGGTACTATGTGCGGTATTTTTATTTTCGCTTTGCATCGGGATCCTGTGACATTTCCCAATCCAGAAATATTCGATCCAGATCGTTTCCTACCAGAAAAAAGTAAAAATAGGCATCCTTATGCTTATGTTGCCTTTTCTGCCGGACCTCGGAACTGTATAGGTAAGATTTACAATTTCTTTCGCAGTGTGCTTAGACTACACTAATTACTATAAAAACTACATTCCAGGATGTTATTGTAATTTGATGATGGAATTTTAATATTCCTTTAAATGATAACGATGTCCTTTATAGATTGCATATATTTTTCTACCCAATTTCAAATCACGTATGTCATACCAATAAATCAGAAATGGTTTTCACAATTTAAGCTACATTACAGGTCAAATGTATTGCAAGTTGGAGAAATTTCATGTTTTTTTAAGAAAAAGCCTTTTAAAAGTAAAATTTTTTCATTTAAAATGATATATTTTTATGTCAATATGTTACGTTAAGCAAGGCAAGGCAAGAGATATTTAAGTTATTGAACAAAAAGATTTATTTAATTTCAAAAAGAATACAAACAAAATGTACAGGTTATTAGCATTGGAATCCATTTTGGTTCCCAGAATAAAATGAAGTAAAAAAAATTTCAAATTCTTTTGATCAGAAAAGATAATAAAAGTTAACTGAAAAGCATTTAATATTTGGTTGGGCCGTCTCTGGCTTCGATCACAGTAGTCACTCTGTTAGGTAAGGATTCCGCAAGGTTTTGCAACACTTCTTTCGATATTTCTTAGTGCCAAACGTTAATTATTGTTTCCAAAACTTCTCTTTTTTTTTTAATGATTCTTAGTTATTTCTTTTCCATTATACTCCATAAATTCTCAAAGAGGCTTAAATCTGGCCAGTATTCTGGTCATGTGAGAACATTAATACCATGTTTTGCAAATGCAGCCTTAACCTAAAATAATGAATGTTTTGATATAGAGGACAGAACTAAACTGAGATGAAATTTAAAATTAATTAAAGTTTGTCTTATCTTTTTCGATGTATGGCAAAGTGCTAGAACTTTCTGAAATAAATACTTTTTACCTTGGAATCATCTCACGTGCATTATGAAGCAATTGATCCTTCAGCAAACCAACATACTTGTCACTTCAAGGCTCCCTGTACAAAATAAAATCTTTCTATTTAACTGATATGACATGCACCCCCACACCATCACGCTCTCTGGTTGTTTTTATATACAATCCACATATTACGGCCTCATTCTCTCCATTGCTACACTCCAATCGTGGACAGGCTCGTCAGACATTAAAGAAAAACCACTTCCGTCGCTTAATATAACTTGTCGTCCTTCCGAAATACTCCAATTTTTGTGCGCCTTAGTCCACCCCAATCATTTTTTCAGCTTTGCTTTCGTCGGTACTGGTTTTTTCTTTATACTTGTGCCTTGTAACCAGCTTCACAGAGCCACCTCCGAACTGTTCTGGTACTCGAAATGACAGACGTGGAATCATTCCATTCTCTTGCAAGTGTAGCAGAGATTGCAAATCTATTTTTACGGTATAATCGTGTCAATGTAATATCAGCATGTTTACAAGATAACCTCAGACGACCACATCTATACTTTTTATCTACGGTTACTTTGATATTGTATCTCTTTATAAGGCGTGAAACAGTCGTCTCAATACAGACGCACCGATGAGCAATCCTAACATTTGAATTGTTTTCTTGGTATATTAAAATAACAGCCTGACATTTCTAAAGAGTTAAGTCACATATTAAAAAGGGAATGAACAGTTTAAATTGAAAAGCAATGCATAGAGAATACACTTCGACAGCGCAACAATCGAAATGAAATCCTTTGCACTCTTAGCGATTTTACAATAAATTACCGGGATGGCACAATCTTTGCAGAAGATTGCTTCACAATGGATGACGGAATAACTTGAATTTTTAGTATTTTTAAGGACCTTTGAAAAATATGGATTATGGAAATTTTGGTTGTTGTCCTGAGGATATTTGCGATTTGTGTCGTAAAATTCATCAGTAGTTCAGAATTAAAAAAATTAGCTGCTTTAAATAAGATGATAAGAGATCGAAGTTTCCTGCCTATTCTCTTCTGATTTCCCTTCGACCATTGGGAAAATGATAAACAAGTTCACTAATGGCTTACCCGATACTTTTCTCTCAGTTCTTACTTCACTCCGACATTTTGAGAATCTTCACTAAACAAAAATGTCATTATTGGCTTGTCTGGATCTTTCCATTTTGCACCTATATCCTTTCAATCTCTTGATAAATTACCTAAACAAAGGTGTTATTAATAGCTTCCTGGCAATTCTTTTTCTGCTCATATTTCTCTCTGGCCATCTTAGGAAGTACTAACATAAGTGCTGCTTATGTCTTGCTTAGCCGACACTTTTCTCTCTCTTCCTATTTCCCTTCGATATCTAGAGGATTTTCATTAATCAAATTTGTCGTTATTGGTTTGTCTGGCTCTTTTCGTTATGCTTTTATATCCTTTCAACGTTTTAATCAAATGCCTAAACAAAGATGTTATTAATGTCTTCCCAACATTTCCTTTTCCTGTTCATATTTCCCTCTAACATTCTGATTAAATACTGACAAAAGTGGCACTGATGATTTATCTAACAATTTCTCTTCTAACACTATTTCTGTTGCTTTCTTGATAAATTAGAAACAAAAATGTTACTAGTTATTTATCCGACATTTAATTCTATGTTCTTATTTTTCTTCGACTTCTTGATAAAATATTAAACCAAATTGTAAATAATAATTTGTTTTGTTATCATTAAAAATTTAATATTGTTTTTATTCTTCCTTATCTTACCATGTATATTTAAACAGTGTTCTTGTGCTCAAGACATAGTTAAAAATTTTTATAATTTTTTATTTCATTTTTACTAAGTTTATTCAATATTCTTGTACTTAAAATATTGTCGAAATTTCATTCTTATTGTTGTTATCACTGTAATATCCTTTTCTTATTTAATTACGTCCTCATTCTATCCTTACCATGTTCAATTATTCAATGTTCTTGAGTTCAAGACATAATCACATAGTTTCATTGCTTACAATGTAATATTTCTTTTTCTTATTGAAACCTCTTACAGCTGTACTAAACCTTATACAAGCAACATGATGTATACAAACTGAAGGTTTGCTGTGATGTTAATATGTTAAACCTCTTCGTATTATTGACTGCACGCTGCTTTCATTTGTAGGTCAGAAATTCGCAATGGTGGAAATGAAAATAATTTTATCAAGCATTCTCAGACGCTTCCGTGTCTCTTCTTTGGACGGCAGAGAAAAAGTGATTATCTACCCTAATCTTGTTTCTCGAAGTGTTAAACCTTTGAGACTGAAGTTTGAGTCCCGGTGATTGTAAAGTTGTCACATTTTTGATTTATAAGGCTCAATTTTTAAAAGCTGTTCTCTGAATTCTACACCTGCATGGCAAGGAAAAGAATAAAATATAATTACTTACTTTAAAGTATCTTGTTTTAAATTATAAAAATATTATTAATTAAACATTGTTAGTTAATGAATTCGACATATTAGTAAAATCATTAAATTCAAAAGAAGGAAAAACGTAAACATCATAGTTTTTCGTAATTTGTTTCCAAATGGCTGGATTCTCAAAAAAAAATTCTTTTAAAAAAAATGCAAAAATTTCGATTTATTAAATCTATGGGTTTCAAGTACTTCACACAAATGAAAAAACTGTAAAAAAAAACCAAGACTGAAATAGCTTTTAATTAATAGCTACTTTAGGAACAAAAAAAAACATTTTTTGTATCAATATCTTCGCTATATAACTGTCAATAAAGTTAAAGTTATAAAATAATAATAAAAATTCTATAAAAACAAGACTATGTAAAATAACATTGTTTTTGAAGGAAATAAATTGAGGAGTTGCTTATATTTCAATGAGATGTTAAATAAATATGCTTGGAATAAATGTTCTAATAATTTTTCTGTTATATAATTCATATTAGGCGGTAAATTAAATAAACATATTTCGATAAAAATAAATATGTTTCTAATCCCATTATGTAAAAAGAATTAAAGCTTTTATTTATTATATTTATTAATAAATAGATGAGCAATTAATGTCTAATCCTGAGACGCTAAAATTAACACAGCGATATTGAAATCGAACAATATCCCGAAGTATTTCAAACAAAATTAATTCCTGAAACGAAGACAAAAAAATAAAATAAAAAAAACATTCTGAATAAATGAAATAAATATTCTTTCAATATTCAAAACTACAAAAAGAAAATTTCTCGGTCTTATTCTGAAGCAGTTTGATATTTTTTTTTCCCTTTTCACAAAATTTTGAATATTTTTTTATATATTTTATATGCGTTTGAATATCATTGTGTTGCGTATGTATAAAATAACAAATAATATTTAAAAAAATTCAATTCCTACTTTCGCAAGAATTGAGCTCGCATTTTTCACCTTGAAAACAAATGAAATCTTATCGTTTTTCCGATTAAGCTACTGCCTGTTGACTTCAATTTTTATTACAAATTGCTAAAACTCTATTTCAAGCATTAAAAATTAATTAAATTTAATAATTAATGAATTAATATTTGAAAAAACTATACTAACATCAAGTGTCATCCACTACAAGTTTTTTTAAAAAATTTATTTGAATTTGAGTGGATGAATAAGAAGTATTTTATTAGTGATTGAAAATTTGAACAAGATATATAAATATATATAGGGAGAGTATGGACTTATAGAAGGAATTGAAAAGGAAACCTATCTCATCTCACAACGTAAAATGTTTGTGCTGCCATCTATTACTGATGTTTAAAAATAAAAATAGGCATAAATAAATTGCACAGAAATAAATCAAGAAGATGCTTATATTTAAATGAGATAATAAATAAATAACTACAAATAATTGTTCTAATAATTTTTCTGTTATATAATTCATATTAGGCGGTAAATTAAATAAACATATTTCGATAAAAATAAATATGTTTCTAATCCCATTATGTAAAAAGAATTAAAGCTTTTATTTATTACATTTATTAATTAATAGATGAACAATTAATGTCTATTTCTGAGACGCTAAAATTTACACAACAATTTTGAAATCAAACAATATCCCGAAGTGTTTCAGACAAAATTAATTCCTGAAACCAAGACAAAATAGTAATAATAATAAAAAATATTCTAAATAAATGAAGCAAACATTCTGACAATATTCAAAACTACAGAAAGAGAATTTCTCGGCTTTATTCTGAAGCAGTTTGATTTTTTTTTCTTTTTCACAAAATTTACAATAATTTTTTGATATATTTTATATGCGTTTGAATATCATTGTTTGGTGATTGTATAAAATAAAAAGAAACAGAACTCATCTGACAATTTACAATGTTTGTGCGCCATCTATTACTGAAGTTTAAAAATAAAAATAGGCATTGTGACAAACAATCAGTTTAATAATGGATTTAAAATTTCATTCTTGTTGATTTCTGGAGGAAAAAAATTAAATAATGAATTTTATTTGCCTAATTCATAATATTTATGATTTATTACATACAAACAAATATATATGTTACTTCCAAGACTATTTTTAGCATCTAGGGACGGATGAAACATGAATATACATCAAAATTGTTATAATTTGTACGAGTATTTGTCGTCGGCGAGATAAATAATCTCTTACATGTC